>JAUYWH010000003.1:5375597-5435817 GCA_034779795.1 Ctenopoma multispine
CTGCTATGCAGCTTGACCTGACACACCGGGGGCAATTTGGGGTTCAGTATCTTGCCCAAGGACACTTCGACATATGAGTGGGAGTCGGGAATCGAACCACCGATCCTACGATTGGCAGGCGACTGCTCTACCTCCTGAGCCACAGCCGCCCCGCAGGATTTACAGTGCACAGAAACCGTTACAACTAGTTTCAGTCAAACTCGATACCTTACATTAGAGGTTCTTAGCCTAGGGGTCAAGACCCCCCCAAAAGAAGAAAAATTGAGGGGCCTTGAGGTAGTTGATAGCAAAATCCATTCTGCTGAACCTAATTTAGCAGTTTTCCCTGTGAACACAAAATTTATTGTTTTTATTCTTCAGATTTCTGAATATTTTTTTTAATAAACAACTAACTGGGAAGTTCAGTTACTTATCAGCTTATGACAAGGGGCCACATGTACATGACGGACACAAGTCAAAAAGTTTGGAATTTAAAACATTTCAATTCTAATCAAATTTTTTGCCTAAATCCAATACTACCTTAAAACATGATGTCTAAACACAATTTGCAGCACTATGCTGAAGCCCTTCACATTATTTGTAGCTTACTTTATGCATCACTTGATTAGTAGTTGATTAAAGACCAACCTATAACAACTGACCTGGTGGAGTTTACACAACACAAGCACAAAGTGTGACTCTCCCTCTTCTCATATTCACTTTCTCACCCTGTCTCTCTATGTGTTGTGCTGCTTACTACCCAGAACAATGTAAATCTACTGTTGAATTAGTTATTTTCCCTCCCTATCATCCATCACACAGGGCACGCTGAGGGGGTGGGGTGCGGAACAGTGAGAGTCTGTGTGGCGCAGTGAACCATCGCCATGTTTGCACAGATTGAAAAATCAGACACAGGAAAACACAAGTTCACAATCCCTGCCTATGTACACCTCTGACATAAAACACAGTCATACATGCACGCACAAAACTTTGCACAAGGGAATATTGGTTGCTTTGCTTACACAAGCTGTACTTTACAGTGTGGTCTCTGTATAGTTTATTTGTTTGTAATAAGCATGTTTATTGCAGATGACTGTTGTCCTTGTGTCTGTAATGCACAGATAATACCTGGCTGCAAACGGACAAACACGCACGTGTATGTTCATCACACAGATGTGCCTTTTGTCACAACATGTGGAAATTAATTCCGCTGTGTGTACATATAAGCACAGTTGAGTGCTCATATTTTATCTTCTATAGCTTTAGTGTATTTTGTTTGTATGTCTTAGCAGTGAAACACACACACACACACACACACACCTACACCAAATCAATGGTGTATGTGTCATATGGCTTTAACTGGCCCTGCCTTTGGTGATGGATGGTGTATTTATGAAGCCTCTTTCCGTGCTCTGTATCAAGGACTGCAAGCATCATTCAGTCCAATGGAGAAAAGGATGGGTGGATCAAGGGATGGCAGGAGCAAGAATGGAAGGACGGAGGAAGGATGGATGGGTGGAGGGAGGGTTAGACCGGCAGAACAGAGGGATTTAGGAATGGAAAGAGAGTCAGGGGTGGTCAGAGAGAGAAACAGGGCCACCTGCTTGGAGGGAAGGTCAAAATCAGCAGGGAGGGTTGGAGTCCTGCCGCGTCAGGGACATGTCACATAAACACACACACAGTTAGGCCATTTTTAAACCAAAAAATAGCCACACAGCTGTCACTCACTGACGAGCATTAGATGCACACGGAACACTGTAAAACTAATAAGGCATGATGTGTCAGCTTGTTATTGTGGTATGTGATGGGTTATTGTCTCACCTGCCTACAAATGTGACAGCTTGTACCTTTTAGTCTTTACTATCCTAATGCATGCACGTCCTCGTACACTCACCCACACACATGCAAACAGCCTTGCCTCTCACTGTTTTTATTTGTTCTTCCCCAGTGTTGTCTCATCTAGCCAGAGCCATCTATCCTGTGTCGTTATTCTCATTTGGCACAAGGATAAATCTCATCCCGGTTTATGAGGCAGCATTTGTAAGCCATATAGTGGTAGATCGACCAGCCAGCAAACTATTAGACAGAAAGACAGATGGGCAGAGGAGGGACAGACAGCAAAAACAAGCAGACTAGCTGCTAAAGAGGAAGATGAATAAGCAGGCAGGGACACTGCAAGACAGACACACACATTTGCTAACTGTTAGAGAAAAACATTTTGCATGACAGGTTGGCAGGTTGAAGACGGAATGATTGGAGTTTCAGCTGCACAAACACATCTCAAGGTAGAGCTGCTTTGGAGGCTTAAATTATGTCTTTGCTTGAGTTGAAGCTCAAATAATTATTTCTTAAATATTTTTAGGCAGAATATACAGCAGTAGAAAGATGAGGTAAGAAGAAACGGGGCGTTTAAAAAAGGCTGGGATCATTGTCACTACTGGTGACTAAAAATCTATGGATTGGTATGGCTATAGTTATCATATACATTTTTTCAGTTTCTTTCCGTTTGACCCTTTTCATTGCCTTTTACAGTGTCGGGTGTGTAACTAAAGCTCCAATATTCAGCTTAAAACGGCAAGATGTGAAAACTTGTATTGCCTATATAGAAATGTGCAGTAGCACCTGGTTCCTGGCCAACAGTATCAGTCTGGTGAAAATTTGCCACTGCAAGCTAAGGAAGCTCTTCGCTCGCATTGACAAAAAGGCAGTTTCCTGAACAGTGACCTGCTAGCTTTAGAGTTACATTTGCCTTCAAAAGACTGCTGCTCTGTATGTGGTAAGTGCACTGGTCAGGGAGGCCTGCAGAAGCCTGTCAGAGCTGTAAGTGGCAATAAAAGAAGTGAAGGCTCCCACTTTCTCCCCTTCGTATTTCGTTCATCCTCTAGGCCCCCATCTCCTCAGGGTTGAAATTGACCTGGGAAAAGATATCCCACTGGGATCAGCTGCACTGCTAATATAAAGGAAGGGACTTCCAGTTACAATTTTGTTATAATGCCATTTTCTTTAGGATACATTTCTCGTTGTTAATGCTTACAAAAGCAACTGTGTCCTCTATAGCTTTTACATTTTATTCTTTTAAGTGATTATCCTGTACGACCTTAGGGACTGGTGATTTCCAGAAGGAAAGGATGGATTTCAGTGGGATTAGAGCAGTAATAAAGGAATAATTTTGCGCATGCTTTGTATTGGATGACTTTGGTAATGTGGTTTCCATTCCGTCACTCTGAGGTGTCAGTTTTAAAGATATTGACCACTATTGCAGGTGCAGCAGTGGTCTGGTGTAGCAGATGCGTTTGTCTGTTAGCCAGCCTGCCCGTCTGTCATGGAGGTGATGTCCTCTATCAGGATGCGACAAATTGACCTGGCCCCCAGGGCTGCCTGAGGCGACACTGCTGACTGTTCCTATACAGTCTTCTGTGACTGTCATCTGCAGGAAAAGGCTCTGCCAACACATCTTACTTAACCAACACTCAAGAATAGTTTACACTGAAATGTCAGGGAACACTATTCAGCATTTGTGTATTTTACTTCTGTGGGGATAACTTATTCTTGGAGCTTATAATGACCAAAAACATTCTCTAGAAAGAGCTACAGACCACAGCATTATTTTGATTGAGAAAACGGACCTTAGACTGAAAAATAAACAGGATGTTACAGTACTGATAAGATCAATTAGGCAGTTCTGATCATTTGTAGGAAATGATTGAGAAACAATGGGAGATGTGAATTATAGTGAAGTATAATCAGATATAGTTTTAGCATTTTGCGAAAGGTGCAGTCAAATATGCTCAAAGTCAAATTTGGTCATTGCCAACTGGCTGTGGTATTTCTGGTAAAAGCATACTGTAGTATTTAGCGAATATGTGTCTCAAAGCGTAGACAGTTTTAGTGTCATGGTTATTACGTGTATTTGTGCGTGCGTCTTGAGGGAGTCGTGCTAGTGGCAGGCCTGCTTTGGCGTCCCCTCCATCTGTGTGCTTTGTGTTATGCTTCCCCAGAGGCCCTTACACACACTCTGATGGCAGATCAGAAGCCTCCACCTATAAACACTAGCATCAGTAACTACTCTCCCTCTCTCTCTTTCCCTCTCTCTCTCTCTCTCCCCCCACTGGCTGACTGTTGTTTATATGGCTGTAAAATTCAATTAGGCTGTAGGGGGAGCGGGCCGGCCTGTATTACTGCCTGCCAGGGTGACATTTCATTTGCAATGAATCATGGGCCAGAGGAGGACCGGACCAGAGAGCAAAACAACACTTCTCCCATCTACCCCAGTCTTCTCTTTTTCTTGTCCTGCTCTGTACTTCACTTACTTTACACCGTCTCCCTGTTCCTCTGGTGCATAAACCCTTCTCCTCTTTTATTTCCCCCCCTGAGTCGTGATGCTAAGAAGACCTTCAGATCTCGCTCTTGTTTACAGGTTGCTTTTCATTTGAATGCGGTAGTATATTTAACGTCGTCTCCTTCTCTTACTGCTCCTCAAACCTTCCAGTTTACTTTGTCACCTGGTGGTTTATTGTTTTATCTCACTGGTCTTTCTATCTCTGCTTTCCATGTAAGACAAGCTACACCTTTAAACCTCAACATTATCTTCTTCCTTTCTTTTATCTTTGCTCCTCTGTTTCTTTATTGCTCCCACCACTTCTATCAAACTGAGGATTTTAGCCATGGCAGTCCTTTGTTCTCTTTTTTGATTGAGGCCAGGACCTCAGCATTTTAGGTCCACTTCTGTGCCTACCGGAATTCCCTAAAGGAAAAAAAAAAAGTCTAAAATTTTAGCAAGCATCAGTTAGACCGACACAAACAGTGCCAGGCCACTGAGACGGAACAAAACTGGCTTTACCTGAGGACATGAAAAAGTACAGAATATAAGATGTTCTAAGAACTTGATTGCGGAGGAGATTCTGCTACCTGTATCATGTGAGTGTGCTGACTGCATTAATTTAACTAATATTTTAAAGCCTAATCCTGGTTAAATCCACAGAGAGAACTTTCAGATGTGTTCATTGAGTCGTGTACAATAGAATGAATGGGCTGGCATTGAGAAAAGCAATGATGTTGTAAATGAATGCGTAACCTGCCTCTCTGATTACACAGCAAAAGGGATTCTACATAAATCGAGGATAAACTGTGAATAATCTAATGCAACCACATCCATGCTGAGAAGGTATTATCGTCGCCCTTGGAAGTGTACTGAAAACATACCACTTCTCTCGTAGATTTAAATTCAATCTATCAAAAACAGGCCTCCAACTCATTTTTGGTTCTGGCCTGCAATTTAAGGAAACTCAATGTACACTATTAATAATGCATGGTAAGTGCTCTGATTTTAGCTCTGGTTTGTCCTTTTGTCCTTTTGAAGTACGAAGTTTGAGTCTAAGTTTTGTTTGTTTACATGAATCAGGATACGAGTCTTTCACCACGTTTACTAGTCATGTGTTTCTTTATGTTTCTGTTTTTATATATCTGCATACTGTATACTTTGATGGTCAGATCTTATTAGACTCCGAACACTTTATGTTCCTATAAAACTGTCCTGTATCCCGTTTACCAGCTGTGTGATCATCATGTGACCCGAATGTAAGCAGTAAATTTTCAGTGACACCAGAGAGCAAAAACTGTGCGGTGGGGGAGGTTCACTACAGGTGACGACTCTGATAAGGCCAGCTCAGGGATCAAACACTAAATTCTCTGCCTTGTCCCACAACACATTATAGTTCAGGAGGCATTGCTGACCTTCAGGTGTCAGTATTTGCATGTTATCTGGCAGATATGTTTATGTGCTCTGAACTCTGCCAGCTTAAAAAAATGTAATTTTATATTCCACTTGCGTGATCACTAAATCACTCTGTCTACACCTCTCTTTCTACTATTGCTGCCTCTTGCACACTCAGAAACACACACACAAATGTCCACAGTAAGTCCATTTCCTCTCCCAGTTTAGGGATAAGCCCTGTGGGGAAGGTGATCTTTATTTAAATCCAGTTGTTTGTGCTCTCTGCTAATCTCCTTCCTCAGAAAGAAGGGATTTTTCTGCTCTTGTGCTCACTGATGTGACTTACACCAGGAGGTGGAGGTAAGGGATGAAGGGGTAGAGGCGAAAGTGAGTGATGGAAGATTGATAGACTACAGCAACATAGAAGAAAGAGTCTGCAAATGAAAGATTAGGGAGGTCTGTGGTCTATGATGTCATGAAATACCATTTGGTGTGTTGCCACATTGTGATTAACCTACGTATAGCGCCACACTGATGCATTCTGCTTTTCTTTTTCTATTCAGAACTCAGTCAAAATGGTGCCTCTTTGTATCTGTCTACAGTAGAGAGACGGTAGCTTAAAAACACTTTACCTTTGGATGATACCCATGTCATTCTCACAGGTTCACAGGTGGCATTTTTAAGTAGCCTCACTTATGCTGAACATAACAACATACTTTATATCAGACTGAAATAAAACACAGTGAATATGCTATAAGCCTGTAATTGAAAGGATGTGTGAAGATATTTATTAAATATACAGTATGGAAATGTTGTCAGACACAAAGATTTGGAAAAGAACATTGGCATCGGTTTTGCTTTGTCTTTGCAAATCTATGTGTCAGTTTGTCCCTGTTTTTTTATGTTTACTTTGTTTGAGAGTGTGTGCGCAGTGTTTTTACAGATCAGATCAATCACTTATTTCCCCCTAGAGGGTATTCCTACATGCACGAATTCTGTAGCTCTAATTAAAGTTTGACTCGCACTCTGGGTGACACACTCAGCGTGTTCTCCACTCTGCATCGGCCCAGGCATTCTGCATGGTCAAACAGCATTACAGAGATAATTCCTATTACTCCTACCACCCTAACTCTTCATCCCCCCGAGTCTCCTTTCAACTTTTTTCTCCTGCCCTCTCTCTCTTTCTCACTCTATTCATTTGCTTGCTTGCTCACTCACCCTCCCCAACTTCCTCCTTGTCTTCATCGCTCTTCATCCTTCACTTGTTCTTTCTCAAAGACAAAAAGTTTTCCACCCCTGTTTGAGGGATTGGATCGATCCATCCTCAGACCTCCTGCCAGCATCCTTGACCGCTGGGATGAACCATTAAACTCCACATGGGGGTATTACGCCTTGTTCCTCCCTATGTTCCCCTTGACTTATCTTCTTCGGCATCCACATCGCTCTCTGTGTCTCTGACACTCTGATACTGCCTGCATCTCTCTGCGTTTCTGTCCTTCATTTATGTGTGCACTGTCTCTTTGATCAATACCTTTACTTCCTCTTCACTTTTCTCCCCGCTTGTCTGGGCTTCTCCCATGCTCCTGCATCCTTCAGCTGTGGTGTGTTTGTCCAAGGACCTCCCTGCAAGTCACAGGAGGAAGATGCCAATTAGTGCATGGACACAAGATACTTTGGCTGTCAGTTGCTGTGTCTATGTGCTCAATATGACTTTGTTTTAGTTTGATCAGTTCCGCATTGTAAACTGCAACAAACATACAACCACAAAAGTTAGGAAAGCTTAGTGTGTGTGTGTGTGTGTGTGTGTGTGTGTGTGTGTGTGTGTGTGTGTGTGTGTGCGTATTTGGCACTGCACCCTAGAAAAGCCCACCCCCAGATAGCATGAGTCAATACACAGTGTGAGCAAGGCAATAACCCCTGATGGCAAACCTCTTATCTCTCATCTCTTCTCCCTCTCTTTATCTCTTTTTGTCTCTCCATCCCTCCACCTCTCTGTGTCACACTGTCACTCTCTCCCTCCACTCCACTCGTGTGTGTCTTTCACCCATAGAATGCCCTATAAACACCCCCGGTAAGAGGGACAAAACGACACAAACACAGTGAGGGGGGGGAGCACAAATCAATAGAGGAGAGAACACAGAAGGTTGACACGGTGGAGCTCCCATGAGACTTTGTTTCTGTGTGCATGTGTGAGACAGTGAGACATTGAGTCTGAATGAGAGCAGCTTGTCAAATCCGGTTTGAGTCCATAGTGACATTTGCTGTCTCCTCTCAATCACATGCATTGACATATCTGACAAATGATGACAAATGCGGCTCATGCACACGTGCAAACACACTGTAAATAACAGGAGATTTACACTGTATGCGTGACCACTCACGAAGCCCTAACATCACTCCCTCTGTGTCTTTCTAAACTGTCGCCTTTCCTTGTCTGTTTGTGTGCATGTAGTGTGCGATTTGTGTTTTCTCTAACCCTGCAGAACTCTCAAATCCTGCTGCCCTGGTCCCCAAAGACACATTTGTCACTTTGTCATTTGTCATTCTGGAGTCCCCACGGCTGGCTGGCTTCAGTGTGTGTGTGTGTGTGTGTGTGTGTGTTTTTGTGTGTTCCGCTGGACACAGCACAGCTGCAGCTCTCATTCTGACCACATCACTTCACACTTAACCGTTTTCTCCCCTTCCAGCTCCGTGTAATCGCCATCTCACCAGCCTCCCTTCTTCACGTCTCTCTGGCTGCTCTTCCTTTCTTCATCTATACCTATTCTCCCTTTCTACATGTTTGCTTCACTGCATTATATACAGCTTTATACTTCTCTCAATTATCAAAAATATTTTTTATTCAATTTAATAAAAGTCCTATGGGTTTTTTAAAGGTACAGACACAAAATGCTAAAACTAGTGCATTCTGGGATTAGAAGTAGATTTGTGTTTATATTTGCTAGTACACAATGCCAGTGAAGACTTTCTTTCTGTAAGTTAGTTTAAATTTTCCCTCATCGACATCTAGTTTTTAACTCATTGTACCTCCAGAATATAAGAGTGAATTTGAGAACTGTAAAACAAAAACAGTGAATGTGTAGATATCCTCTGGGAAAGACACACGCACATGCAAACATCTCACATCGTTCTGTGTCTTAAACCTTCCCTCAGGCAGGCAGACATGCTCCATATGTGTCCAAACAAACTGGCAAGTGTGTACATGCTCCACATGCTACAGATTGACATGCACTGCCTGGATATTTCAATTACCCAACTGTACACAAACACAAACACTCATCCATACGTACAAAAAAGACATTTGAGTTTTATGCATAGTCCCGTGCCAGTCATTGTGTATTCATGGTGCTGTCATGCTGTCATGATCTCAGCTGACGCCTCCTCAGAGCCACGCATGGTGCCTGTCACAATCCCTTCACCTCAGTGTCAGTGAAATCTTCCCAGGAAAAACACCATCATTAGTTCCCCCTCAAGGGAGCTTTCTGTGGAGGAAAATAAGCTTTTTTTACTTTTGAGATTCCTATTTCACTTAATTTGAGTAATGACACGACCATCAAAGCTTATCACTGGGTTTGAGTTGTGGCTGGAGGGCCCTATTCCATGCTTGTAGATCTGATCTTCTCACAATTGATTAAAGGAGTATTTTCATAATTTTTGCTCTGAGTTTCCATTTCCAACAATAGAAATGCCATCTTCTTTGTGATTTATCTTACAAGCTTGACTGTCTGTGCTTTTTATCGGTAACCAGAAAATGGCTAGGCGATTGCATCGAGCTGTCAAAATGACAGCGATGCCATTAGTGCCGACTCCATACATGAATAAGCTTGCCTGTGTCTATGTATGAGTGTGAACTCAAGGTTTATAGACCATGCTAAATGTCCTTTGGATGAGAGCCATGTCATATGGCCGCTGTCTGACTGTTCTCTGCAGCACAGATCAGCACAGCACTGATAAAGCGTGAAGATAACAGTGGCACTAGTCAAGGACACACTCATCTCTCTCTGTGTCTTCTCTCTCATCTTCCTCGTCTTGTATAGATTTCTGTCTTCCTCTCTTGCTCTTGCTTCATCTCTCATCCTCGTCTCTCTCCGGCCCATCTGTCTCTTTTTATGCCCATGTTGTCATATTTTGATCCTTCTCTCTCTGTTTTTATTGACTGTGTCCCTTTCTCCTTAGCTCTGATCTTTTTTTCTGGTTTCACAGTGCTCTTGATATTTTACTTAGCTAATTCACTGTGTATATCTCACTCCTTTATGCTGCACTTCACTTTTTGTCCTGTAATTCTTAGCATTAGTTAACAGACACCATTTACTCTACAGTAGTTTTGTATACATTGGTCATCTGGGCTGGGATATTTAGGTTGAACTGAAGGAGACTGTATTTTATTTGACACTGTCTTACTACTGCATTTAACATCTCATGTGTGAGTATTTCACTGATTAATCTGCTAATTTCCATGAGGAGCCATGTTGTAGGTCATGACTGAGAAGGCCATAGTGTTCCTTTATAACATTGTTCATGCACTAAGCCTGTTTGAAAACAAAATGTACAGTTTACAGTATACTGATGTTATACTTTGGGTCCTATAATGTCACTGTAGTCTATGGAACCTGTTTGTTTTTAACACTCCAGCTTCACAAATAATATTATCATTTTAAAACTGGTACAATTTTACTTCAGTGATAATGACCAAGGTTGTGCTTAGTTTTTGTTGTACACAAATATGCAGTTATAGATTATATGATGGTGGCAGTTTAGCACAGGCCATCAATAAACATAGTTATTGATATGTAATGATTTCCATGTGCACTTCCCTTAAAGCTTAAAGGTCAGGGTCAGCGAAATATTTGACGTGTGAGTAAAATCCACTTCCATTTACTTTGAGTTTCGGGAGAGTATTGGCGGATTGATTCTTGTGTCCATGTGTGTGTATTTCATTGTGCAAGTGTCTCATTGCAGAGACTCCTGCAGAGAGAGACGAGCTCCATGCTGTGCCCGTCTGAAACAGTCCTTTTTAATTTTATGCTCACTCTCCCTCTTTTTTTTTTTTATCTAACACATATGCACCTGCTTGCACATAAGCTGCACTTGAAATGAACCCCTTATTATCCATTTGTTATGAGGAAACCAGGGTGGAAGGATGAAAGAGAGGAACATGAGTGCCCATGTAACACTCTGTGATAAAGGGGGGAGAACAGGGAGGAATGATGCTTTGGAAGTCTCGTCTGACTTTTAAGTAGCTGTCTGACTATGAAATATCTGCCCAAGCAGATCTAAGGGCATCTAACCGAGCCAGGGTCACTCGCTGTCATGTTGGGCGAAAGAAGATGAAAGATTCTCTTTGCATTTTAGCTCCTCATATTACCATAATACCAGATTTACTGGTGGTTAGTGATGGACAACAAAACTTCAGTGAAGCACTCACATCCTCAGCAACTGATGTTCAGCTCCGTAAATGTGCCTTACAAGTTGCACCCTCGAGTTCAGACAAAAGCCTGTAGCACACCATCAAAACAATCACACACTTGCTCTTTCTTCCTCCTCCTCCTTTCTTTTTAATATTAAAAAAGAAATCCAGTAGACATCAGAGAGGGCAGAGAAGCTGTGAATCAACAACCTCAGACTGAGAAAAGAGACAAAGAGGGGGGAGGGAGGGGAAAGTAAATGACGAATGGAGATGATGATGAAAGATGTTAACACCCAAAGCTGCCAAAACCACTTGCCCTGTTCACTGGGTTTTCCTCCTTTCTTTCCCTTCTCTTTTCACCTTCTTCCTCCTTTTTCTGTCTCTTCTGCTCTGCCTGAGGCGCCTCCTCTGGATCAGCTCTGACTTGTCACGAGAGCACAGTGATCCCTCCATTACAAGACCTGCCCATGTGTGTGTTTGTGTGTGTGTGTGTGTGTGTGTGTATGTTAAAGTAAATGCCTTTGGGGCTATGGCCTAGATTGAATTATTCATGAAGCATGTTTATTCCTCCTCCTTTACTCCCATTCTCTCTCATTTACCTCTTTCCATCCCTCAGTCCGCCACCCCTCAATTCCCATGTGTTCACCCACTCTCCTCGCTTCACCCAGCTGCTTGGTGCTAACCGACAATCAGTCTCACACCATGTCATCATGCCTTGCACACATTATATGCAATATACACCATCTATATACTATGTAATTGTCTTTGCACATAAGGGTTCTGATAATTCCTTTGTCCAATTTTTGGTTTCTTACCGGCAAATATTTGCTGCTTTTCTTTGTTTTCTATTGAATATTTGTGAATTGTGCCAATGACGTTCATCTCAGTAATGGGTGTCATATAATTCAAAGCAGTCTGTACATGCCTACATGCTTGAATATGTCAGAGTATATGTGTCTGGGGTCTACTGTTATTGATCCACATTGACTTGTGATCAAACACAATTAGTTGTGAATTCTCCAGACTGTATGTTGACAACGCCTCCTCCTGCCTCTGCCATGTGTATGTATGTGTATCGGTACATATACACACTTCACACAGACTTAAGACCTGTTATCACACAGTGTTAGAGGTAGAGGTGATAAATTACATGTAAGTACTTGCTACTGTAATTAGATGGTTCACCTTGTTGTAACATGATAAAATGCAGCGTGTGTGTGTGTGTGTGTGCACGTATACAGACATGAAGACACATGCATTCACACCATTGTATTTGTCCTTGGACTATATCTAAAGGTCTTCACTTTCTGTGCACTTGTCTCTACATTGATCGTCGTCGTCTGCATCTCAATCTCAAATTGATCTACCAGTCACTGCGCGTGCGTGTGTGTGTGTGAGCACACCTACACCTCCACTAAGTCTGTTCTACCACAGCCTGGACTTCAGCCAAAGTCAAAAAGACAGAACAGATTAGTTTCAGCACCTTCCCTCGGCCCCTTCCTAGCCTTTTTGGTCAAATCCCCTAACAACTGTTGTCTTGGTAACCTTTGTTTACCTCGTCATTCCAAGATCGATCTAATTGTTGAGCTCTGTCTGACTCAGAAGCCCCCCCCCCCACCATCTACCACCAACAGCCAATCACGTTTTCTCAATGGTTGGCAGGTACAAATAAAATGATGGATGGAGGAATGAATGGATTGTGTCATTTATTGACCACTGTGTGTTATCTCTCAGCATGTTTTAGTCTTTTGTCTCACCACATGTGTGTGGATACGTGTTTGCATAAGTGTCTGTGTGTGGAACTAAATTATGGTTTTCCAACACAGCAAAGGTCATGCATTATTTGTCTGTGCCAGAGTGAATACAATATGGTGCATTTCTTTTTTTCCCCAATGTGGGTTTTTGTGTGTGTTTGTCACTGTGTATGCACTCATAGGTTTATGTGTTTATGTGCAAGGAGCAATAACAAGGGCTTGGCTCTGTGTCAGCTGGAAAAACAGACTAAATCAGACAAAGGTGCTATGCTTGTTGTGTCCAATCACGGAGAGGCTTGCCTTCTCTTTGTTTGAATTTTACCCAGCAGGCTTTGTGGCCATTTAGTTCACTAACTACAAGTGCGGGGCCCATTTAGAGTCATCAGATCTCATTCTAGTCCAATTATACCAACTCTCAGTGGTAGATATCACACAACAAGTGTCTTGAGGAAATACTAATGAGGACTGTTCAGAGACACAGTGGGATGCACACACTCAAACACATGCCCAAATGCAAACCCAACCATGCAGGAAGAAATATTTTGATACAGAGTAGCATAGCTGCGCAGGCCTGGCAAAGCTAATGTATTAAATTAAATTAACAACTGCAGTTAACAACTCATTACATGGTGGCAGCAGTTATGGAATTTGTTCATCCAATAAAAAAACAATGAGACCTCAAACAAACATTATTAACTGTTAAAAGCTGTTTAATCATATAAGTGATGATTATTTACTTTTCTATGGTTTGTTGTTTCCTGCGTGGGTGTTTTTTGAAGAGTTGGACTATAATCAGAATGTGTCATCTGTAATCAGTCCACATCAGTAGCAGTGTCTAAAGTAATTTGCTGTAACATGTTCTGCTAGCAACGCTGCTCGTGTTAATTGTTTGTGTTTGTTGCCAGTTCCATTTACAGCCACAACTGTGATATAATATCCTAAAGCTGGAAGAATAATTGTGCCAGTGTCACTCACTTTCTTCAGCCCCTCTGCTGGCTGCCTGTAGCTGCTTGTAACCAATTCAAAAACCCTGTTGCTTGTGTACAAGTCATCTCCATACCTCTAGGCCTGTGGTCAGGACCTGAACACCAGCCTCTGATCTCTTCTCTGCCCCCACCAGCTGCTGGGCTGCCCCTGCTTCTTGCATGAGGAGCAGAAATTGATGACGGGTTCTGCGCCTCATGTCTTTCCAGTAAAAGACTGACCTTCCTTCCCTCTGTGAGAACTGCAGTCGCCCCCTATTTCCCATCATAAGGTGAAAACTCGTGTTATAGTGAGTGACCTTTTTCTCCCCATGATATTTTAATGCTAAGTCACTACAATTAGATACATCTTCATCTCTTTCTACTGAGGAAATACTGTAGGCAGTATTAGTATTAGCAAACTTTTGACTTTTTTGTCATTATAATTGTAGGGGACATAATGCACTGCCAGAATTATGTTCCAATGCAATTTATTATTTTGGATGAATAAAGTGTTTTTTAATGATAAGCAAGTTGCAGGTAGGTGGTTGGGGTGGATTGCATGTGTCTAAAGCAGCAGGCTAGGTGGTTAAATATAGACAGCATAAACACGTTTGTTAAGGTCAGTGTAAGACTTTGGTTTTGTTTAAAACTGAACAAACACCTTGTGACCACGTTTGTGACTTACCCTTTACTTTTATTATCAAAACTCTCTATTTTGCAATTATACTCCATATAAAAAATGCATTTATGAATGCAGTTTAGTTGCTTTTTGGAACACAGCCATCAGGCACAAAGTGATATTAGCATTTAGAGTAGAGTGTAGATGATGCTGTGTTGGTTTGTCACTGAGTAACCTCTTTCATATGACGCGTAATCATGTAACCCATCGATATGAAAATATTGATTAGTGCAGCTTTAACTCATAGCACAGGAAAATATGAAAACGAGAGTAAGAGACATAAGATAAAAAAAAGCAAGACAGATTTCAAATGCCTCAGACATTTAGATGTTTTCATAAGCTTTTCTGGGGATTTCCTCATATTGCATGAATTTCTGAAGTCAATCTCAATGTCTTAGTGGAGTAGCAACTGGCATTTGCATATTTTGAATAGTTTTCACTCTCTTTCTCTCTGTTTTCGTGTGATCCATGCATATGTGGCTGTTATGCATAAAGTAGAAGTAGACTTGACTGCGTATATGATGCAGATACTTGTTTCCTGTCTTGTCTGTGTCACTTTCATCTAATCTATCCAGCTTTCACAGTCCCAACATGTGTCTGGATGAGTAGGATTGAGGCACGAACATGCATATGTGATTGTGTTTGTGTGTTTGCATGTAAGGGTATGCTGAGTCTGTTTTATGTTCATCTCAGGACAAAGAGGGATGCATCTGATTATATTGATTATATCGGAGTAAATTATTGGATTACTAATGCATTATTGTGTGTAGCTTGTGAAGATGGTGCTAAACTGCCCTATACTCTGTTTTGATGATCATGTGTTCTGGATGTAATAAGTATAATTTGAACTACTTTACACACTGGTAGTTTGTATTATTAATCTAAAGTTATGGAATAAATGCTGTGGAGTAAAAGTACGATATTTTCAAATGAGAAATGTAACAGATATTGAAAAAATGTACTAGATTAGTTTTCACCACTGGTCAACAGAAATACTGAATGCTGATTAAAGTCTTGGACTTTCTTCTGTTGTATTTGATAGTGATGGTGGTTATGTGACGCTGGTCTTGGATCTTGTGTATTTCCTGGCAACTTGATTTTTCACTTATCAAAGCCCACACATCAACTATTTAGTTCAATTACGGGCTGTCTGCGAGAGTTCTGTGTCATTTATCATTTGAGTCCTGTTCCACAGTTTGAAATATTTGCCAGGAATGGAACCAACTCAGCATCAATCAAAACACACATCAACTGGGCAAAGTCATCTTTCAAGTGCAATCCTTCTTTGTGAATTATTTTGTACATACAGAACTTATAATTGTAAAGTTCAGGACCAGTAGTTTTGTTAAACATCACTTCTTTAACAACTGGTAGCAGACTGGGACAATTTAAAATGTACAAACATGATTTTGTTTTTAGCGGTTATTTTAATTTCACTCTGGTTTATAAAATGATCAAGATTTAAATAACAAAACTGTATTCAGTAAAGGGACTCACGAGAGATTTGTAAGCTCAATCAAAGCACACACAGGGCTTCGGTTTCACTTTAGTTTTCTATGTGACTTGGTCTGTGAAGTAATTTTCACAGATTATGGTTCACAGCAATAATTGGTGTGCATGTAAAATAGCAGAAAACCCAAAATAGCAAGTTGATGGATGCATGTGTGGGTGGTAGTGAGTTATGTAAATGGGCAGCAGCTGAGGTCCTGGAAGTCATATTTTCTTCCAACAAATGCTTAAAATGAAAATGTATTCACAGTGTAATAATATTTTATTTTGCTCTTTCAGTTACTTAGTTTAATGTTAATTACTTTGCTGCGTCTGTTTTCATAACACTGCATTTGTAATTCTCATATAAATGTTCTTGTGTAATTGAAAGTATCACTGCGTGGAGGGGAAAGCATGTATCTGTGACTGAATCATTCATGGTTCTTTTACTGCCTTTCCAGTGGGACAAAGTCAGCTACATGGTGAGAGAGAGAAAAGAGAAAACGGTAAAAGCCACTGACTTGGTGTATATGTCAGTTTTTAGTGTCTCTCCAATTTTCGACAACACATTTCTCTCCCCATGCTCTCACATCGTTGTTGTAGGTTTCACTTTGTCCCCAGACACGAAGCAAGATGTTTTAGAAAAATCTTTGTGCCTACAACTGACCTGAATACTGCACCAGGCACTGTGTGTTTCTGTGTGTGAATATGTGCCTGTCACATACCCTAAAATCCACAGAACAGCACTTGGTGACAAAACTGCCATCTTACACTTGGCAAGGAAGTAACTAGACTTCTCTATAAAAGTTGGCATTGTCCTTAGGAGGTTTACTTGTCTCTGTGTCTTTACTTTCACTTCTCTGTGTGGCTGAGAAAACACTCAAAGGGAAGAGATTGACAGACAGAGAAAGGGAACATTAAATGTATTAATCCCAGCAAGCCAAACAATAAAACTCTTCAAAAGGGCTCATATTGTGTATCCTTACATTTCTGACACCCTCCTCTCTAAGCTAAGCACTTCCCTTGTTTTACCTCATCTTTTGAGTCACTTACTCCCTACCTTTATTGCTCCCTGTACAAGCAGCTAAACTCAAACAAGTAGGTTTGATCCAAACCTACTTGATTCCCTTTAGTCATGTTGTGGTCATGTCACATCCCGCTTTAATAATTTCTGCCTCCCCCTCAGTGTCCCTCTTTGAATTGTTTACAACATTCAGCCCTCAGTCGACACACAATTTCCTCTATTGCAACTGCTTACTATGGAAATCTGGATGTGCTGGATCTTGTATTTCCATACAGCAGCTTGCTATTGATGTTCTAGCCTGTAGTTTTAGGTAGATATAGAATTTAAGGGTCCGTAAATCTAATTTTCTGTCGCTTTCTTTAGTATCAAAGGTATTCCAGTTTATTGTTGTCTGCAAATCCATGGTTACAGTGCACAAAGAAAGCACTAGTAGTTAATGCAGCATGAATTTCCACAGTGCAGATACCACTTAAGTTCTTGCACTTCGAAAATCTTACAGACAGATGCATCAGATATTAAATTCTGACTGCCAAAGAGCCAAAAATAGTATTGTACATGGTACTTACTGTATTTCTTAGACCTCTACGGAAAATCAGGCATGTGGAACATAACCTCAGTGGCAGGCAGTATTCAGGACTTTTTGTTTTTCATCCTGGTGCAGATTTACCAATATGTAACTCCAAAGCATGAGAAATGATCTAAAGTGTTTCCAGAAGCTATTCAAAAAGTCTGAATAAAATTAGCAAAGGGTGCAAATTGTTCAATGTCAACTAATGATACTCACTGATGGTCAAAAAAATGATCCTTTGTGCTCAGGGGTTCTTAAAGTCCTTTTAATGCTCTCATGCAGCTTAAGACTTGTATTCATCATTTAATCCTAGCTTCAACCATAACACTACAATTGATTCCCTTATTACCATGGAAACTGCTCACTTCACTCTGTATACAATCCCCAAAGGTTCGACGGGGATCATCGTTATCAGCAGTAGTGCAATGCTCACAACTTCCTTTGCAATTTTATCAAAATACATACCAAACGATGTCCTGCACACTTATTTCATCTTAACCACAGACAGACTGTAAAGTAGCAAAAGGGAAATTACATTAAGCAAACTGCTATCAAGGTGAATTTCTAGGACTTGCTAACAAGAAAGCTGGAAGCATACCAGCAGATTATTAAGTAGTAGATAGAACAGTAGTAGGTCTTTCTACTTCTGGGTTTTAAGGGTGATTGTGGGACGTGTATGTGTGCGTGCAGATATGTTCATTTTCAACTTGGATCGCAGCCGCTCCTCGCAGAGTCGAAATGATCCCACTCACTCTCTGGTCTTTCCTCAGGGCACAGAGATAGTGAGAGGTATTAATGGAGAGAGTTGTGGGAGGAAAGAGAGTTGGCGAGCGGGAGAAAACATGTTAGAGTGAAAGATGGATGGGCAGAGGTGGTGGGGAGGGCGAAAGAGCGAGATGGATAGAGAAGAGTGGGCGGAGGAGGTCAGCAAAAAGACCTATGCAGATCCGCAGTAGGCAAGAGCGGGAGCCAGGTCTAGATGGAAAGGTATTTCGGCATGACTGGCTTGCTACAGAACCTGCCAGCAGTGACCCAACTGGTCCTGCCAGACAGTAATCATAGTTTTATCTCTTGTAATAAAATCGCTCTCACTCTCTGTCTCTCCAGCTTCTTTGTTTCCTCCTCCTTCCCAGCATTTTTCAAGTAGTTTCAAATCGCTCACTCTTTTGTTCTCTCTCATCTTGTGTTCCTTTTTTCTTTGTCTCTGAGCAACTGTTTAGGCCATACATGACCCCTATAGATAAAAGCAAAAAAAAAAGAAGTAGTAAGTCACACTCACAAAAGAAGAGAAAGCTATACTGTGAGTTGATATTCTTGAAAAATCACACCGGCTCCTGTTCCTGTCCTCTGTTCTGAGTATTTGTAGCCTCTGCATAAGCTCGAGCTTGTCGTGTAGGTTGAGTTGTCATGTACCCGAGTCGACCCTGTGCGCGAGAACAACTGACTGATGTGCCAAAGGCAGGATTGTAACAAGGACACGACACAGCAGCGAGCAGGACTCTGCATGTGTGAAGTGGGGGAAAGAGAAAGAAGTCATAGAGACAGAACAATGTGTGAGTGACGGAGGTGGAGAAAGGTTTGGAGAGAGAGACTGTATGTGAGGTATACAATCAGGAGAGATTGTGTCAGGGTGCGGATGGGGAAGTGGAGACATTTAAGTCACAGGGTTTCTAAATGAGCTCAGTCAACCACACACAGGCCTCTGCTTTACATAAGCAGGACTGCTTTTTCAGACATTTGTTCCAGGAAAGGGCCAGACAATAGTCAAAACAAGAAGCTGAGACTTGACAAGTACAGCTTACAGATGACTTGAGTGGGCAGTTGGAAAGATATGTGTGTGACGGTCTACTAAAGCTGTGAACAGACCTTGAGATTATTGAAACCCACAAAGACTAAACATCCAACACACTGACTAGATTTGCTCAAATGTAGTCCACATATTTTCATTACTGATAGTCAGAAAGGTGCAGATACAGATGGAC
Source organism: Ctenopoma multispine (assembly GCA_034779795.1). NCBI lineage: Eukaryota > Metazoa > Chordata > Actinopteri > Anabantiformes > Anabantidae > Ctenopoma > Ctenopoma multispine. Next base: position 5,395,157 of record JAUYWH010000003.1, read on the forward strand.
TGAGTCAATACATATTTGGGATTGTTCTTTAAAAACACATCCAATATATGCAGCAACATTTGTGTGTTAATCTTTAACTGAAAACACTAGGAAAGTGTTTGGTCTTTTTAAAGTATGTATTGATGACTCAAGATTTATGATTATGGATGAACAGCGTTCATTGCATTTGCTGCCAGTAACTAATATAATATCTGTTCTATCTACCTTGCCTTAAAAGAGGGAGGGGAAAAGGCGTCTTTCTTAAGTTACAACATGCCTTGTCACAGACCAGCATGAACCCAAGCGCAATTGTGCAATTTGAAGAACTCTGAAAAGGTTTATTTTCCCTGCCAGAGTGCTAGTTGAACTCACCACAATACAGAAAGACTCAATGATGAGTTTTTGTACTGCAATTATGATCAGTTTCTGTTGTACTGAGTACAGAGCAAACACAAAGTAAATCATTGGGAAGAATGGTGGTGAATCAATACTGCATACAGTTTTGGTTGTATGAAGAACAAGGACTGTATAGTAATCGCTGTAGCCTTTTCTTAGAGCAGTGCTCCCACAGTGAGGCTTCGTTAAAAATACAGAAAGTGGTTTATATTGAACATCTCTTCTTTTGCACACACTCGCACAAACACACACACACTCGCACACTCTACACTCTACACTCCCAGACAACTTCGGCTTGCCTCCCAGCAACATAGAGCTCCAAGTGAGGAGGGTGTCAGCCAACAGGAAAGCAGGGATAGAGGGGGTGAAAACAAAGCAAAACAAATGCAAAGGGAGAGATGTTGCTACAGTGCTTCAGGGGAAGGACAAATCGATACACTTTCACACATAACACTCCCACGCAACAGCTAAATAATGCTGCTAGTTTGTCTTGCCTTCTCCCTCCATGACCTCTGCCATCTTTATACACTGCGCGGAAGAGTTTATTCTTGTTCAAAATTTGAGTTTTAAACAATGGTTCATTTTTTATTTATTTACAAACTGTTGGCTTTTTCAATATTTAAAAGCTTTTTTATTAGTTTGCAAGTCTTTTGAACGACTCACTTCATAGTGTGTTATTCATTTAGGCTGTTGTCCCAAACAGACACTTTTAGTCTGATCGGTGTGGAGATGGTTTTGCTTGGAGAAAGACGTCTTTGGTTATATGACTGAAGATTTTTGCTCATTAAACTCCAATATGTTAAGGTCAGGGGTGTGGACAGCCAATCTGTCTCATCGAACTTTACCAACTCAACTCTATAAAGAGAAAATTATATACAACCAAACCATAGCACAGACTCACTGAGGCATGTTGTAAAAGCTAAGATTTCTGATACTGTTTCCTTATAACTAGTAGGGAGTCAAACTTTATTATCATTGATGGCGTACAACTGCCAATGGAATAAAACCCTGGGAAGATTACCGGATTTGTTTTGATGCATGAACACATACGGGCATGATGCGAGTCATCAGTAGAGCAGCTGTGAATGGATGCAGTTTTAAAAGAAATCAAAATTCATCAGTTATTATATGTTAGCATTGATAACATCTTAGGTGTTTAGATATTTTATGTACGTACTTGTATTTATAATTCGACCAACCTAATAATTTTATAATTTTATTCCTCCTTAATTTACCTACTTTGCACCAATGTAAGAAACATATGTATACTGTTGTTTGTGCGCCATGTTAAGCACTAAACAGTTTTAGCTGTATAGTTGCTGTAAGGTAAATTCCCTTTACAAAACCGTTTGTTTTGATAATTGGCCTTTTCCCTCACTGAACCAGTAACGAGGTAGTCAGAAAACAACCCTTATTTTAGCACCTGCATACTGTCTGAATCATTCAGCATCTGTAGCTGCAGACCAAATATATTAATAGGTTTACAATGCTCTATGGAAAAAGCCTCTATGGCAATGTGCCAATAAAACAACCTTTTTTTTAACAAAACTTGTGGATTTTCCAAACCTCTCAGTATCTTCCAAGCTTTCATGCTTTTGTAATTGCGTTAATAAGGCATTAATGCAGCCACCATTTCAGAAATGAGGTAAATGTGCATTTTCCAGTTATTTACCTTTTTAGTTATTTATTTATAAATATCTCATATGAGCTAATGAATATTTGCTTGCTGCAGGCTGTTAGCAACACAAGTCATGCACACGCTGTCGGTTTTCATACATATTAAAAATACAGAGTTGAGAAATAATAGAAGTAATATTGATAAATGTATTAAATGTTATTTCTTTCCCTGTGATTATTTTTCCTAACCGCTGCAGACTTTGACCTCCAGTGAGGATACATTCATCCAGCATTCACTTGTAGGTATAATGCAGTAGACATCTAATACATGTAATGCAGCTGAGCAGAGGCAGTGGAGGAACACACAGAAGGAATGTGCAATACTGTATGCAGCAGAAACGAGTGGGAAACCGGCCAGTTTAACTGATCCTCCTAGTGTCAGTGTGATTGTAACTGGTGCTGATAGCTACTGTGGTGTGAATGTCTGCTTGTTCTACATGAATTATGACAAGCACGGTGGCTGCCTAGTCAGGAGATTTTAACATCAGCCAGCGCCATTAGTGGCTCTGAGCGACTGGTTTGTCAGGAGGCTGTCTGACGAGTCTGATACACCAGCAATTTATGTTTCTCTGCTTAATATATAGTAGCAGGACAAGAGCATGATACTGAATGTTTTGCATCATGCTTTCAGTGGTTAACTATGTTTATTGCGTCGATGCCTAGACCGGTGTGGTTCTTAATTAGTAGCTAATGAGTCTGACGGCATTTATGCATATTTATTTTGGACCAAAATTGACTGAAATGAAAATACTGTACACTCCTTCCCCCCCGACTGTTCCCCCACCATTTTAAGTATAATCTGACTGTGCAGCGAGTCTCCTGCCACCTGTTTGTCTGCTTCTCCTACCTGTTTCAGGCTGACACTCACTACGGCTCTCTGCCTGTATAACGCAATGGTTGTTGACAGCACTAAGTGAGGCACTAAATAGCACAGTAAAGTGGGTCTCAGAACGTCTGTTGCGTCTGCCTATGCAGCAGCGTTCTTTTTAGCTGCTCTCTGCTTGGTTTGAAGTCTTTTCTGTAAGCACAGGTTGGTAACATCACTCTATGAACGCCTTGCTGTGACCCTCATGGACTATGATAAACACAGCTACACAGACATTCACACAAAGCAGGAAGTGAACACACACCACTGCCTTCAGTCTGCCTCCACATACTCCAATGTCTGGACCAAAACGTTGGTAGAGTATTTTAAGAGATGTTTGAACGTAAGTGTTTACAGCGTGTGCTTAATCGATTGTGTAGTGAAACCCTTTTAAGCAAAAACAGTGATCGTGTTTGTTTTTAGATAATTCAAATATAATAATGCAATAATTCATTAACTTTTTTAACAAATAGATTTTTCAGACATAGAATGCTGTGACAGATTTGGTCAGTAAATAGTTAACAAAAATAAACAATGCATATGCCCATATAAAAGGCAAAATAGTTTTTGATGTTAAAATACAGACGGAAACAGAAGTAACAAGATATTTAATTTTCTTTACATCTCTTGTCTCGCGCCACCTCTTTCCTTTACTTGTGACCTTCCGTCTATTGTTTTTCTGTCTGTCTTTTAATTGTTTGACTTCTACCCGATGACTCCTTGTGACGCCATCTTGCGTGTCTTAATTAAATGGCTGCTTAAAAGGAGGAAGCATTGAGTGAATGAAGGGATGCAGGGAGGGAGATTGGGGTGGGAATGGATGGGTGGTGGGGATTAATGAAAGAAGAGTCCGTTAATTACACAACAAGGTCAAGGCCGTTTTACCTTCACAGCTTAATTGCGGCCCCCTGATTGTGTTGCAAGGCCTCATTTTTAATTCAAACAGCAGGCTTACTAAATTGTGTTAATTGTTGCTTTGTGTGTGTGTTTAGATAACAAGTGTGTATTTTATGAGATGATGCTCACTCTTGACAGTGTAATTTCGGTGTGTGTGTCTTTGTGTGTGCATGTGTACATATGCAAATAAAAAAAATAAATAAACAGGAGGAGGAAACATTGAGTGGATAAAGGGGTGTGTGTGTGTGGAGGGGATAAATGAATTTCTTCTAAGGCATCAATAGTGTCTTCAATGCTTGTTTATGCAAGTGTATCTGTTATTGTATTTATATATGTTTAGGCTTAGGGAAACAAGACGTCGTATCATTCTGTCATTTTGCCAGTTTGGGAAGTTTAGTTATTAAATTTATGATGGAAATTGCATGCAAACATAAATAATTTGTAATAATTCCAGTGGAAAATCAGATTTTAAATGTACCACTTGCAGTGCAAATAAATAATACAATTTTCTGTTTCTTTTTTATATTTTCTAGAGGCACTCTGGTGCACAGTCAACAGTTTCCTTGCATTCCCGCTCACTGCATTTTTCTCCTCACTTTTTATTAGGTAAAATAATTACTCAGTAATGTAAGTTGTTATTGTCACGGCCAAAGCTTGCAAAAGTAATTTCTTGTGTCAGACAGTACCTGGTAAAAACCAGTTTAATTTATTGCTCTTTAAAAAATCATCAGCAAATCACTAATCAAGTCAGTTCGAGCCAAAAACGATGAGACTTACACATACTTAATGTGTGCTGTCCATGTTTATATATGAATGTTTTGATCCCTGACATGGAGCTCAGCCATTAAAACCAGAGGGGGGTTACAACGGATTGGAGATTCAGCCCACCTCATCCATCTCCTTGATAGACCAACTGTTCCTCATCACATGGGGTCTCATGCACATACACACACACAAGCACGGTGTACACCTCCTCCCAAAACATTTTAATTGTCATATGCTCTGACCATTACACCCCTCTCACCAGCGAAAACACTTAATCAGCCTTATGGTCCAAGTGACCCCCCGCCATCATCTCCATCCATCTCTGCACCCATTCAGCTTTTAATAACTTTGGATCAGGGATGTTGGATCTCAAATGTCGCAGCGCATGAGTCATGAGCTGGAGTTATGGTTGTCTTAGATGGTCCACTGAATGCTGTAGAAATAATAGAAACCTGTGTCAGACAAGATTGTTTTACAGCCTGGAACTTCTAAAATGAATAATATCAAGTGTGTACAGTGACCCGCCAGTGTGTTCAGCCAACCAACGTACACTAACATTTAGCCAGAAAGCCCTGGTATTTATTGTGACTATATTAATATGTCAGGACAGCAGGAGCTGATGTATTATTTGTTTCTAAAATTAGTGCCTTTCCCTAAATGTAGAACAATATAATGTAACACGTACGCTACGGTTTTATATGCAAAAAAAAAAGATTCAATGTCAGTTTTCTCTAGGGCTATGGCAACTTATACATACAGGTCAAAGGTCAAATGAGGACAGGGTGAGACTTTCATGGTCTAGGCCCGTGTTTGCCAGAGGAAATGTGCTGACAAAGCACAAATGTGCTGAGAGTTTAATGCTCCCTTTTTTCAAGCAAATTTAAACTCGGGTATAAGAAGAATAAGCACCTAAAACACGACGTATGATGTAACAGATTGCAATACTGTAGGTCCACATGAGATAATGCTTCACTATAAATGTTAAGATAAGTGTTTTGACTGGTGGATTTTAAGGCTGTACTTAGTATTAGCGGTGTGTTAATCTGCTGCATTTTGAAAAACATTTCTAATATCTTCTCTACGTTATTTACTTATTGAAAAGACCAAAAATATTAAAACACTTTACATAAACTATTGTATCGACATATCCCTTGCACATTGTCAACAGAAATTTAAATATGTTTTGGAATGCGTTAAAATGTAAAATGGCCTCTTTTATAAGCAGACGCCTCTTTCTTTGTCGGGGATGTTTTCAATGAGAATACGTACCTTCAATTCTCTTGCCAACTTGTATGCATGAATGCACAAGCACACACTTTTTTCATTCACGCATATTAGGCACTGATATGTTGTAAAGTATGCACGCCGCTCTCATATAGGCAACCATATACATAATTAAACTGCATAGGCACACACATATACAGTGCACCTCTTCCTATCCTAGTCACCTCTAAGTGATTCTAATAGGTGTGTTTTGCAGGGTTGAGGAGCTATCTGATTACCCTTGACCTCCTCTTGTTTAAGAATCCGACAAGATGCTGTAGATTGAATGAACTGCTCTACAGATTTTTTTTTTTTTCTCCTCCGTTATCTGCTGTACTTAAGGATATGCAGCAGTGCTCTCTTAGGAATCACATTTATCAGGCAGATTCATCTATATTTGGGTCAGAGTCTTAATGAAAATGGCTGATTCAGATAAGGCACATGAAAATGGAATGTCATTAGTAGGCGAGACTCATTGAAGTTCACATGGCAGATTTGAATAGCTGAATCAAAAGAATCAAATGAAATCGACGTGTCACAACAGACTGCAGGCTGAAGATTATTCTTGTTAGTTTCCATAACCAGGCCACATTCAGCACACACACAAATGAAGGCGTCTGCAAGAAAATAAAACCTTCTCTCCATATCCTCTCTAATGCATCCGCCATGTGAATTTGATAAGCCTTCAGCTGCATGCGTTATTACACGTTTAGAAAATGTAAGCTCCAGCTGTACAATAGGTGTCACAGTGAATTTGTTGTTTTAAAGGATCACTAGCTGCTGCTTTGTCTGAGTTCTAGTTTTTATTTCAGCGTCTTACAGAAACACAACTTTTGACAGCATTTTCAGTCAATACCTTTTCTGTGGTTCTAACATACAGCATTCTCACACAAATTGAAATTGGGAAGAATGACATTACATATTGCCATTGCTAATGGGGAGAGATGTAGGTGTCTAAAAGGCTGCTGCGTGTATAACCTTCAGTAGCATTACAAATCAATATTACTTTTCTTACCTAAGCTATCTTTGCTCTCAGTTTGTAATTTAGTGAAGTATGAAAGGCAAGGAAGACGGACATGGGTTAGCACGCACGCACACACAGCACAACCACACGACTGTTGAGAAGTAGTGGAACACTGAATCTCATTTTGTGAGCGCTCAACCTGAAATTGCCTGACATTCACATGCAAACGTGTATGGTGGCTTACGGCTGATGTGGTTATGATGTAAAAGACCGGGACACTCCCTGCCATCGCTCACACACTCACACTAGAGATTCCCACACAAACACATTTAAACTATATTACCTAAACATTAACCCGACCTGCAAGCTGTTTCCATGGAAAGTGGGTACGTGCAGTAAGGATTTTGACTGTGTGTGGCATGTCCATCTGGATGTCAAGTTGGTGATGATGATAATGGCCATCACCAGTGCATGAAAGAAACAAACTTGTACTCTGGAGAAGGTTTGTGTGTGCATGAGCACGTTAGCATTTTGAGACATACATGTGCTAAGCTACTAGGAGAGACATGGGTTGGAATAAATGGCCATGTGGTTGAGTTGAATGGAAGTCATCAATCACACACGTAGGGAAGCAAAAACACCACAAACTCTAACACAGTGACCACTGGACTGGGGCTCAAGGAGTATCAAGGAGTTTGATAATGTCAGTTAGACTGTGAAGCACTGATACCAGGCTGGTTTCTCAAGAGTACAAACTGATGATAACGGATGATGTCAGAATAGGACTGTAAGGTTTTGTTTAAATTTTTTATTTTTTTTGACTGAGTCTCAAATGCATGGAATGGATATAAAACCCATGCATTTAACAGAACAGATTAATAGGTGGGGGAAATGCAGTTAAAGAACACAGTACACATGTGCGCTAGATAAGAACAACAACTAAATATGTGTAATGTAGATGAAAAGAGCACATGTGTGTCTGTGAGGTGAGCAGGGGGAGTTGATGGTCCTGAAATTGTTCCCTTTCAGTCTTTTGTTCCTCCACCTCTGATAAATCCTGTGAAAATGATATCTGGAGCAGAAGTATGGACGGCGAATAATGCACAAGAAGGGAGGGAAGATGGCAGAGATTGAACACGATAAAGGGAGGATGTGGGGGGGGGGGGAGACGGGCAGGCAGAGTGGGCAGCATTTGGCGGGGAGCCGCCAAGAGCTATTTGAGATGATGAGATGACAGAAAGGTAAACGTCAGACTGACACGGGCATTAGAGAGAATGGGGAAAACAGAAAAAGAAAAGGAGGCTCTGTCAACAGTACGTGATTGACTTCTGTATATATGCTTATGGATGTTGCTTTATAATGTCAGCGCCTCAGCATAGTGAGTCAGTTTGTGTTTATAAAATACGGAGATCCATCTGTCTATTCTAATCATGTGTTTGCATAAGAGAAAATACATCTGTTCATGTTCATATTCATATAGACATAGGATATATTGCATTTGTTTGCTGCATCATTTTAATATTTCATTTAACACGTGAGACGTTACGTAATTATTATTCTTTCTTTCTTTTAAACAGAGTAGGATTGGCTGAGTATACATGCTCATTTACAGCAACGCCGTGTTTACGCTTATAATCACAAGGAATTTAAAAAGGAGAGACAGACACAAACATAAAGAAAAACATACAGGCTTCACAAACCTTTCACAAGCAGTAAGAGACCAATTAATACAAAAGAATGTGACTTATCAGGACTGTTTTCCACTGATGGCCTTGTATATGAGCAGATACCAATGTTTTTGACATCTCCCAAACAGTGAGGCCCTTAAGTTTATGAAGAAGCATGCAGTGACAAGTGTTAGTAATAAACGAATGATAAACAAGGGGCCTCAGGGCCCATTGTCCAGATTGTCTCCAATGATCCTCTTTCTACAGCTCAGAGGGAAACTATATTTGTTTCTGTACAGAATCAAAGCCTGAAAGAGCTGCTAACCCTAAATTTTACAACTCGTACAAAATGTCTATACCAGAGAGTGATTTCGCAAGAGTTTGCAAAAATTTTCTCATTCCCAAGATAGGATATGCAGATGTAGTGATATTTTTCATTTGACTCACATAAGTGAGAAAATCCTCATTCTGTTCGTCTCCATTAACAAATGATGTGGTTTCCACAGTAATGGCAACAAGCTACACCTCGGTTGTGTCTTTTTTTGTGTGTGTGTGTTTGTCGTACTGTGTTTGATGTATGCCGACAGATCAGATAAGAGTGTGAATACGTTTTTCTTTGATCTTCTCCTGCTTCAGGTTTGTTTGTGTTTGTGGGTCTGTGTGCTCTGCACTGTCTGATATAGACAACAGTACGGGCCTGGCCCTTTAGTGATGTAACAAGACAGCTCTTTGTTGTGTCGGTTTTGTGATGTAACCACTCTGGTATTGTTAAATGTTCTGTTTCTTAGTCTGTGTGAAAAATCCAGTGAATGAAACTGTGGGTGTTTACATACAACTGTGTGAAATTGTGTGCTTTTGAGTGCGTCTGCTGTTGTGCATGTGTGCTACATTCTGCATCTTTGTAGCGTTGCATGTCCAGTGTAAAGCTTGTCACTGCTGACATTAATACCCCTGGCAGCATTGTTCGCCTGTTATCCTCCTGTGTTCTCTGTGTGATGTCAGTCTGTGGGAACCAGGGCAGAACAGAGAATAAAATGATAAAGCAAAGCGTTGACCTGAATGGCACGGCTCGGAGCTTTCTCTCCGATTACACTGCCAGACAGCAGCCAGTCAGTGCGTGGACCTGAATGAGGTCTTTACTTTGAGCTAATAACAGGATTTACACTGTAATTCACAGCTTGGTTATATCTTCAAAGCAGATAGACGTGCAGACAGGTTATGACACTACACGTAGCCCAAAAGAAAATTGTTGTCTCCAAAAAAGCAGTAACACAAAATAGCTTTTTTTTCTCATCAGTCACTTAATGTCAGCCCATAACCCCAGAAACCAAAGCCTGATGATTGAAGATGTGAAACCACTATTCAACACAAATATCAGTGTCTCATGACTTTTATAATCATGTGTTTTGCTTTCTGGTAGAAAAGGTGTAGTTAGAGCAGGTTTCATTGTGCACCGTTTCTGTCACTGCAGAGACAGACGATTCTCTTAGGGCATACTGATCTCCAGGCCTCCGCACTCAGTCGTTTGTTTTTTGTTCACTGAAAAGAGAGAAGCACTTTTGCTTAACACTGAGAGCTGGGATCCACTTCCAGCATTTTGAATTGTTAAATTTCTGTTTCTGCAGAGATAATGTCATCATCGCTTTAACATGAAAACAGCTATGAAAAAAAGCTTCTCTAATAATAATAATAAAAATAATATTGAACACATATTGTTGCTTTAACAAAAAGTCACAGCTGTAATGTTAACATATCAGGATTAAACAAATTAATTAATAAATTATAAACCTACATCCTTCTAGGATTTGCTATTCACATAATGCTTGATGAACAGGCAGAGTTATTTATTTTTCTTGACCACAGCACTCAGTAGCGACTTTTGTGTTCCAGTCTGGAGATTCACACTGACAACCCCCCACGAGCACATTTCCCTAAGCTTGAGCTATTCTAAAATACTGTAATATGTTTAAACTGAAGTTAATATCTTTAAACGTTGTTCTTCCTTATTGCAGCCCAAGTCAAATTCATCCAGTGCTCAACTTCTCATCTGGGCCCAATAACACCCTAATCATTTTACAATTTCATATTCTGATCAAACCTGAACTAGTTTAACCTGCCCATCGGTAATTTCTCTGCACCCCACCTCCCTGTCTGTCCTGGAGGACACAAGTATTATATACATGTCCGTGTGTGTTAGAAAGAATCCTTCAAAATAGTTTGATGGTAATGAAAATTAATTTTTTAGAAGTTAAAGCTGAAAGAATTTCCATCAAATCAACTTCGGCCACACACAAGGCGCTGATCTGAATGAGCTGTTATTGAATTATTGATTCCCACCTGGTGGAATCACATCCCTTCTCCCTTACATGTCTCCTTTATGCCTTCACCTCTTTTTCTCTCCTTTTCTCTTCCATGCCTTGTAATCCTCTGCAAAAATAACAAACACAATGGAGACATTTCAAACCAGTGAAGGAAAAACAAGCTTCTACAATCAGAGCGTCATTTAGTGTCTGTTTCAGATTGTTCATCTTGGATATTTAGTGTAAAAAATGTATTTTATGCACTGTGTGTGTATCTCTGTTCTTAACAGTAGGTGTTAAGAGTTGCGTCTAAATCAAATTTCCTTTAGTGTTATTAATATTAATTAATGTGTGCTGTCAGGGAGGCAAAGAAACAATTCATTACTCACATTTATTGTATTAAGTGCACAATGATTTATTAATAACCACGTTTCAGGTTAGAGAAAAGAAAGGGAGGAGAAAATAAAAGAGGACAAAGTATAAATTGATTCCTCATACAAAGACAAAAGTCGATTAAAGTAATTTGTGAGCTCATTGAAATGTGGATTCTTTGACCTTTTAGTTTTATTCATTAGACGCCAGAACTATTGGCATAAATCAGACTTTCGCTTAACTGATTAGATTGATACCCAGCTTTCCTTTCATAGTTGTGATTTCATCCTACCACCCACAGGCGGTTACTGAATATACGTGACAGGATGCTACTGTTGCATATATTCCCACTATAGATGACATAGTGTCACTCGCTGTCGCTGTTTTTTTCAGTGTCCTCATCTGTATGCATTACACTTCTCTTTTTCTGCCTCTATCCGTCAGTGTGAAGGGGTCCATTCTCCGTCCTTTCTTTATACTGTATGGAGTATGTACTGTCTTTCGGTCTCACACACCATCTGCCTTGCTGCTAGTGTCTCTTCTAACAATCTCTCACAGCAGTTGGTCTCCTGTCTCATCCTCTACCCATAAGACTTGGCATGTCACTGCATATCTATATTATTACACCTTGAAGAAATATGTCTGTATGTGTGTGTGAGTGTGTGCGCATACATGTGCTGCCATGTTCCATTTAATCGAGGCTCCCAATCGGCACATAGGACAAATTGATCAGTTGGTTTGCCAGCTGTCCTTGCAGATTTCTCCTTCTGTCTCTCTGTTTCTCCTACCTGCACCCCGCCCCCTCCCTTTCACTCTCACTCTCTGACACTCTTATTCGCAGTTTAACTCTATACATTTAATGAAAAGGCAAAGCAAGGATGAGAAAAACATCTCTTGTAAATATTGAAGTGCTCTTCCTTATATACATCAGAGATTCCACACTCTCCCATTGGCAGATGGCCGCTGGCCCGTTTTGACTGACGTGACCTTGCCTGGCATTGGCTGTCGACGGCCCAGTGAATGATCCCTTGCTGTGGAGAATGATGAGCGGCGTGCAAAGCCAGCTCCTTTTGTTATCTGAGCTGCACATATTGTCTTGATATACCCTATCATTAGACGCACATTTCCAAGGTGAGCTGGCAAAATGTGTACTCACACTGAATTGAAGAGATAAGTCAGAATTGCAGCCAACTACAAACATGGTAAGCCTGCTTTTAAGCACGATGGGTAGGAAATGCTAAATCCATTTCTGTTGTCATAGATCTATGCAAAATGTTGCTTTCATTTGGTGCTATTCACGCTTGATGTTCTTGGCGTGGTGAGGGAGGGATAGTGGCGGCACAGTCAGGAACAAAGAGACTTTACTCCAGTGCTGCTTGACAGGGTGTGTGTGCGTGTGTGTGTGTGTGTGTTTCTGTTATGTTCCCATGCTTGGCTGTGCTGTGAGCTGAAAGCAAGAGGCTTTTCTCTGTGTAATGACAGACATTAGAAAGTCGATTACAAGCTTCTTACAGCCTTGGATACGCAACTCAGAGGCATACACACATACACACGGGCGCAAAACATACTCACTTGAACACTCACTCTTGTCCGAGCCAGGAGAGGCTGACTGTGCCTGCTAATCGATGTGTGATTGCAGGCCCTTTTGTGTGCATGCTTTGTAAGAGCGGCTGAGCAAAAGGATAACACTGGCCCCTTAATTATCGTGCTTGTACCTTGATGGACGTTCATAAGATTTTTTTTGGGATGGTAGATTTATGCTGTGTACCTCAGCTTTCTCACACTTGGTCTTACACGTGGCCCCGTCATCATATATCTGCATAATTCATAAATGCAAGCATAGAGGTGGGAAGGATGCTCTGCCATCTTTCTTCAGAAAGATTCTCTCACTGTTTTAGGCTGATTCCTAAACTCTACATCACCTCCCATATCTCAGTTATTCATTTTGTAGAATTCTGTTGCTGTCAGGAATGTCTGGTTCATCAGTTGGAGAGATTGAAGTTGATCACATGACTAAGTGACCCAGTAGAACAACACATGACAGAAGAAAATTAGTTTAATATGTTGTCAAATAATTATTGGAACAAATAATTCTTTGTAAAAAGAGAGAGAAAGCTTGTAGAAACAACCTGACTATCTTTGCTTTCTGCTGTATATTTGCCGTATCGGTTGACAAGTTAAACGTTTGTTGCTCATTAGGAAACACCAGAAACAGTAAAATAGCTAACTCAGGATTGGGCAGGATCATTATAGAAGCTGGATACTGGACTTGAAAGAAGGAGGCAGCCACTCACTTGATAAAAAATTGCTCACCTGGTGCATAAGCCTCGTCCTGGCTCCCAGTGTGTTTTATTCTATTATTCCTAGAATATTAAGCAGCCAGGCCACTGGGCCTGTTACCTTCTGACAATTTGACATCATACCAGTTACATTTTTAGGATAACTTCAAGATATATAAACGGTTTTCCACTCTGCCCACTATGTTGTCTTGATGATGTCTTGATACAAGAAAACAAAAGACTCATATTTTGAGTCTACTATCACCTTTTTAACTTTTACTGATAAACATGTATTCTTAATACCGCCTGTCTTTCACTTTAACTTCGCTTAAGTTATGCTATCTTTACACTGGCTTACTCCGTCGTAGTTTTGACAATTTGAAATGAAATGTCAAACAGTAGTAATCAGTCAATCTAAAATCAATCCCTTCTCCCAAAGACTAGATGTATAGTACCAAGAAGGCATGGCTGAATAATGAGCTGGAAACTCATTCGGACTGAATATTAGCCTATCGTTCTAACTACTCAAACCTGGGGAGTTAATAACACATGGAAAAGGAGTCTGTTGGAGTTTATGTGCTTTTAATTGAAAGAGGGAGAGTGTTAAATTGAGGGAATACGAGAAACGGGGCAGAAGAGAGCGAAAGACCATGAGAAGCGGTGGGTAGAATACAGAGCAGTGGAGAAAAGGGAATGCGTGAAGAGCGGGAATGAGGGGAAAAAAAGAACGATGGATGTATTAAAATAGAACGAAAGCGAGGGGGGAGAAAAAATAAGAGAGAGAGCATACCGGAGTTGTTAATGTAGACCTGCTGTTTAGAATACATTCTCAGAAGAGATGAGAGCGGAGCATCAAGCAGTAGCTGACTGCCTGATTTCACACCCATTATCACCTGCTACAGAGGCACGGCAAGTGGAAAATGAAAGTGCATAAAAGAGTGTAAAATAACTTGTTTTATTCTCTGTGTATTTGTGAGTGTGTGTTAATGCGCTGTGCATTGTCACACATGCATTATTAAAATTATTTTATATAGTGTGTACGCTTGTGTGTTGTACATCTAAGGTCACAAGTTCTTCCCAGATAACAAAACTATTCAGAATATATGGGCCACACGTGTGTTTCTTCTGACTTAATATATACTGGGACAATTTTGCCGCGCAGAAAGAAAACCTTACTGGCTGACAGCCAGTGTTGGAGGATAACGGCCAGATTCAGTCTAGATGTGGAAGTGTATGAGTCAAACACTACCAAAAAAGACACACGCCCTTTTCATACAGAAGCCCCGTCATATTGGTCAAAAGGTGACCGCTCTCTTCAGGACGCCTTTGCCTGTTTACACATTTATTCTGAACTTAAAAAAGCTGCCCTCAGTAGCAATGATTTTATTTTTATTACTGGTGGATGAACCTAGTTTTGCACATTTGAGACATGATTTGGACTCTAACTAATTTGAGTCAACATAACTATAAATGATTATGGTCACACATTCAATTTCCTGCAGCAACATGCTGGTGATGAGAAACCGGAGAAACAGAGACTCCAGGACATCTCCGACATGCAGCTATGGAGCAGGAAGGATTTACTGAATTAAGTTAGAGATGGAGCAAGACTGTAGTCTGGTTAAGCATAAGAATACACGACTGCCTGGACTGTGTCACAATCATCACCTTCCCCTGCTGCCTTCCTCTAACCACTGGCATGTTGTAGCCGTCCTTTGCAAGTCTCCCCAGTTCCCCAGCATAGTGTTCTGTCTGATCGCTTAAACGCGTAGTTTAAACAAAACCAAATGTAAAAGTATTTTGGGTTTTGTGTTTAGTGCCTGCACAGCGTTTTGACCTGTTTTCTTTTTCCTAACTGGTTCAGTCCAGCAGCAGCCTTTGAAGCCAGTTGAAAAGACCACTGATCACTCGTAATGTGAGAATTGTTTGTCAGATGGGTTTAGCCTCCTTTAGAGAAAGTAGTCTCCTCTACTTTTCTCCTCTAATCCTTTCTTTTTTCCCGGTCTACACTTCAGTGTGGATTTGTTTGCCTTTTATTTTTTCTCCATTCATTCTTAATTTTGTCTCTCCTGAAATAGAAGAATCGAGCTTTTTTTTTTCTTAGGCTTTAAAATGCTACTGTGCTAAGTGGAATAGTGATATTTCCACGCATGGAAGTGAAATGCTTAAGTGGTATTAAATATCTTTAAATTACTGTGAAAAAAACCTTGAAGGCAATAGTCTTTTTGTAGAAATACTACAAGTTTTTTTTCCACCATTGTTCCTGTAACAATGTGATTTATTCATTCCATGTACCGAAATCTCTTCTTGAAATTAAGCTTCCAATGGGATTTCACTTGTTAAGATAAAAGAACCAGGAATTATCAAATCAAATTTATTGGACATATCTAATGTACTGTATGTCTGTGTGTGCTCTTTTCCAGCATGTCCCCCTGGATCCTACAAGATGTCCTCCAGGCAGCAGGAGTGTTTCCCCTGCCCAGCCAACAGTGTTGCAGAGGAGGAAGGATCTGTTGTGTGTGTGTGTGAGGAGGACCACTTCAGGACTCCCCTGGACAGTCCCTCAGCACCGTGCACACGTAATAAGATTTCAGACGTCTATATATTTATGTGTTATCAGTGACCTTTTGTTGTTTCTACCGTCACACTATACCTCAGATGTTAGAGAGTTTCATTGTGACATTTTTGCATTAAAGTTACAATTCCATGTTTGAAAACCAGACATTATCTCAATCCGTCAGCCTTTCAAACTGTATATCTGCTTTTAGCATTTGCCTCTTTATCCATAAAGACCACTTTGCTCCTGCGGTTAACCTGTCCTTCACCCTGTATCCTTTCATCCACCTCCCCTTTCTCATCTCATCACCCCTCCATTTGACCTACACCCACCTCCTTGCTCCCAGGCTCACTATTTATCCTCATTGTCCCATCTCCAGCTCCTCCTCATCAGAGCCATTTCCATGTCTCATCTACCCCAACCTTCACTTCTCCTTCACCTTATCGTCCTCCATGGTATTCTAAGAAAGTACCACCCAAAAAAAAGGCACGTTGGCTGTGTCTTTTAATCATCCTGGATTGTTGAATTGATTGTTTTAAGAATATCCGATAAATTGTCATTGATCAACAGCATTTCTCGAGTTGACCTTCTCTACTGCAAACATCCTCAGGACCATCACCTGTGCTTATATCCCTCTGGATTTCATTTAACAATTGTTTCCATTCACTGCAGCTACTTTCTCTTCCTCTTAACCTTTATCCCGTTTATCACCCATCCATCCTTCATCCTTCCTAACATTGTGTTTGCATTATGTATTTGTCCAAAAAGCCCATCACCCCAGTTCCTTCATCCTTTAGCTTAACCTTGAGCGTTCCCTATATATTTCTCCACATTTGTACTCACATTACCCATTCATTTTCTGCTCCACATCCATTATCCACCCTTTTGCCCCGTCTGCTCTTCCTTTTTGACCCCTGAACACACACTTTACTCCTTTCCCTATATGTCTTCTTAACTTACCCATTCATCCCTCTTCTTTCTACCCAGTGCCTCTTCACATTCTCCTTCCTCTTCATCCATTTCAACCATGTTTTATCACCCCATTCTTCTTCTCTCTGTCAAACTGAAATCTCATCCCTCTATCCTCAAGCGACAAACCCTATAATCTCATCCCCACTGTCCACACATTATATGCTCGTTCCTTACCTCTTAACCTTTTCTCACCATCTCTCACCCCTTCTCCTATACTGAACACCAATTCTTCTCCAATCAAGATGCGCTACAAGGCCAATAAGACAAAGACCATACAGGGTAACCCTATTGATTTCTGCATGGAGAACAGCCTATTGATATAACTTAGTAATTAGATGGAGGAATAATGGGCTTTATCCCTGGAGTATTCAGGGCAGTAAAACCATAGGGTCACTAGGTTTGAGTGTGTGTGTTTGTATATACTGTATACACATTCACTTGTGTGTACATATATATGCTTAAGTGTGTGGTCATAGCAGCTTTTATGGGAACTGCAATGGAAGGGTTTAATTACAATATTGATCGCTGAGCTCTCTGATCCCTCTGCGATAACATTTATAGCAGCCTAATGACCACATTAATTACGCTATTGATTCAGTAATTATGATCATCCCCAGATTCGGCTAATCCGCCTTATGGTATAGATGAAGAAAGAGAAAGAAAGAGAGTGGTTGATGAACCTAGAATTACAGTATAAGAATAAAAGAAAAGGGATATTTTGCAAGATGAATGCGGTTTGATATACACACATTATTTTCTCTGCAATTAAAGAATAATGTCAATGTAATTTTCTTTTCCCTTTGCCACTAATGCCTGTGCAGTATCTAAACCCTAATGTGTTTACCACAGTTAGATACTTCTGTCTCTTTGAATTATTAGAGGTTTTTTTAAGTAGGGTCTAAGACATTCATCTGCTAATACTTTCTGACATGACTAATTACTGTTGTTCATGGTGATTATTTACACATTTTCTATTATAGCACAGTGTTTGAATCTTTTAAGTGAAATAAAACTTTAGCAACAGTAAGAAAACATATCTCAGTAGGGACACTGAAAAAATTCTGTGTGTTCAGTTCTGGCAGAGTGAAACTACTGCTGACTGAACTGCAATGACAGTGATTGTAGTATGATAACCATAAGACTAAAATACCTTGAAGTAATGCATGCTGTTTGCCAATATATGTCTCTGCAAATGGATTTTTGAAACTGGTGAGAGACTCTAACTTTCAGGAAAGAGGATAAAGTTGCAGTAGAAAACTTTTTTAGCTTCTGGCTTAGTTAAATAGAAATGCAAACTATTTAGGCTTCAATGACCAAAGTGTTAAAAACAATATCAAGAGGAATAATAATCTATAAATTATTTACTAATTCTTCTAAATCTCTAACTGTAATATTAAACTGTACATAATAGAATACAAATCTCACATCCTTGGATTTCCTGACTATGAAGGTTTGTCATGCAGACACAAACGGCTCCAGATAATTTGATTATCCTAACTGGCTGCTTCCCACTGAGCTAAAATTGTGTGACTTGTGTGTCATTTCAATGAAATAATACTTGTATGTATCTTGACTATTAAAAGATCACTTCTGTAGGACTAATTAGAGCTAACATTTTAAGGTAATGGGTTTAGCAGGCTTACAAACGGTAGCCTTACCTCCAAGCCTGCTGGCTGGATGTTTTCTTTGTGTTGTGTTTATTGTTTGTCTTGACTTGACTTGACTTTATGTAAGTTTACATTTTAAAATTGAGCTTCCCCTCAACTGTGTCCTGATACAGGAAACATTTTTGAACTATTGATTCTCTATTGGCCATAGTGTAAAAACATCAGTTAAATTGAGTTTATTTATACAGCAACATCATCAAATCACAACAAGAATAAACATCAAGAACATATTTGAATTTCCCATGATGCACAGAGCAGCAGCTGAGTGGGGGTCTAAAGACTTATTTGGGTGGACAGGCCCGAAGAAGATAAAAGATGTAGACCGAGAGGAGGAGGAGGATGAGGAAGAGGACGGGAGGGGAGAAATAGAGCAGCAAGAGAGTTTGGAAGTTGAAGTTTTAACTCAGATTTGAAGATGAGAAGATGGAAAAAGGAAACTTCAAGTGAAAGAGTGCGAGGCCAAGAAAGCATGAAAGTAGAGAGAGAGAGAGAGAGAGAGAGAGAGAGAGAAGGCCCAGCTGTGCCTACATCTAGTGTGCGTGTGCGTATATGTGTTCACACTGAATGTTCTCTGGGCTTATGTAACTCCGTGCTCCACGTGGGTTTTGGAGCAGGACGCAGCTGTGGTGGGTGACTTGTTTGACAGCACGCACAGAGCAGCACGTCTTCACTTATTCATTACACAGCACACGCAGCACATACACATATAAAATTCATGGTCTTTAATGGACCTCAGCTCTATTCAGCTTCTATGCAAGGACTGCAGGAAAAGGCACAGACCAGTCAGTACACCGACTTAGTGAGGAGATATAGTCTTCAGCCTGACATTTATATCTATAATACTGGATTGTATATTGTAATTGCCCATATTTTACATAGTCTGCCTTATAGTGGGCAATACAGACTGCATTTTCAGACTGCATCTGGTATATCACAAGCCCAATATTAAATTAGATTAATTCTCCTGGAGAGTTAAACACTATCTCCATGGCAACCCATCAATTTACTAATGGTAAATGGATTTGATCCATATGGCGCTGTTGACATGGATAAACTTGTAATCCATGCTTATGTACACATATGTACAGTTAGAAACAGTAATTTTATGCATTAAAAACATGCATACACATTCCAGGTATTTAACATTTATTATGTCCTGCGTCGTCTTGCTGTTTAACTGCTTTTCTCTGATCTTTAATCCCTCTTCTTTCTCAATACAATAAGTCTTTTTTACCTATACTGTCCATTTCTTACAATGCAACAAATACTAGTATAAATCTGAACTCTGCATTGTCGACTGTCTATTCCCATTAGGATCAAATGATTCTCATCTAAACAACTGTATCTTAACAGCAAATTCCGGATAAAACAGGATTATCATAGTGTGATGCACTAACCGAGCCTATGCAATGACACCATAATACCCGATGCACTTAGTCCATAAGTCATGAGAGAAATTTCATGCTTCAGTAACATGATGTTTGAGAAATCTTTGGGAGCTATATGCGGGCAAACTGTCGCAGTTGAATATGTTCTTTCTAAAAGCTTTTTTTGCCAGCTTTACATTTACCATTAATATTGGACAAGCAGTATAATAGGATGGAGTAAGAAGATGTTGCTGCTATGATGGCGCCAACGTGAGCGTGGTTTTATAGTATGTGTCCAAGAACAGGTGGACAGATGTTTGATATTGCTTATTTTTATTCAGTGTATTTTTTGTATTGTCTGGCCCCCACTCTTTTTTTCATGTCTTGCCTTGTAACAATCAATCAAAATAACTTCTTCTTGTCTATGTCAGGGCCCCCCTCCCCACCTCGAGACTTGGTCTACACCCTGAAGCAGTCCACGCTGATCTTGGAGTGGGATGCACCGTCCGACACAGGAGGTAGGGTGGATCTGACCTACAGCCTGGGGTGTCGGCGGTGCACCGGGAGGCTGTGTGAGCCATGCGGGGCAAGTGTTGGCTTTGTGCCTCAGCAGGTCGGTCTGACGGAGAGAACGGTCACTGTGGTCAATCTCCTTCCTAACACCAACTACACATTCACTGTAGAAGCCTTAAATGGAGTGTCAGAGCTGCTGCCCAACAAGAGGTTCTACACCCAAGTCAATGTGTCAACAAGCCTTCCAGGTGAGTCATAGTTTGACCTTTAAACACAGCTCACATTCATGTAGGCATGTGTAAGGAAAATGCATTTTACATTTTAAATTTCATGTCTGCAGGGAATTAAACAACAGTTGAAGAAGCTCACTGCATTTCCAAAAAGAAAATGTACTCTTTAGGGACAAACCAGTACAGCTGCATGTCACGAAATGCTTTGCATGTTTGAACTACAAATGAGAGGTTTTGAAATCTGAATATCTTACAGAAGGCTACATTTAAATGAAGTCCACCAGGATTTTTCTGATTTGACTTTCTTTACACGGGTTCCAAAAACTTCAGTTGCCTTTTGCAGTAATGTTTGTGACACTTTGCCATAAGTTGTGGTGATATTTAAAACCTCTTGTGGGGAAAATATAATCTCACTGACTCTTACTGTAGCTGTCTTAGACATAGCATCATTTATTAAATATGCAGTCTATATTGAAATATACTGATTTTTCAGAGCTCTAAGTTCAGTGTTGTTTTGCAAAACGATATCAATTTCTCATCACGTGTCAGTTTAGCACATACACACATTCTCCAGAGACAAACACATGCATGTACACATTTTCATGCACTGTGTACATTTCCCTGTGAATACATGAAGGTATGTGCACTAACAGGGACACTGTGACCTTTGAATATGCTTGTTATTCTCAAAATGCATGTAGCAAGATACAATACTGCACACATGACATTCAAAACCAAATGTGCATCCTGTAGAATAATTTTCATTTATGTGTACGGAGCAAAAAGTCTCACTGGTGGAGGTGATCTCATTTTCATCAGCAGAAGTCTTCAGCAGGTCATTAGCCAGAGGCTTGAAAAAGCACTTTGCCAAGTAGCCCTGTCAACCAGCTCTGCAACAGCACTATTTGGAAGAGCTCAAGTGTGAAAAGACCAAACACACACATGCAGTGAAAATGTGCAAGCACACGTCCTGACTTGAACGCTGACAAACACTCAACGCACCCATATATTCACCTGTCATACTACTGTGTATATTTTTGGAAATGCTTGTTAACGCTGTTTGAAAATCCTTCACTTGAAAATGCTGAAAGAAATGAGCCTGAAGAGCGAACGCATAATGAAGCTGAATGAAGTTCGAGGGCAGAGACTGAAAGGTGCTGCACAAGGACGCAGCTGATGAAGAAACAATGAGAAAGCGGGAATGTGGCAGAGTGTGTCTTGCTGCTAATTGGACATTAGCTTAGAGAAATGTACTGCATAATGAATGGAGAACTGTTAGTCATACGTGAGTGCTGAGATGGCAGCAGCACTGAGTCTAGGTCTCACTGTGAGTAGTATTTAAAATTAATGCTCCTCAGTGGCCTAGATTCTCTTGCTGACCAACTGTAAATGTTAATTAAGTGTAACATCTGGACTACATAGGGTGCGTGAGAGATTGACCAGCAGCTGGATCTGTATTACACTGTATTACTCTGTATTTGGTTTTTGAAAAACCAAAAACAAGTATTTACAAATCTACATGAGTTACATCTCATACATGGTGACATTGGAGTCACTTCTCTAGAATGTCATTTTCCTTCGATGAGAAGCTTAAATCACCGTTACCATTGTACCAAAGTTTGTTTTACAAGAATATTCTGTATTATGTGCAGTGTCCCAGACAAACCCCTTTATCTGACATCAGGTAAAAATGTGTCATAGAACAGCTGACACTAACTTGGCTAATAAGTTACAGCTTAGCCGACTTGAGCTCCCTAAAGGGATTTACTTTGCCAAAACCTCAGGCTCCAAGGTTAGGGACACTATATCAGAAAAAGGACAAACCTGTGGTGATAATTTTTTTCTGTCCCCACAGTTCTTTCAACCTTTCTCCCTTTTTATCTCCCTTTCTCTGTCAGTCTGTCATGTCAGCAGTTGCCATGGCGTTGATTTGTGGTTATTATGGGGTATTAGGGTGTGAGTTGTCACACTAACCGTGTCATCCAGAGGGATTGGACAAGGGGTTAGGAGAGTGTGTTTGCAGAGGTTTCACAGGGCTCTCTGTGCCAGGGAGGATTTAAACTGGCATTTGGTGTGGACTGTTTAATGCTGCCCTCTGTGTGTGTATGTGTAAGAGCGAATGATTCTTAAATGTGTTTTAGAATTACTTTCTCTGTGTTGTTTCTGTCATTTTATGGTTAGGTGACCTCTAGAGCCCAGTGGTGCAGTGGTGCCTGGAAAAGTGTGTATACTGCAATTTTTTTTAAAGTGTCCCATCCATCAACAGAAAAAAAACCACCTTGTGTTATAAAAGGTGACATATATAACTATTCTTGCATATTGAAGTCACACTAAAAAGGTTCAGTGGTATTCACTCATTGTCACTTATGGCTGCTTTACTTCAGGGAGTAACAATCATCATGAAATTAAAATAAGCCACAGAGATGCAGGTAGATCTGGCTCATAGATTACAGGTTCAGCTACACGATTGTGCAAGTCTCTCGGACCAGTAGGTTCCTTGGTAGACTGTGTGTGACACCTTTATAAAAGTCACTTCCCCTGAAAGCCACGTTATAGCTGACTCCTGATCAGCTGATCACTCCTCCATAAACAAGCAAACCAACCAACATAGGCAGAAAACAAAACTGGTGTCCATGCAGCGTGACTGCTTATGAGTGTATCAAGGTGCATTATTCCATGAGATACATCTCTGGATGTATCAGGGAGAAGTGGCCTATATGGCTATTTAGGCTGAAGGACTTGTGACAGTTTAGTTCAATGGATCCCCCTCCCCTTGGATAAAGTGAGATTAGAACAATGAGAATGTCTCTGTGCATTTGTGAGCAGCAGCAGCAGAGCTGCTGTGGGCGTAGGACTCTGGTCAGTTGTGTCAGGTATGGGATATAGGTATTTGAAGAGTGACACCTTCATCATATTGGCTTCGTACACCATCGCAGTGGATTTGAAGTTAAACATTTTGTGTTTTAAGTTTAGACTGTTATGATGGATGAACTGTGTAGAAATCACAGCTGTTTTTATTTATAGAACTTTATCTTTGCAGTCAATTACTATCTGAAATCTGTAACCCTCATCACAATATGAGTTTCTGCAACCTCTTGTTTTATTTTTGTTGCTTGTATTCAGTGCTATTTAGTCAGAATTTTTTTTTCAATATCTAAAAACAGATAAACACAACAGCAACCCTGCTCCACGTGTGAACCACAAACAACACTACTCTTAACATCAGCACTTAAGCATGAGATGTCTGTTGCCATAGGAGACGAACAAAACTATCAAAAAAGCAGGTACTTCATAATACTTTGTACACCTACTCCCTGAACTACATCCTGTGTGTATTTTTTGCAGGATAAACAGGGTAAATCAGACAGATTTTATAATAATAATGTGAGGGAAACTGACCATCCTCTGTGTGCCCTGTGAAATGAGGTAGCTCATCTGCAGGAGCAGGTATAATGGTCAGAAATCCTGTGCAGCCTGGTCAGGCACAAAATTGAAAGAAACATTCTGGCACAAACCTCAACCTTGTGTCCATACATATATGTGTGCGCCTCTACACCAAGATTTTACACATCACAACACACTGACCTTTATAAATACTGCAGCAGGGATTTGGAACAAAGCTAACACACACTATTACACGCACACACTCTCACACTTTCTCTCCTGCCACCTCATTGTCTCTTTATTACTTTCTGCTTTTTTTACCTCCTCCCTCCATATCCCGATCTCTTCTTTTTTTACCCTCTATTTCCGTCCTCATTTCCCCCACCATATCTTTTCCTGCTCTTGCCATAAAGTCACTATTCTTAGATGGTAATATCTCTCTCTCTCCTCCTGTTTCTCCATTCAGATTCACTCTTTCATGTGTCTTTCTCATACCACTTGTCTTGACATAATCACTTCTGTCCTCTTCTTACTCCACTTTCTGCTTCTCTCTATCTTCTCCACAACTCTTTCCCCGTCTTCTCTTACTGTGCCATATGTGTTTTTCGGGGCATGGTAAGCTTGTTAGCAGTGGATGGTGGCGTTAGCCTGCAGTTGTGGACAAAGAAACTCTGAGGATGTAAGGGAAAACCCCCAACCACACACACAAATGCACAGAGGATACATTAACATGTATGCATATACTGCAGTTCTTCAGTTTCTTAGTGAAGGAAATGTATCTGAAACAGAACTTATGACATTTAAACCCTTCATTAAACACAAATTGGTGTCTTTAAAAACATCTCCTCAAACTAGATACTTGCACATGCATGGTGGAAGAGTGGATTTCTCCCACACAGATGAGGATTTATCAGGACTCTCCAGTCCACCAAGGAGAAGGAGGAAGTGCACGGTGTGTCAAGGATGGATTAAAGGGAAGAAGGAATGGGTGATAGAAACATGGCTGGACTTGTGTGAGGAGATGGGGCATGGGCTGCGTAAACAGGGGATCAGTTTTGCCCAGGGCTCATGGGACCCCTTATCCAGCTTAGGATTAGGAAACATATACAATATGTGTCTGCGTGTGTGTGTGCCTCCTCTAAATGCACCAGGCCATACATGCACACATGTATGATGTATTTTCATGTGTGTGCTTTGTCTGTGCATTGCTTCATGCATAATTAGTATATGTGAAAAAAAGGATATGATAATGACATCTTGCCTCGGCCTTGTTGCATATGTGAGCATTTTTGTGTGTTTCTGTGGGTTTGTGTGTGATTGAAACACACTTTGGTTGAATGTCTTGGCCCCCAGTGGTACATCCAAAGCCCTTTAGCTGAGGCAGAGAAGAAGAGAGGGATGCACAAGGGCTGTGGAGATGGGGTGGAGGGGTGGGTCAGAGAGGAGGAAGGATTGGCATTTCAATATCCTGGGAGGATTACTGGCCCAGCTTTAGATTGCTGGTCCCTGCAGAGTTACATGGGCCTGAGAGATGGATGCATAAAGGGAGGAGAGGAGGAGAGAGAGGGATGAATCTAGAAGTTTGAGGGATGGGGAGAGGTTATAGCATTGTGAGCAGAATGCCCTGGGTGTAGAGTTAAGAATACACAGGGATGAAAAGCAAAAATACATGGATTTGTATTTCCCCAAAATACAGAAGAAATCTTTTTGGATGAACTTTCTGGAGTTATCTGATGCACTAAACAAATCAAGTATGCAGAAAAACTGATTATGTAGTATACAAGCTCTCATGCGTGGATTGAGATGAAAGAAGGACATCAAGGTATAGAGATAAAAGGGGTGAAAATGGAAAGGAAACTACAGTATAAGCAAAAGCGAAGAGGTGAAGGAGAATAAAGCTGTAAAGTTAAAAGAAGCATAGATTGGAGTGAATATAACAACCCCTGGAAGCCAAGTCAGGTCAGAGAAAATGAGCAGTAATGGTACAAGAAATATCATCCTGACTTTTAATCCCTCGTATGGGTCAAGCTCCAAAAACTGTGGCTCGGACATTACCCATAAATCAACTTGATAGTTCATTAGATCTTCCGAGCCTCCAGTTGTTAATGAAGACTTTCTAATAAAAACACAAGCAGACGTGACCCTGATGAGTGCTCTAACTAGTGAGCACACATCTCAGTCTGAGTATTTATAAGTTTGAATTAATTTGGGATCACACCATCCCAACATTGTCACATAACCTTTTTTTATTCTGTCTATCACTGAATAAGTGCTACTCAACTGTCCAAGTACAAAACTTCTTTGTCATTTAAATTCCAATAGTTTTTTTTCCCCTTCCACTTTCACACCTCTCCACCTTCTCTCCCCTCATCTCCACCTCCTGCATGGAGGCGTTTGGATCCTTTTTGCCTCCTTAATTAGAAGTGATGGGAAGGTGAGGCTTCAGCAGGCACCAAATGAATAGAGTCATCAAGCTACTTTTCAGAACTATAGCCCGGCCACTTAAGATGCTTTGTCACCCTGTGATGGGAATTTTAATTGCCTACCTCTTGGTTTATAATTGGAGTCTATGAAGAGACAATCTCGGGGTCTTTAGTATGTATGCTCTTGTTATGGATTTACAGGCTGTATCTTGTTGTTCAAAGAACTGTAGTGTTCACTTAGGAACAAAAACAAACCTTGGAGGTGGTTGATGACACATAATCACAGTATTATACAGGGATTGAGAGCTGTCTATGTTTAACATCTCTGACAAACCTCTCTCAGTACAGAAAGAAAATAGGTGAAAACAAACTCTTATTGTCACAAAGAGACTAGAAATAAAAGTTCAGACTTTAAAATCTCCCGTTTTCTCCGTCTAATACCTTGTGAGCACTTTACCGTGCCTCCGTTGAAGGAGCCTGGCTCTGTTTGTGTGTGCGTGACGTTTTTGTTGTTTCTGTGGAGTTTGTTGCTGGAGGGAAGAGGAGCTCGGCGGCTCCCCTGCTGTGTGTGTGTGTGAGAGAGAGAGAGAGAGAGAGAGAGAGAGAGAAAGTTTTGTAGAGATGCAGCTGTCTTTCTGAATGATGTTGTACTCCTCTCTGATACAACAGCAGGTGGCTGACAGACAGTTCATCACACCAACATTGTACACACACACACACACACACACACACACACACACACACACACACACACACACACACCTTTTTTCATTCACTGTACCTCTTATACATTATTGTCAAGTACCTGTCTTAAAACAATGCTGATATTTCTTTCTTTCTCTTTTTTTTGCATATACTTTTTTATGCAGACACAATATGCCCATTGTACTGCATTTGGATATTTAGGTGTAATATCATATATATGCACATTGTCATTATGTTAACAGAAAATGCAGTGTAGTTGCAATTACTGTACATTCCCTACAAAAACATATTTGAAATTATAGTTTAGTTAGAAAATATAGAAACATAATTTTTTGGAGTAGGAACTGCATACTTTGTGTTGTTATCTTTACTACATAATAGGTTATTTTATTCTTGACTTCATCTCCACCCACTTCTCTCAGCACATTTGACTGCACTTTAACTATGCCAATGGAAAAGGAAAATGGATGTATATAGGTGTATGAACATGTTTGTTCAAGCATTGCTTCTCCTTGTAAGTCTGTCAAGGCAGATAGAGCTGTCTACGCCTTCTTAGCCAACCTAATGCAGCAGGCTTGGGTAAGCCACTCTGTGTTTTTTGGGAGTGTGTGTGTGTGTGTGTGTGTGTGTGTGCGCAGCCCATGTCTTTATTTGTTGGAGGCTCCAGACAGAGGCTGCCTGTCTTCATGGACATGTTGTGATCAGACCGTGCCTCTGCCTTTAGGCGAAAGAAAACTGGGCCAGAGGAGTGCTCAGAATCAGTCAGTGTGCAGCTGTCAAGAGCGGTTTAAGCATGTTGGCCCAGTCACTCTCCCCTAGTGGGATCGTGGGATGCCAGATTTGACAGAATTTTAAGTTTGGTAAAGACTGAGAAGTTATATGTTGGGTTTTGACTTGCAGCAGGTACCCATGTCTTCCTTTTCTTGAAATCATCCTCTAATCAGCTCAGACAAAGATCACCTACGCCAATTTAGCATCAATCTGTAATTGCATGTCTTTGAGCTATATTAGGCTATAGAAATGCTTCACCATTTCACTGAAAGCATCTATTCACAACCTGGTGTTTTTGCACAGCTGGGTTATTTTGATCAGGCTCTTTTGAATAATGTCATACAGCGAGGTTCTCTTTGTCCCTCTTGCTTGTTCGCTGGCTGCTCTGGTCTTTCTTTTGCCCACCTACCCCACTGACTGGCACATTTAATCAGGCCATCGCTGATATTTTATTCTCTGTTACACACACAATCACTCTCTCTCTCTCTTGCTCTCTCTTGCATACACACATGTACACACCTGGGTGGATCAAGTCACTGAAATATATAATTTTCTAGTTTAGATGGAAATGTGCCCTATCCAGGTGTCTTCCTTGCATCATTCCTCCCACTCTCAGACAAAAATATTCAAACTGTGCTATATACCTAGATGAAGCTCTCTTTTCCTCTACTGATATGAATGCTAATAACCAAAGATCTGACTGCATCTGCTCACCTTGCCTGTGAAGCTGGATCCTGAATAATAATATTTCTCCTTTCCTGCTGCTCTTTCTCACCCTGTGCTCTGCTTTGGTTATTTGTAGCAGAGCATGATAATTGTGTGCTGTATATATGTGTATTTAGGATGAGGCATCCAGGCATTTGGATGCCGATAGGGCAGATAAGGTAGTGAGTGGTGAGTGGTGAATGGGGACAGGTTGCCAGATAGCGCCCCATTGCTGCGACAGGCTGATAGCCACAGATTAAAATAGATCCGCTGCAAGATAGTGAGACCTGGGTGGGGTAGCTGCTCTAATATACAGGATGATTAGATTGGGATGCGATCAAATGTCTGTATAAATAACCAACAACCTGGTGAACATGAAAATTACAAATAAAAATACACATGTATACATTTATACATGCCAGCTCACTTTATTCAGCCACCGTTTCTCAGATCTCACAATTATTAACTTTTTGCATTTCAATCCTTTAACAAGATAGTTTAAAGTAGTAATAGTAGTAGTAGTAGCAGTGCTTTTGCTTTATCACCTACACTATTGTTTGTTTGTTTTAATTTAGTCAATGCCGGTGTCAAGGTTACCATCTTAGAGAATACTTCTGTATTTCTCCGTACAAATGGAACGTGAAACTGTGTTTCAGTGGATTTTGTCCTGTGTCTCTCTGAAGGACATTTGAATTGCTAAAATCTGAGTAACACTAAATGAGGAAATGCAATGGTACACTATGCTTTTTTTTCTTATTTATTATGATTAAATGTTTTGCTGGTAGACTGTAAAGTGAAAATAGTTGAAAAAGTTAACTATACAACTACTTTGACTGTAGGAAAGTTTATTAACTTTAATATAGAAATGCATGTCCAAATTCACACTCCACTGGGACTATTGACAGAAATGCTCGCAGTGGTAGGTTAAAAAGCTTGAGGGAAAGCCCAATAGCAAAAAATTACGTTCCCACTCCTCTGCTGTCAGTTACACAAATCATTGCGCTATACATCTAACCCCAGGTAGAAGCCAGGGGTGCTATGTCCAAAGGGGAACACAGCTCTTGCTTCCTGTTAACCCTTTGAACATGAACAAGCCAGACAGACACAGCTCTCTCACTCATCCCTGCCAACAGCTTATAGCTACACACTGTCGTCTCATCTATTCATTCCCTCATGCTCTTTAATATGCGAAGCACACAGGAGTGAGTAAGTTACACACGTGGCAGCGATGGTGAGAAGTAGAACAGCGAAACCCCCTCCTGACAAGATGGATGTCATCTCAGCAGAGGCACAAACAGGCCTGTGGGGGATAGTGGATTCCCCCAAGAGCAGAGATGGAGACGGAGCTGTGTCGCAGAGATTTAGAGACGGTGAGGAGAAAGGACCCATGAAAGTGAGAAAGAGGAAAAGGAAAAAAAAAACAGTCAGATTCACTGCAAGATGTTCAGTCTTGCTTGTGCTGTCGCCACTGGGGAGAGCAGCTCCTCTGCCTGTCTCCTTTGATAATGAAACAGACATGCACCTCAGCTGCCTCTGTACACCTGGATGCGAGAGCCTACAGCAGTGGCTGCCATTTTGTGCCAAAGTCTATTCATAGACCTCCCTGCCATACAGACCTGAGAGGAGAGCCACCACATAAACCCCATAAAGTGACTGCATAAAGACAGGATTGGCTATTGAGAACGGAGTATGATTTGGAACCTATAAGAACCTAGAGATTTGTCAAGAAACAATTCAATTGAGCCTTTTCATTTCTGAAAATACACAAGGACCGCCTGTGCTAGTTTTGCCTAAACAAACACGTGTGCCATGTTGACAGTGCAGTGGATTAGTTAGGAAGAGTTAGAATTCAACATAAACTGGATCTGATAGGCAGAGTCAGAACTGGAACCCATAAAACCTAAATGACACACAACTGTAGCTTGTACTCAGCCTATGGAAATGTATTCACACAGAGCAACAGCTGCCTGTTTGCCATTTTGTGCCAAACTCCATCTATTATACACACCCAAGCCTCACTTTTCACTCTCATCAGTGTTCTTCTGAAGTCTATAGGCGATTATCTGTATCAGTGATTGGTACGTGTACGGCAAAGCTTTCATAGTGGATCTTATCAGAAGCTGTATGTCTTTCTGATGGGCGCCTATCAGGGTGTCTGCCATAGGATTTCTGTTGTATGATGAGACTTTGAAAACATCTTCTGTATACTTCCACAGCAGAGATGGAGAGGCTTATTGCCCACAAGGCCATCACCTCTTCTATATTACTTGTGAAAATGATTGTGCAATTGTGCGCATTTGTGTGTGTGTGTGTGTGTGTCTACACATCTGAGTGTAAAAGCCATTTCAGACAGCTGACAGCATTGATTGCTTCCTCTAAAATACAGAGCCAATCCCATCACCACTCACCATTTGCTGCCACAGTGAAAGAGTCTTCTGTGAGCCATGTGTATATTGAAGTGGTAGGTGTATATGTCGTATGCCTCTTTGCATGAGCAGCTGAATCTGAGTGTATTCTTTTTTGGAAAAGTATTGTATCCACATAGTTGCTCCGGTTGTAGGGATGAGGTTTGAAAGAGCCAGTGAGAGTTTTGATGAACTTACTGTTTCACTGACACAGGTCACATTAGAAGATTGTATAGCACCAGTATGTTTGGTTAGATTATTTTCACTTGAATGTGAAAATCTGATCGTATGTATTAATGTATATGTTTCTTTCTCAATATCTATTCTGTATTTTATACAATGATATACTGTAGTTTTTAGTAAAAGCCTGGGTATAAAAATCAGCTCAGCCCAGGCACTGCTACTGTCACACAAGTTAGAGCCCAGTTTTTTTCAGCTAGAACCGTTGTATTAGTTTTGTATTCGTGCCTTGAGGTGGTTGTACGTGTGTGTAGTCATAGAAACATTGTGCACACGTGTTTTTTGTGTGTGTCAGATGTGACACCGCTCTTATGCATAATTCAGGGCAAGGAAGGAAAGAATAGCAAACAATAGCCTGCAGTTGTAGATGGTGAGAGCAAGTTGACACTGTGTTCTTGGTTTAGTATGTGAGGCTGAGTTTTTCTTTATATTTAGGCGACAGGTGCTTTGAGAAAGGAGGGGGGCGTCTCCTCACTCTTAACTTCCTTTCATTCTTAGCTGTCATCTTACTTCCTTGCTCCTTTCCACTTGTCTTTTTTCTTTTAAGTTTGTTCTTTACCACCTGTGCACTTTTTTCTTCTTTCTTGTTTTTCATGTACTGTGATGTACCATCCTTCCTTTATTATCTAGCTATGCTTAAGTCTATTTCCTCTAAACTATATAAGATCATTAAGATTAATTTCTCTGCTTGTCTTTGTTTACATTCCTGTATACTGTTCATTGGCATCTCTCCTTCTCTTTCATTGCCTCTCATGCCTTTTCTTCTGACAGCTAACCTCCCCTACTGTGTATGCCATCTGTACATTGGTTGCATTCGTATTATGTAGGGATATTGTAATATGTCCATGCTTTCAAAATCTCACTGACTGGAATAAATAACATTTTCTGAACACTTAGTATTTTTTTAACATCAACTTTAACTACGACAGACTCTGAGGACCATGAGGAAGAAGTTTTTATTTCAAGATAATCAAGCTACTAGCTGCCTGAAAAATGTCTTGTGTAGATGAACTAGTGACATTGCATTTCATAATTGGTTTTAGTAACAAGGGTATTATTTGTCTGTTGGCTCATAAACACATTGTGGTAATAAGAATCAGGACTTTAGATTGTGCCGATAATTGCTTCTGTTCAGAAGGAGAAACCACACAAACTTGAAAGAGGTGGCTGCAGCTGTACAAACTGAAATAGCTGGAGTATATTTTGTATCATAATCTGGGGCATACAGTCTACCCCCACCCCCTCCCTCCCCACAAATAAATGTAGAGTTTCTTAATCGGTTTCCCACATTTAAGCAGCACTCGAAGGCATTAGGACACATGTTGATAAATCTGCAGGCAGGAGCGCTACGCCAGAGAACAGTGCCATTACCTGCAACCACATCCTCTTCACTTTGATTAAATCATGATCAATGACAGAGGTCTGATCCACAACAACCACACAGCTCTGCAAAAACACACACAGGTAGACTATATCCCCCAATGGTTTAGACTTTATTCTTGACATATCGACTTTAATCTCAATATATATTTCAAGTTTTTTTTCTCACGATTTTGACTTTTTCTCAAACTTTTTCCTTAAGTCTTCCTCATGGTCCTGGTACTCGTATTTAACAAAGGTGGCTTCAGTAGGTTTTAAAGCAGTTTCAACACTGCAGTAATACAAAATATTCTTTCGCTATTGTGAAATGTTACCTCTGCTTTTGCTGTTACCATCACATTAAATGACTATTATCAGTATAGGAACCTTCAGCATCATGTTACAGTAATAAGGGTAACAGGTTTAGGCATGAAAACTACATAATTAGGCTTAATTAGGTTTACCATTCTGGCCAGCAGGCCAGGAAGTGTACATTAATTATATGCACCTTCTGGCCTGCTGGCAGGTGCAGTTTGCACCTTCTGAGGTATAATTGTGAGAGTGATAACCACTGATAAAAAAGGTAATTGATTGATTTGAACATTTGAAATGACTGTACTGTAATGGCTCAGTAACACTGAATGTTAGTGAATTATTATAAAACAAAAATTTTAAGTTGAATTGTGAACTTGTTTCCTAGATTTCACATTACTATTCCACATTTTCCACATGTGAACTAACCACAGCTCTCACCATAACTCAAAAAAAAGTCTTAACCCCGAAAACAGCCCTTTGAAGTGAGAACTGGTCAAAAATTCCTCTCAACAAACCAAAATTTTGTAACTGTGTAAAGACATGTACACTCAGGCACACGCCTTACATGCCTCTCATACAGGTACAATTGTCTTCCTCCCCTTTTCAGCCTAAGCAGACAGAAACTGCAGTCAGCAGTTATTGGTCGACTGACGTCCACCCCCAACTTTCCTTTTTGGTACAAAAAGTCACAGAAGTCACCATGAATAATGGATAATACCTGTGTTTTCAGAGACATCAAAAAACAGACAGATGGAGATGGACAGTGAGGTACAGATACAGACAGGTCGAGGATGCCTTTGATCCGCTACCTAAAATGACTGTATTATCCTGCTGTTTGAGAGGAGGACTGAAGGAGCTGCACAGATGCTGTGTGTGTGTGTGTGTGTGTGTGTGTGTGTGTGTTCCCATAGTTTTGCTTGTGTGTGAGTGACAGGCAGAACATATTCATTAGTGTGGGGGTTTTCATCGAGGAAAGAGATGAATTGGTGGCTAAAGGTCAGGAAAGAGATGAGAAGGAAGTGGGGAGAGCAAGAAAGTGGTACCCTCACCAGATGGAGTGACTGAATGATAAAGGAGAGTGTAGGAGAAAACAGATGACAAACAAGAATAGACGAGAAGTAAGAAAGAGGAAGAAAGATATTGCAGAAAATACAGCACATCATGTTTCTGGGAAACAGGGTATTAAAATGTTTATGTAGCATAAATAATTATCACTAATTAAATAAATAAAAAGACAGAAGAACATAACACAACACTTCCAATAAACCTAACCCTAGTAGCCTTAATTTCGCTGGTCCGCCCAAACATAAAGAACTTTTGACCAAGCTCTATGCACTTCTTATTTTTCTTAGTATTTTTGAGTGGCAGCCCATTTTGCTACTTCATTAAATGTAATTAGCACTTAAGCAAGAGTGGGTGGTGCTTGCTGATTATCATACTATGTGCTGCCTGTCATTTGTTGACAGAGAAACAAAGAACTGGTCTTTCTTCAGTAATGAAATTGTTGCTTTGCAAGCCAGTGCCATTGGACACTGCATCAAAATTTGGAAATATTTTTTTCTGTGCTGATAATTCGCCTCCTGTTTTCTTCTCTATTATGATCAGTAAAAAAATGAAATATCTGTCAGAATAAATTTCACTGAGCGCTTCCTGGATTGAGTCAGGAGAAGTTCTGCGCTCAGTTCAATTGAGAGACTCGGTGAGTTGAGATTAAGAGTGTCTCCATCCCTTAGTCTCGTGTCGATACAGACTTGTCAGTCAATCAATATCTGTATCGATCTATTGTCAGTCCCGTTGCACCGACCCAGACTCTGTTCAATAACACATCCACAGACAAAGGAACTTAGGCAGTGTTTATCCATTCATGGGAACTCTGAGTGCGATAAAGCTGTCTTCTCTGACATGTCTCACCTTCAATAATTAAATCATTACCTCTCTCCTACCTGCATGTGCCTTGTTGTATCTCTCTGCTAATACCTATTGTACATTTCTTGTGTTCTCTCACCTAAATTCTAGCAATATAGTGGAATATACAGTATATACAGAATACAGTATATCACTGCCTGTTTTCTTGTAGAAATATTCACTGCATAAAATCCCTGACTTGACACACTTTATATAAATACAGTTAAGACAGTTTAATGTCCTTGAAAAAGTCCCTGAACTATTGTATTTATATGAAATGAGACTTAAATGCCTAAACTCATCTGTCTTCTTCTGCTCGTTTTTCTTCTTCTTCTCTCTCTCTCTCTCTGTGTGTAGCACCATCTCTGATCAGTGAGCTGCGAGCAGAGAAGATCGAACAGAAGAGTATAACCTTGGCGTGGAGGGAGCCCGCCTACCCAAACAGCAGCCGCACTGAATATGAGGTCAAATACTATGAGAAGGCAAGTCCTTTTTTTTACTTTGTGTGTCATTGCTCATCACCGCTGCTTTTCTGTTGCCCTTTTAAATGAACATAGAAAGAAAGGCAGGGGGTCTCAGTGGAGAAGGAGCGTGTTGTCCTGGATCCAGCCAGGAATGTCGGCAGGCCTAGACAAAGTACACACATCTTCTAGAAAATCCGAATAGTTCACTAAACATCAACCTTGACACTTGACACAATAGCTATAGTCTTGAGTTTGTTTTGGCTTTTATTTTGTAGGACTTCATCATGCTCATTTAAAATGGCGCTTAATCAGACTGTGGCCTCCCTGTCAGCATAGTTCATAGTCTTCACAGTAAATCTGTAATGCACGTAAACGACAGCTGTCATGCTTACATTTCTTCATTTTCATACGCTGCATTTTCTGGCAATGCCAGGTCTTTGTATTTGGCTGTGTCACAATCTCACCCATTTTCACACCTCCTTCTCTTCTCTATGCTTCACCATATTTAATAAAACTCCGCTCCTTACTGCTCTACTCCCACATCTATTGGAAAAAAAAGGGAAGATTTAGAGGAGGGGTGGGCAAGGAAATGCTTGAGAAAATAAAAGATACATCGGGGGTGTAGATAGCATATTAGAGACCTATGAGGGGAAGATGACTTGGCAGAAAGATGCTCATACAAACATAGCTATAGAGCTAAATGAATGAAAAAATGTTTTGAGACTTGACGCAGAAGAAAACCAAGATGATGGAAGTAGGTGAATAGAGAGAGTGTAAGGGATGGATAGAGGAAAAATGAGAATGAGACAGTAAATTTGCTGAAAGGCCATGAAATGAAAAGGCAATACAACAGCACTGCACCAAAGAGCCTGTTAAATATAAAATATGACTTTGCTTAGTCAGTGTATAGCCTTTTCCTTCCTGCAGCATTACAGTGTGAGCGCATACTGTACTGTAGAGCCTACTGATACATGCGGCATCTGCATAATAATAATGACAACTTAATTCACAGTTATTTTTAACTCAAGACTACAAATGTTGTCTCAAGTGAGTCTAGCTGTTGTTTTTTTTCCCCACCAATCTTTTCTGAGAGCACTATTTTCTTTCATCCCTCTCCATCTTCTTCTGTGCTCCTCTGTCTGTGACATATTAGCTCACTCCACAGGAGTCACTCATTATACGGCAGCTGCCACTCTCTTTCTCAGTTAATTTCCTCTTAGTTTACACTGCCTTCTGCCTTTTCCACTGTAGTGTCGTCTGTAGGCGTGTGTTGAGTGTGTAGGTGATGTCTGGGTTCCAGGGTCTGGTGGTGTCTCAGGGGTTTGACATCAATTGAAGAAAATGTAGAGTTACTTTAAGTTTTTTTTCTCTTTGTTGTAATTACAAGTTAAATTTCACCAAACAATTCAGTTTCAGGCCACTTCAGATGATTTCTATCCCATCAAATCACAACAAAAGTCATATCAAGGCACTTTACAGTGTAAGGTTTAAGACATTACAGAATATAAGAGAACAACAACAAAAACAAGCAGCAGACAAAACACTGGGCAGGTTGGAAGAGTCAATAACTGCACACTGGAAACGTTCTGCTCGGAGGCCGTGGATGACCTGCAGAAATGTATAGAGGGAGACGGAGAGGACAAGGCACAGGTTCCTGAACCTGAACTGAGAGCTAACAGAGATAACATGTTCAAGGTTTAATGATAATATATTTGGACATAGCTCAGCTTAACAGAGGATGCTCTCAATCGCATTTTTATATGAAAAAATGCTTTGACCAGCTATTGGACAAATGAAAAATTTGACCTGATGATGGTGCTACAGTAGGACACGAATGTCCTTACCAAATTCACAACAATCCAATGGTCATTGAGACATTTCAGCTATAACCACAAATGTCAGCCTCATTGTGGCTCTAGATGAAAAGTTCACCGAACCATTCGGATTCATCGTCTAGGTACTAAATTCATGGCAAACCATTCAATAGTTGTTGAGATATGACCAAAGTGGTGGACCATTTCGAATGATGCCACCTATTAAGTTGAAGTGACCTTATGGAAGTGCACAAACATAACATACAAAGATACGGCATTTGTTGAAAATAAGGCAGCTGAGGGAAGTGGCATAAAATAAAGATATCAAATAGAGTAATTATGGTAATGTGTGTCACCTACTCACTGCCCTTATTGCGCCCACGTGTGCAAGGTGTGAATCATTCTCAGACTGAGGGGACAAAAGGGTTTCTCTCTAATGAAGTCACGCTTTTATTACTCTCGTACTCTCTTTTTTTGTCATCATTTATCTCCAAAACATACTTTAATTGAACATAGGTTAAATAGGTCTAGCTCCTCTTGGCCTGGCAAACACGCTGACTCCTTGAAACACAGCTTCTCTCTCTGTAAATGTAGTATTACTAAAGCTCTTAATTTGGTTACAAAATTGTCTTGCATGTCCCTCAGCATTACAAATTGTGCCTTGGAAATAAACAAGGCGTCTTTCAAATGGATTCCACCTACTCGTCTCACTCCACCTCTCACTCCTCGTTCTCTCTTTCTTTGTTTTCTCTTTCTCTCGCTCCAATTTCTGTCTCCGCAGGAACAAAAGGATCAGAGTTATTCTACTGTGAAGACTGCCGCAACCCGGATCAGCGTCAACAATCTCAAACCTGGCACCACATATGTCTTCCTCATCCGCCCTTTCTACATGTCGGCTCCCTCCTCATCCCTGTCCTCCTCCTCGCTCTCATCCTCTGCCTCCTCTTCCTCCTCCTCTTCTACTTCTTCCTCTTCTTCTTCGTCATCGTCGTCCTCCTCTTCATCCTCGTCCTCCTCTCCGCCGCCAATCGACTATGGAGCGTACAGCGCTCCCCTGGAGCTGCAGACACTTGGCGAGTGTGAGTAGCCGTTTTACGCCTCCTCCCCCTTCTCCTCCTCACTTTCTCTCCTTCATTCCCTCTTCTCAACACCGCCAGCCAGACTGGGATAGGGGGTTTGTGTAGGCACCTGGCCAGCCCACACAATGAGGCTTGCTGCTAGAGTGAGAGAGAGATAGGGAGAGACAGAGATTATGTGTGAAGATCCAAGATTTTAGCAGTAAGCTGTGAAATGGTTCTTCTTTGTGGAAGTTGATATCATGTCCCTCGTGGCACCTCAGGGTCTAGTTGGGACTATTTGTGTGCTTGTGTGTGCCAGTGTGTTTTTCATGCCTTGTACTTTTACATTACTTTGTACTCGTACTTTAACAATTTATTTATTCAGGAAAGGGATTTGTTGAGCATTCATATTCTTTATACTGCTCCACACTTTACACACTCATCTGAGAACTGCCCTGCACATCCACTCTTCTAAAGCTGGCCAAAGATCAGCTCTACCAGAGATTATTTATTTTTAAAATGACACACATCTTAGTTTTGCTTTAGGGGTGAGAGGTCCGAGTTGCGCTGTAACGTTTTTGCATGATGCATATTCAGTTTTCTAGATGTGCCTCAGGCTAGATCAAATGTCAAATAAATAATGACCTGACACTCTCATAAGGTAACAACACAACAGCCTCTAGTCACTGTGTATGAAATGCAGGAATGCAAAGGGATTTAAAAGTATTAACACACATTTTAATTAATCCTAATCACACAACTATGAAAGAGTTGACAGCAGCTGCAGAACAGATGGGGGGGTGGGGTGGGGGACAGACTTGAAGAAAACTATTCACTTTTCTGACGGAAACTAAAGACTACTGATCTTTTTCACCTCTGTAGGTCTGTTAAGGTTATAATTCACTTTATACATATCAAATTTCTCGCACTTTATTAACATACAGTAGTTTTATATTAGGCATTTGCATAACATGCTGGTGTGTTGAAACTGCGTAGTTCATGATGATGATGATGCTCTTTCCCTTGCTAATTATTTTTGTGAACCTAGCTCCATTAAAGTTTGTGTTTTGTTCATATCAGTGTGGGTTTTTTTTGTGGTTTTCAGTGGCACTAGCCTCCAGTGAACAGAGTCCTGTGGTAATCATTGTTGTCGTGTCCGTGGCTGCCCTGATCATGCTGCTCTCCATGGGAGTTGGACTTCTCATCTGGAGGAGGTGAATATGAATACACAGACATAAACACACCTACTAATTAATTCACTGTCCTCTACTCGCTTCATATGACTCATTCTGTCATTCTCAGATTTAAATGATTAATATTTTGTACAAACAAGTGTACAAACACACAATCACATATTCATTTTCACTGTGACATGATTACATTATAGTATAGATTACAATAATCCAGTGATATGAAGAGTTCCTCTGTGAGAACAGTGAGAGAGTGGTTGAGATTACACGATCGCCGTTCATCGTCACCATCGTTTAATGTGCTATATAAAGAAGTCAGCTTGACACACCCGTGGGAAAACGTTGACAGGGTCAAATCCTTCTTTGATCATTTTTTTTGGATGGGAGTTCATAGTTCTTTGTTAACTAATTAATTTTTCCGTAGAGAAGTGGGAATTGTGAAACAGCAAATAGATGAGAGGTTAAAGCCGTGTCACAGCTGACACTGTTTGGTTTACTCAGACCAAAAGTTTGCTTCACCACTTGGGCATATAAAGAGTTCAATTGTCTTTTGTGCTTTTCATAATTAGAGCAGACAGTCGGATTCATTTATTCACCAAATCTTCCTGTGACTGCTGTTTAACTTTAAAGCAAATTGATAGACTCACTTCTGGGCATGTTGACTTTCTGCACCACTGCTGTGACCTAATTATTAAATCAAGAGTCTTTTAGTTGAAAGAGTTTTGTGGCGACAGGAAGAGACCGTTAAGATTCCAGCACTGAACAAAAGAAGCTTTATTTCTCCGTTTCAAATAATTGGCAGTCTGATACACTCTGCCCAGACATTGACCTAGACCTGAAGCGAACTGCGAGACAGCAGAGTGTCGTCTGATGCTTGGAGTAGCCATTAGCATCAACAGGTTTAGTACAAAATGAGTAAACAAACATTTACTTATGTTATGCCAAGGCATTTTTATGCATGTTTTACTGTATTGTTAGTTGTTTCTGCGTGCATGTTTTATTCAGCTGAGCAGATAAAGGGGGCAGTGCATTTCTTTTACCATTCAACCACTTTGCTCTTTGACTCCTATCCAATTCTGTATCTTGCCAGCTCGCCTCACACATGCCCACACAGAAACGCACGCACACACACACACACACACACACACACACACACACACACACACACACACACACACACACACACACACACA
>JAUYWH010000003.1:5445448-5462005 GCA_034779795.1 Ctenopoma multispine
TATACCGTGTACCTTATCCTGCACTTGCTGCTTATTGCACTTCTGGTTAGACCTAAACTGCATTTTGTTGCCCTGTAGTTGTACATGTGTAATGACAATAAAGTTGAATCTAATCTAATCTAATCTAATCATTTTCATTATGTTGGGGAAATGGTAGAAAAAAAACAAACGTAGCAAAGCTTGCATATCCTGACTTTTATAGACTTTTATAATACAGACATTGTGTTCAAATTTAAGTCTTCTCCCATAACATAATCAGGAATACTGTGGTCATCAGTGTACTTCTTTCAGTTTTCAGAAAGTCATTTTACATTTGACAGCTGTTTTACTTGTAATAAGCAGAATGATGTGCACGTGTAAAAACAGTTAACTCCCCTTTAAATTGAGATTGGCATAGAAAAATTCAATTGTTAAGAAGCATATGGCGAAAGGAAAATAATTCTTAACCTCCTAGCATGTCTAAAAGTAACAGTTTAAGCAAAGGCAAAGCAAACAGAGCACAGGGACTATCAGCAGTTGACAATCTTGAGGCAACTATAGGTATTTCTGCACTTTCTCCCCAATCTGCTTTAAGACAGAATGGAGAAACCAGATCAGTCAATGAGGCAACTTAGTGATCTTTGCCAGAATAGTTAGTTGTTATATGTTAGTTGTCTCAACTTAATGTTTCACTGCTTCACCTGCACTCTACCCCATCTTTGATCCCTCTTTGATCCCTTTGTATTTCATCTCTCTCAATTGTGTCTGTTCATTTGCGTCATCTCTCTTCCTCCCCAATGTGTCTGCTCCTTTTGATCTTTGCTCAGCTATTACTCCATTTCACAAGTCTGACCTGCAACACCTTTCTCTACTCTCTCGGATGTTCATTGATCAATAGGGATCATGACCTCTGTTTGTGTGTCTCCCTCTACAGGCGACTTTGGGGAAGTGTGTCGCGGTTGCCTGAAACTGCCCAGTAAGAGAGAACTGCCGGTAGCCATAAAGACATTTAGGGCTGGTTGCTCTGACAAACAACGGCGTTCTTTCCTCAGCGAGGCCGGCATCCTGGGGCAGTTTGACCACTCCAACATCATTCGACTGGAGGGTGTCATCACCACAGGTAAGGAGGGAGGGAAATCAAGCAGAAAGCAGAAGGTGAAGGGCAGTTTGTCAGGCAGCCCATTCTACTGGGGAAATAATTGAAAAAACATAGGAGAGCAAGTGAAGATGAAAGAAAGCTTAGAAGGAGTAAATTCTGGGTAGGTCAAAGGAGGAATGGAACCATTTGACCACCGTTAGCGTCATAAATAATCTTCATGTAGCAGAGGCAAACAAAAACGGAATTGGAATTTTACCATTTAAGTATCACTGTAAGTGTAGGGTAGGGTGAAACTATGGAGAAAGACTGGAGGAGTGAAGTTGGACTGGAGGAGGAGAACTGGGAAAGAGCACCAGGACACTCTGACCACTTCAATATCACACACATGGAGGGGGTCATCAAAGAGGGCAAGACGGGGGGTTGGAAAAAGAAGAAGCGCTTGAAGAGTTTGAAGGCAGGGTGGCGGGTTGGATGCTGTAGCAGCAGCCGAGCTACATCAAGGCCCATTTCCCACTGACAGATAGCAATTGAGGTCTTAGTGCAAAAACTCAATGGAAGGACGGAGACGGAAAAAAAAATTGAAGGGACGAGATGGAGGAAAGAGACATGAGAGACAGAAGATGAAGTAGAGGTTAATGGGAATGGCAGGTGAAGGGAGAAGCTTTAAAGAGTTTCTGAAGTTTTTGTTACTGCTGCAGTGATGCTCAGTGTGTGTTTGTGTGTGGGCACAGTGCCCGAACACTCTGTGCTCAGTAGGATGGCAGCAGATGTGCAGGGTACAGTAATTGGTGCTAGAGACCCAGCGGGGCCCTGAGATCCACTCCAATCTCTCCCACCATCAAATGCACGCGCGCACACACAAGCTGACACAGAACTCACGTGCACGCTCACACACACGTACACACAAAAGCAGTTCCGTATGCTCTCTTTCACTATCATTGATACACACACACCTGCTTGCTTGCCCCTCGCTTGGCATGAAATCACATGTCTGTGTACACAAACGGTACACCCCCACACCCCCACATACTGTTAGACTACAAATCACCTGCTTTACATCACTTACCCCCCACCAGATTCTCAGCCTACTTCAACCCCTACATCACACCTAGCTGCAAACAGAACCCACTTTGCTAATCTTCACACCCTAATTCACCATATTTCAAGGTCACACTGAAATCATAGGTATGTCCCATTAATTAGCTAAGCTTCTTTCTTTCCTTCCTATAACTACAGGTTCATTTCTTTTATGACCCACCATTTGCTCCACCTTCTTACTGGCAGTTCCACGATTACAGGAAATGGGATTATAGGAAATGCAATAAGGTGATTTGTTACCTACCAGAAGTATTGTTTAGGAAGTCTTTTCACATTCAGCACCTCAGGGTAGAAACACACATAGAGTGGCAAGGCTGCCAAATGCAGTTTTCTGCTGAGTGGGCTATGGTTAGTGTTTTGGTGCTCTGTGATAAAGATTAGTGCTGGAGCTACATCTTATCAAATCAGTACAGTAGAAAGCTCCAAATTACATTAATTTACCATGAAGCCAATATCAAATGTAGAGATTTCAATTTTCATTAGCTGTTCTGGCAACCTGATTGAAACCATAAACAAGACAGTTTTGTCACATGCTGTTTGAAACAGCAGAGTACAGTAAAGTTCAAGGATTTCTTCTTCAATATCTATTCAACTTGTGACTAACAACTATGTGTGTGACTACAAATTTGTTTTTTGTGCTGCAGCAGATAGCAGCTATTACTCCCTCCTTCCATCTCCATTCCTCCATTATGTTACACACACCCTCACCATGCATTTGTCAGGTTTTGCAAAATATCCTCTAAAATACAATGTTTCTAACCAAAAGATGCAAATAACACAATTCCTTTAACTGGGTCTAGCTTGTAGCTAAACATATCTGCCATTCCAGCCCTGTGCAATCCACCAACACACAGTTAAACCTCTTGATTCACTCTCTAACTTGCATTAATTACATGAAGACTGCCACACTACA
The DNA here is from genome assembly GCA_034779795.1 of Ctenopoma multispine. Classification (NCBI taxonomy): domain Eukaryota; kingdom Metazoa; phylum Chordata; class Actinopteri; order Anabantiformes; family Anabantidae; genus Ctenopoma; species Ctenopoma multispine. The sequence continues at coordinate 5,448,538 of JAUYWH010000003.1, forward strand.
GCAGTGTCTCTGTGCTGAGTCACTGTTCCAGTTTGTTGTTGGTAACCTTTCCAAAAGGCCTCTGGAAAGCTTAGTAATACTGGCAAACTATGAATTGCAGCTATTACAATGCCAAGTAATCATTTTAGCAATATGCCTGCACAGTCTGCCAGGACTGATAGCCTATCACCCATCATATCCATCATTGGATATGATTTCTTGATATTTAATTGTTTACATATCTATCAAGCTTTACCTCACTGTGTAAGCCTCCCTTAATCCACTCCTCCTTTCTCCTTGTTTCCTCTCTCCTCCAACTGCTGCAGTCTTATTTTCCTCTTCTGTGCACTTCATAGCACTGCTGGATCCCATCATCTGTGCCTTGGTGCACTGTGTGTGTGTGTGTGTGTGTGTGTGTGTGTGTGTGTGTGTGTGTGTTATGTGTGCGTGCATGGATTGGTTGTGCACATGTGCTGTGTAAATGAACATGCATGCCTGGGCTTGGATAGTCTGTGTGTGTTGCTGTGCACAAATCGGATGCGTTTGCGTGTGAGTGTTTGTAGGTCGTTAAACTTGCTGAGACAGCCAGGGCAGCGCACAGGTTCTCCCAGCTTCACCACAGTTCACTGGGTGAAGAATGGCTTTGCACAATGCCTGCTGCGCTGCCAAGTGGACTAGACTCACTTTATTCTTTCCCTCCCCCTCTCTCTGTGTCTCTGTCTCTATTACCTTAGTTCCTTTTCCCTTTATTCTCACAATTCCACTGTCTTTCTCTGTGTCTTTCTTTAGGTAACACCATGATGATCATAGTGGAGAGTATGTCTAACGGATCCTTAGATTCCTTCCTTAGGGTAAGTTTTTTATGTTTAGGTCTATGTATTAACTACAATGGGTATAAAAACCTGTTTGTATAAACCATCATCATTATTATTATCTCCTGTTTTGTTCTAATAATCCTAAATTCACTACTATTATGCACAGGCCTAGGGTAGCAATACTTGTGCTTCATACAGTAATAAGAAAAATTTATATAATTAACAACCCAAATAGTGTTTCTGTTCAAAAATGCTGTAAGCATCTGCAAACCGTCATTGCACCCCTCTGCTCCGTGAACCGCTGCAGTATGGTTTATAATCATTGGAATTAATGGCCTGTTTGTTTTTATTCTCCAAATAAAGTGAGTCAACTCAGTGAGCACAATGTTGCACTGTGACAAATACGTTTGTCTTTTCTGGATCAATATATTTTATATACTCACCTTACTTTCTCTTCTTTCTCTTTTCTTCCTTTCCCCTGTGCCTCTAATAACCTCAGAAACACGATGGCCAGCTGAGTGTAATGCAGCTGATAGATATGCTGACTGGAGTGGCATCAGGGATGAAGTACCTCACTGAAATGGGCTTCGTCCACAAACGGCTGGCCGCACACAAGGTAGGGGAGCAGGTGGGAGGAGATGATAGGAGATGGTTTAGGGTGATGTCTCAGGCAGTTTCAAGTTTTTGTGGGTGGGTAACAGAATACAATTTGTCCTTGTCTGCAAACATTTTTGACACTCACTCAATTGTAGGTTTTTATTTGAGGAATACATGAAGCTGAAAATGATGAGACAATACTGTTTGGTCACCTCCATGGCTTCACTGAGCCTGTCAGTGATCATGCTGCAAAACATAAAGAACAGGACTGTTTCTTATTGTATCAATCACTTTTCCCAGAGCTTTGACCACTGTGGTGGTGTGATCACATAGTGGGGTTGCTTTCCCCTCCAGCTGTAACCAACGATAACCAGTTTATTTTTCCATCTCAGGTGCTGGTTAACTCTAACCTCTGCTGCAAGGTGTCTGGCTTCAGACCTCTTCAGGAAGACAAGATCGAGGCCATCTACACAACGCTGGTAGAAGAACATTTTAATTTTACTGCCTATTTTAGATTTAGTATTTTACATTCTACTTTACTAATGAATGGCCCTCAAAGTTGCACAAAGGCTGTCGGAAGGAAGTTTTCACATGTAGGGGTGATATTTTTAATGAGCCTTGGAACGAATGTGAGTTAACACATGTCATGTCAGGTTCAGTTAAGATCATATAATTAAGCTTTCAGGGAGAGGAAAAAATTCAGTGCTTTATTTAACTGGATATTTTTGGGTTCTACTCAAGGTGAACTCCGCTAAAGATTCTTTTGATCTGCTAAAAATATGTTCAAAGCTTTTCAAAGAGAATAATTAAAGCTTTACTTGTACTGAACTCTCCACACTCTTCTCTGAGTCTTGTGTCTACCTGTTCTCTGCCCCAGCATGGAGGGAAAAGTGTGGTGCTGTGGACTGCGCCAGAAGCTATTCAGTACCATCGCTTCTCCTCAGCCTCAGATGTCTGGAGCTTCGGTATTGTCATGTGGGAGGTCATGTCCTACGGAGAAAGACCTTACTGGGATATGGGCAACCAGGATGTAAGTATAGAAATAGAGATATGAATATTCTTTCTGTCTTCTACCTCTTTATTACCTTTATCAACAAACTCTATATCCATGCCAGCTTGGATCTTATTTAAAAAAGAAAAAGCCAAGAATCCAACTCTGAAAGCTTTTGTGGAGCCTAAGTCTCAGTCTTTAAATCTGCATCAGCTCCATGACCAATCCTGTTTACTGTTCAGGACGTATGGACCCCCTTCTAGTGGCCTCTGCTTATCCTCGAGTGCAATCCTGCTCTTAAAAGTGTTAGAAATCTCTATTGGAAAATTCATTTTCTTTCAAGAAATGTAAAGCGCTTGCTATTTGAGGGCCGAAGAGATTGTCCAGTCGATAGCGCCCAATCACCTCTCACTTGCAACCTAGTGTTTCCAAGTCAGTGTGGGTGGGTTCTCTGTTTTGTTTTTGTCACCTCTTTGTCCTTCACAAAAGGTTGTTTTAATTCTATGTTTCGAAGGAAGTAATGCCTCTGAAGTGCCGTTAAAAGCTGGATGCAAGAAAGAGATTGTCTTTGGGACTATTTTTCTTTTGATTAAAGCTAACAGCACTATAAATATATAAAAATATTTAAACATTATTTTGGTCCGTTATTATCGCTCATCAAGTCCAAAAGCTTCATCATGCTAATGCCCTCTCAAATTAATGTCATCAGAAAATAATGCCTACGCTTTATGCAGTCGCATAGTTAAAAAGCAACAGATTATTAGCATGTTCCATTTTTGAATGTCCAAAATTAATATGCATGAGTTATTCAGCAGGCACAAGAATAGCAGGCTTTTTCCAGTCCTTTTTTTCCAGTGCCCTTTCACAGAGCAGAAGAAAGTTTCCTCTCAACCTGGTTCATATTATGAAACTTTCCAATTGAGGGGGCGAAGGTCAAACTTGTAGAGCGGCGACGATATTAATCCACTTTAAATTGATACATTATATCATAACGGAATTGTTGGTCGGCCTGTCCACCTGTGATCCGTTGTGCCCTTTACCTCACGGCTTTGATTAAATGGAAAATGTCAAATGCTGAAAAGCATTTTATGAATGCTCTTTAGTGAGATAGGGGCTTCAGGGGCTAAGAGGACGGTGGAGAGAGGTGTTTGGTGGGTGGTTAGATGGAGTGAGTGTATTAGGAAATAATGCTGCTGATGAATGTCATTTCTGTGATTATGGTCTAACTTTATTTCCTCATCTCAGTCAGATTGTATTTCTTAGTGATTTAGGAGGAGAGTGTACTGCATGTTCCCAGATATATCTCTGATGAGGTGCTACAGTGAATGGATTTTTAATGCGAGACTAGTTTGATGGAGGAGTGAAGACCACTGAAGAAGTCTGAAGGGATGCTTTCAGGCTCTACTTTCTGAAGACAGTGAGGTTTCACAGGATTGCATATCGCATTTAGTTGCATTAAGATAAGGTCAGGAATCATAAGAGCATTTAACAAAATACTCCATAGACAACATTTATCATGATAAGTTTTAAATTGTTCCTTTTAATGCAACAGTATTTTTATTTACTCTGAAGTAATAGTTGACTATTTGCAATATGGTTGTATTTTGTGTTATTCCTAGAGACTTGTATTCACCTCCTGCTGTTTAGTTTAACAGTATCTCAGTGAAATTATGTTTGCTATGCAGTTGGTGCTGGTATACAGTGACTTTAAAGGGATGCTGCTTTGAAAAAAGTTCAATTATCAAAAAGCAGAAGCATGCAATGAAACATTATAGGTGGCGTAATTAGTGACAAGAGAAGATGAAAGCATCAGCACTTTTCTGCACATATTTATCCAAGCAGGACCTGTACTGTCCACAGGCTTCTATTTTTGGCAACTAAGCAACTCCACTGTAAAGAACAGAAGTTAAGTACCCTACTCAACTTTTTAACTAGGACAAAACTTTTCTAGATCCTTATTCTCCCATCCTGTCCTAATAATCAAAACCACGCACTTTGGGAATTTATCCAATTACAGTGCAAGTATAGGACGGTGTATAATAATGAATACTGCATATTGTTTCATTTATGACTTTGGCACAGCTTATTGTCCAGCAACTGCTCGCTTCAAACACTGAAGGTCTTGTTTTTTTGAACACTGTTGTATTGAGACACACAGCCAAATACAAATTTCAGTATTTCTAATTAATTAACTGATTTCCTGTTCCTGTGTGTAGGTGATAAAGGCCATTGAGGATGGTTTCAGGTTGCCAGCGCCGGTTAACTGTCCTCCACATCTCCATCAGCTGATGCTAGATTGTTGGCAGAAAGAGAGGACAGAGAGGCCCAGCTTTAGCCAAATCCACTCAGCCCTCAGCAAGAGTATTCGCTCCCCTGATGGAATTGGTTCCTCCACACTGGCACGCAGGTATGGTCAGGTGACTCCACTTCAGGCTCAGTAAATAAATAGGTGTATATACTAACTTCTGTAAATTTCTTATTTCTCACCCTGATTTCCTCTTTTTCTTTAGAACCCTGAGTTCATCCATAGCACTAGCAGAAAGGCCTCTCCCCTCTTTCCCATCCTTTAACTCAGTAGGAGAGTGGTTGGATGCAGTGGACATGGGCCGATACAAGGACAATTTTACTGCTGCAGGATACTGCTACTTGGAGTCTGTGGCACGAATGACTGTGCAGTGAGTAGATTTATACCACGTTGTGTCTGTGACATTTTATTTCCAGTTATAAATAAGGTGCAGGCGGTCCTGCAAGAAGAAGTAAAGGACTTTGTAGACCACTCTATTTCTTAATAAACCACTGACTATTAGAGCTATTACATCCAAAAATATCAGCAGCACAAAAAAGTAAGTATGTAATCATTAAGTTCATCAGTTTGTTAAGTAAAGATTACAATTCAGAGTTTCTTTTTACAGATTGTGTAAAGTAAGGGAATTTTATAACATCACCTAGGAAACTGTAATGAGTATTTCTACTACTACTTTAATGAGATTTTTATTCATCTATACAGCTATTATATATATATATATAGATGGAGAGAGGGAGAGAGAGAGAGAGAGAGAGAGTTATTCTCGACAGTACTACTGCAACCGCCATAATAGACCCTGTAAAAGAATAATGTGTGTTTAGAAATGGCTTTTCTGGTCAAATTTTTTCTACTTCCTATAATCTTGGTTTTAGTTGAGCCAATATCAAATACACATAATGGGCTCTGAGTTCTCCTTTTGACCATTCGAAGCCTCTGAGTGGGACATTTGCTGGCGATTAGCATTAGCGAGTCATAAAATGACCACATATTAAGATTTATTAATCTGTCATCGCAGTGCATAACACACAGATGCACTGCTAACTGTGCTGTGTTCGGAGCATAACAAGATATTTTAGACTGACAACTAATAATGCTGACCATGATGAACAGTAGTGCTACAGCCATGTATTTACAATCCCCTGAAGATGGGCCATAAATCTGTCAAAACTCCACCAAACTCACTGTATGTTTGTCAGAGAAAAGATAAGTTTGACATTAGCTTTTCATGGCTCCATCGTGTCCCTTGACCCTACACATTGCACATTATATAGCCACGAGGCCACAGCTCCTACAGCCGTTACTTCCTCAGTCCTCTGCAGGGTGAAATGCGTCAAGCACAACTTGTGTAGTCACTCTTTAAAACAAAAATCCTGAACATAGAATTATACGAAGTCATTCATTCCATCCAATGAAACATAGTTAATAATAAATACATTTCATTTCCTTCCAACTAATCCTGGTAAATCCTGTCCCCAGAGATGTACTGAGTCTTGGCATCACTTCCCTGGAGCACCAGAAGCTGATCCTGGCTGCCATTCAGACCCTCAGAGCCCAGGTCATCCAAATGCACGGCCGTGGTGTGCAGGTCTAACAGCTGATGCACCCTCTCATGCTACTGCAGACCCACAGGTTACAACATGTGCTGATGGATGATGGGGTGTAGAAGAGGAGAAAGCGCTCCTCCAGACAGAAGGAAAGATGAGTACATCTTTCAGCTAACAGCACTCCTCTATTTAGCCGTCCTTCCCACACTTCCTCATGCCTTCCTTAATTCCTTCCTTCCTTTTTTCTACAAAAGCTCTCAGACAAGAGCGTTGTTCCTGTCATGATTGGGGAATATATGGGGAAAATAGCAGAGGAGTGGTGTCATGTGACTTTCTTGTGACCTCTAACTGCACTTTGACCTTCAATAACTGTGTCAGCTCCATAATGCTGGGTATGGATCAGTGCTCAAAGACAAATGGAAAATTTTCTGTTGCAAGACAAACTCTGACGCTGAGCTGAGCTTTAGGAGAGGCAGAAATGCACTACGCTGCAAATACACCGGGTTTGGACTTGAGCTTAAAGAAACATTTTAATTTAAGTTGGAGTTTCCCTTTACCACAACATTCATTCAGTAAAAAACTATGTATCATCAAAAGGAAGAACTCTTCTACTGGCTTTTGATCGCGTAACTATGTTCTCTGAACTGACGCTGTTGATTTGACATTTTACTACAAGGATACAAAATCAGATCATTATATGTCAGAGCTGATCTCATCAGATGAACATTTCTGAAGATTAAACCTGGCTGTAATGTGAACTATGGTTTCAGAGCAGCAGCTTAAGGAGACTGTGCTGTCCCATGTCAAAGGTCCAGACATTTTGGGGTTAGAAAAATCGGACAAGTCTTAAAAAAATAAAACCTAAATGAATGGGGTTAGTCCTATGTAGAGTATACTAATTGTTCTCACTAGACAAAAGGAGCTGCAGTAAGTTGTGGACGATGAAATACTGTACTGTCAGTAATATTGTCCTGCTTTTTTTCCCTATGGGGCTAGTAATGTTAAAATGCTGCAGGATACAATTGTAAAGCAAAGGGTTGAAAATGTCTGTTTGATTGTTCATTACTTTTTTTGTATGTCACTGTCAGTTTCACTACTCATAATCATATTTTCTTTATTCCCTTTATCTTCAGCTTTTCTAAACTCTCCAGTCGTTTTGTTTGTGTATCTAATATTCCCTTTAGCTTACTGGATGTCATCTTGATAACGTAATCCTCCGAAGGCTCTCGCACCATCGTGTTTAAGAATCTGTATAGTACTCAGGCCACCTCTGGGAGACTGCCTGACTCAGATATTTATCCATATTTATTTATGTTTACACACTGTAAAACCTGTACAAACCTCTTCAAATTGAGGTTAGGAAGATTTATTTAACTTATAGTATTTAAAATGTTAAGCAAAGCATTTGTCTCCTTGTTTTGTTGACTTATTACGACTGAATTTATACATAAACAGTTTGGAGGATTTTTACTGTCAGCACACAGTATCTGTGTATTCTTTAACACTGGATTTGTTGTGTACATTGCATTGTATGTGCTGCAGGATGCATACAGTATTAAAGAATGTCAAGTATGTTATTTCCTGTTGGATTACCGTGTTTAATTTTAGGTTGCTATTAATATCATGCTCTGCCATACTATGTGGTTGCACTTTTTCCAGTTAAATCCCAGAATTCTCTCTGTAAAGTCATCTGCCCTTTGCCTTTTCTGTGCTATTTCAATACAGGAGACAAAGTTTATTGGGGCATTATCTGATTCTTATATTGTTTCACAATAGAAAGTAAACACATTTAACTGGAATACTGTAAATTGTTTGTATTTGGTACAAAATTAGTTTTTGTTCTTTATCCTAGTACTCTCCTCTATGTAACAGTTTTGTCAAATTAAATAAACTTAAGTCCTTCCAGATGTTATCATGCACATGTTAACACACCTGAGAAAAAAAAAAAACTTGGATGGTTACTTTCACAGATATTACAAACACACATACACAAACACACAAGACACCAAACAAACTGGACCTTGTCACCACGATGAATGAAATTTAGATTATTTCCCCTCTCTACACCTTCCGTCCCACTACTGTAACCATTATATGTTTAAATGTTGAATACTGTAAATATGTATTTGAAAATGCTGAATCTATTTTTATAATTTGTTTGAAGAACAATGTGTTGAATATAATATCTGCTCACTGTGTAAGGGTTTTTTGTTTGTTTTAATTTAGGGCCATAGCCAAGAAAATCTGGTGTTTGGAATATTAAAACTGAAAAAAAACTTTAGTTTTTTGTTAGTTTTTGATGATTTTTACCTGTTAGAAGAAAATCTGATGGCTGTTGCAAAATTGAAATGTGTTATTAAAATTTTTCCAATACATGTTTTTGTGCCTGTCCATTTCAGAATTTAATTCACATTTTTGTATTTACAAAGCCCAACTATACTAGATTAAGTTTAAATTCCTTATAATTTGTATTTTTTTATAATGTTGACCAAGATGTGTGCTGAATGGGATAATTTAGGGTTAAAAATTCTCACTCATTCAGACTTTTTAGTTTCACATGAAGCCTGGAGCCCACAGATGTCATAAATTAACCCAGTCATGCTCTGTGGTAACTTTTACTGCAGTCAGCTTCAGTCCCTGCTTGTTCTTGACGTATTTTGCCTTTAGTTTTGTCAGCAAAAGAAATTCATGCTCAGTTGCTTCTGGAGTTCAGATCAGGTGACTGACTTATTTGACGGTACAGCAGAACTTTTCACTTCATGTGAAAGAACACGATGGTGAGCTCAAGCTTGGGTTACGAACATTTCTGGACAACATCTTATCGAGACTGACAGATCAGAAGATCAACCAGATGTAACAGAAGGATGAAAAGCGAGGGGTCTAGTTAAGGGAACATGGTGGGGGAACTAATGTCATAGACATGTAAGGCTGCCAAAGAACCTGGTTCTCTTATGTTTATTATTGACGGGAGAGCTGTCAACAGCAGTAGGATTAATTCTAAAGTGTTTAGGGCTATATTACCTGATTCAACCACATACGTCAAAACGTTTTGGACAGTGCTTCATGGTGCAGATGGAAATGACCCGAAACATTTTCCAAAAGCATGTTAAATGTTCTGCAATGGCCAAGTCAATAACCTGGCCTGAACTAAACTAAACATTTGATTCCCTACCTGAAGCTACCAAAAAGCACCAAGAACAAGCAGGAAGTGAAGACAGCTGGACTGAAGGCATGACAGAGCATCACCAGGCAAGAAACCCAGCATGGGAGCTTGTTTGTCTATGTCTTTGTGTCAGGTCAGGTCTCAGACTCCACCTCTCTCAAAACATCTCAAGCTCCCTCAAGGGAGGGGGCCTTATTCTCCCCCCCCACACACTCCCTGCCAGTGGATGTTCTCGACATCCGGGGCTAGATACTCGGGTGAGTACTGGCTCACTCCCGGCGATTGCTTGACGGGGCCTGGGCCTCCCGGCTCTGTCGGGCCCCTGCTGTGGGATGGGGGATCAGGGCCCGGTGCTCCCTGGTGCGACCGACTGCCGACGGGGCCTGCTGGGTCGCCGCCATGGCCCCCTGGGGCTTCGGCACAGAGGCGGTCGGATGACCTACCTCTGGGGACCTTCTTCACTCTGTTCTGAGTAGGGGCTGCAGTTATCCCTGCATGGATCCACCGGGGATTCCTGTGCCCGGGTCTCCTGCATGTCTGCTTTGGTGCCTAAGGACCGGGGCTGCAGTTCCCCACACACACTATTACACTATTAGACATTTACATGGAGGAACCTTATGAATACAAGCGAGTTCACACACACAGGTGAACACACGTGTGTATAATCAGGTACTCACAGACTCACACTGTCTTGCTCAGCTGCTGCCTCTAAATCTATCTTATAATATTAGTGCTAGGCGCTGTACAATAGCATTTAATATTTACTAATTATTGTGATTGATACAGATGTTGGTTGCTGCGGTTATTCTGCTGTTTACGTCTTTTTTTTTTCTTTCTCAGCAGGTATTGAAGCAGATTGTCAGTGTTTTGTCTCCCCCTCTCTCTCTATCCTCTTTTTTGATCTCTTTTCTTTTCCCCTGGTCCTGTCTGTGGCTATATCAAACCTATTTAAAAGAAAAATAAATATAAAAAAAAAAAAGGGGGCTGTGAATGATGACAGCACAGCTACATACAGTATACATGACATATGCATATGTCATCTGTGTCACTGACTGGCCCAAAAAAAAGAAACCCAGCATCTAGTGATCACAGGTTGTAAATCCAGGCACTGACCACAAATGATTTGCAACCAAACCAACAAATACAAGAGCAAGTACTACCAGTTCCATCTTTGATCAAATCTAGCGGCTAAGCCCTTGTGATCAAAAACTAAAGATTTACTAACACAACACATCAAGCAACCCCAAGAACAAAACTTAGCAAGCAAGCAATAAATGATTACTTATTTGTCAAATGAAAAGTGGTTATCACCTGGTCACAGCAAATACCTACGCATTTAAATTCAGGTTACTTTACTTAAATCTGTGCCTAGTTTGAAATTAAACTAAAACATAAAAAATCCACAACATACAACTTAGGTCCCCTATAAAGTACAAATCACACCTCCAATAGCATAAAAAGGCAAATAACCACTTTAGAATACACAAACCAAAACTGATTAAACACTGAAAAAAATAATACTCAAACAAATCTGGAAATTTTTTGAGACAAAATTTGGTTCAGAAACCACTTATTGGCCCTTTATACACGCAAAAACACTCTACTCAAATTACCTCAACTCTGAATTTATCCCACCCCAAATGAATGACAACAACGTCGTTCACTAGCTACAGACAAAACACACTAAAATTACCCGGGTTGGCATGGATTCCAAAATTGATGGTTCCATTTTGGAGAGTTGCAAGTTCACAGCTCACATATGTAAGACGAACGTGGACTGACTGGTAAACTGCATCATACTCTATTACTTCTTTACCACAGTGGTACAATTTCTGCATTGCTGCTGATAGCACCAGCTGATGCTGATCTGCCTGTCAATCTTGTGATACATAGAGCCCTTATGATGTACTGTATATGGAAAGTCCATCATTTGGGAGAAGAAGCAAACCATTATTTTCTAGCAGACAAAATACTAATACCTAATGCCCGTCCCAGTGGAGTTACTACCAGTTGTGGGCAAAAGGGGACCAGGTTTCCCTAATCCTGGTATTTTTTTTAAAAGCACTGAAAATTTCACTTGATGGTGGTTTTATGAGCCTCTCTTATACTGGCTCCTCCCCTGGGACCAATTTACCTTGCCTGATAATAATGACAAATCCTCCTAATTATCCATCTACCCTTTAATTTTACTTCTATTGCAAAGATGAACCAATGGCCTTTAGAGCGTACTAATTTCTTGAAGCTAAAGTCTACCTTGGTCTCTCGTACTGATCATTGTGTTAGAAGGTTAATGCACTCTATCCCTTTACAGCGCAACTTAACTTTTGGTTACCTCTCTACAGGGCTACTTCTGTGGTTCATGGCTCTCACATCCTCTCTCACATGAAATTATTAAGTCTCTCTCTTAGGGACTGAGGTTATATTACCTACTGCTTTATTATGCAACACCCACCTTTAGACCTGCACTGAGCATGTAGGAAATGTTTGAAAATGCAAATTATCATTGCGTGGGATAGCTGTGGGCAATAGTGTGGGTGTATAGAAGTCCTGGCTTATGCTTGTGTGCCCTTTCACATGGGCTAGCGTGTGCATAATACTGTGTGTATGTGCATATTATGTGTGTGCAAATGTGCTATAAATGTGTTGACAGTCTACACTTTAGAATGAGATCTTTTTATTTATCTCACCAGCTGGAGTAGCGATCCATACTTTTTATATTACAGTCTTATTAGAATTGAGGATTGGAGTTTGAGACTTAATGAATTTCATCTCTGGGCCATCTCTAGCTGCAGCTTTCTAACGCTCCGACACTATAAAGCATCACCTCCTTCAGATGCTGCAGCTAAAAAACATTTGAACTTGCACTTTAGTAACACAATATCTGGATAAATCATTACCAGATGCTTATCGTAGATTTCTAGTTAGCATCCAAGATGAAATGTTATGATAAAAACACTTGGCGTATTTACGAGTCAGGCTAATCAAGATCCTGTGAATAAGATTAGAATACCCAGAAAGTTACCGGTAGCTCACAGTAAATGGTATTTCATTCAAGTAGGTGGACAAATGCACAAAAAAAGGGAAAGAATGATAGTTTTTTTAAAAGTGAAATAACTGCCATGCTGTAGGTTATCATAGACAGTGCACTAGTGAATGAGAGATATTAAGTATATAATGGTAAACATGTAGCTGTGGAAATATACATAATGTGAAGTAAGAAATGCACAGCCTGACACTTGACTTCTACCTAATCTGGGTCACAAGCCATCTGGACCTGCTAAACGAAGCGAATAGCAGGTCTAATCGACTGCTATCTGCCTCCTAGTCCCTTGTGATATTGTATAATAAATGCTGTTAGTTTGAGCGTGATGTCTTAGTATGCAAACATCATATCCCACAGTAACTCATCAGTGGCGAGGGGCTTTGTGTTAGTTAGGGTCTTATCATGCTTGTCACGGGTTGAGCGTAAATCTTCAATCAGATTTGCCTGTTTATTCACAGTAAATGAGACTGGGACGGGGAGACAAGCAGAATTCTTCCAAGAGATTGAAGCAAAACATGTTTCAAAATGCTAAATATACAGGGGCGCTTGAAGGTTTGTGAACCCTTTAGAATTTCCACTATATATGCAGAAATATGACCTAAAACATAATCACTTTTCCCTACAAGTAGATAAAATGGACACAAATAAAATGTCACTTTTAACCTTAAATATCTGTGTGTGGCAAAAGAAAGTGAAGCTGTGCCTTCAGTAACTTCTATGAGCTCCTGTGCAACAGTAACTACAACTAAACTGTTTATCAGCCCTGCACATAGACCTGGAGGGATTTTAGGCTATTCCTCTTTACAAAACAGCTTCAACTCAGGGGTGTTCCTTGCCTGAACTTCCTGCTTCATGTCCTTCCACAGCGTTTTGGTCAGAACTTCAAAGATTTTCAAAATAAGACATTTCCTTAGCTTCTTTAAATATTCTTTGTTACAACAACTTGTGTGTTTAGAGTCACTTTCTGTATGATCCATTTTCTTATGAACTCTATCTTTGTCAAATCTTGACAAATATATATATATGTATAC
>JAUYWH010000003.1:5462105-5489641 GCA_034779795.1 Ctenopoma multispine
TTGCATCAATAGCCCACTTAGAAATCCCCTTACTGATAAAAATGCTGATGTGTCAAATACTTATTTTCCCCGCTGTATATATATACATATATATATATATATATGTATATATACGTATACGTATATATATGTGTATATACATGTATACGTATATATACGTGTATATACGTATATATGTGTATATGTGTATGTATATGTGTATATGTGTATGTATATGTGTATGTTTTTTCACTATTTTTGTAAGTAATGATATGTAATTCTTTAAACCAATTAGGTTAATTTTAATAATGATTACTGATGAATGAGTAATAAAAATAACTTGCATGCCAGCAGACCCTACACACATTACGACATCCAGCTTTTTACCCAGATGTGACATTCTGATATGCTTCATCATTATGATAAGCAACCTTATAACAAGAGAAACTTGTCCAGTTGAGAAGCAAAGATTAAAAATGTGCCTAAAAGCATAGAGTCCAGAGATGTAAGAAATGCCAGAGAGGTACCAGAAGAGGCAAAAATGCTGAAAGAGGCACATGGGAGAGCAGACGACACCTCTGTAAAGACATTAGTGATTCCCAGCTGTGTGTTGAGAGCCTTCTCCCCTTCTTGTCCTCCCTCTATCCCTCACTCCCTCTGCTCCTTGTGAAGATTAAAGCGAGCGGCATAAAGGGGAAAGCAGTCTACCTCTAAGCTAGTGTGAAGGGGAAACTTCCACCAGCACAAAAGTTCTGCTCTTCGCTCTTTGCCGAAGCGTGCCACAGCTCAAATCGGCTTTGAGAAATTAATCCCTGCATTATGGAAGAGTAGAGTAAACAAACGGAGAACAGGATGGGGACCTGTGAGTGTGAGACAGCGAGGTTTTTGTAGGTAAAAGCTTGTGTTTCTCCAGAGAAAAGAGAGGTGTGTGCTAGTACACTTGTTAAAGTGTGTGTGCAGAGGAAGAGTGCACTCAAGAGGCAATGTGCGGGTGAATGAAGGAAACGAAGCAGCTAAAGCCTGTCCAATCCTCCGGGACACTCCTGGGAGAAGAACATCACAGCCGTTATGCTGCATGATCTAAAAACCCTTCTCTCTGTCTCTCATATGTCCAGCTTATTACAGGCTTTGTCTTTCCCTGCTTCATTCAACCACTTTGCCCCTGTGGCAAAAAGTCATTGTCTGCAAATCCTCTGCCTGCTTCCTTCTCTGCTTCCCCCTCTCCTTTTCCCATCCTATCTCTCCAGTAAGAAGTACTTAGATAAGGCCCAGGGTTCAGTCTGACGAAATCAGAACTTCAAACTGAGCTGAGATTAAACTTTGAGTGACCGAACTGACAACTTCTCTCCCTCGCTGTGGCTGCATGGTGGAGAGTTTCCATCTCTCTCTGACAGTTTAAACACCCGTCTGTCTGGCCGCCTCCTGAGACTCTCCATAAGTGCACTTCCAGTCTCTCTCCGCTTCTCTGCTCTTTGCCTCTCAGTGTCTCGCCATATGTGTACCGCCTATCATCGCTCTCTCCATACATCTTTCTCTCTCTGTCTCCTCTCAGTTCAATTCTTTCATCACAACTCGACAAGTCCATTCCTCTTATAAGTCCTAACTCTTGTGTGTTCTACTTCGTCTTACTTTTACAGCCTACCTCTCTTTATCTGCCAATAGTTTGATTTGGTGAAAGCTGCCACGCAGAGCGACACTAAAGCAGCACTGATCATTAAACCATAAAGTACAGTCAAGCTTACAGGGG
This sequence comes from Ctenopoma multispine, assembly GCA_034779795.1. NCBI lineage: Eukaryota > Metazoa > Chordata > Actinopteri > Anabantiformes > Anabantidae > Ctenopoma > Ctenopoma multispine. The sequence continues at coordinate 5,463,832 of JAUYWH010000003.1, forward strand.
AGTTTTTGCAGTCCCATACTGCCACTTTGTGGTTTTGTCAATAACTGCATAGTATAGATTAGAGCAGTATGTTGTATTATCTTTTATATAAAACATACATGACCATCTTATACAATGAGAGATTGTTGTAGGTCAGACGTTAATAGTATACAAAGTAATTAGCCCCACCTCAACCAGCCACTTTATGTTAATGCTACATTTATATGTGGGATACTACACATTATTATGCAGTAGACAGAATTCATAGTACAAATCGAGACTTTATTGAAACTTTTCAAGTTCAAACTTACAGTGTGCGTTCAACAAATTTTATAATCTTTTAGTGCATCTGACAACAACGCTAGTAGAGAGGTTGTTTCAAGAGAGCCCTTATAATGAGTGTTTTAGCATATCGTAGCATTAGTTGGTTATTTACTATGATAATCCTTCTTAAATTCTCACTTTTTTTCATATTGCTCTAATCATACTACTGCACCCCCTCTCATTTTCACCCTCATCTCATTATGCTCCTCCCTTCCCCCTTACTTGATTTTCCCTGTAAGCTAATTAGTTATTTCTACAGTTTTCATAAAAATTAAAAAGCAAACATCATGCCTATATAAACCACTTATGCCTTTCATGTCTCCTCACTCTTTCCAGCTGAGCCCCAGAGTCTCAGCAATGAAGGAAAAGATGTGAGTGTCTTCGAGGATGGCCTTGGCAGTGGGTTTCCCTGCACCATGCCCACTACGGGTGTCCACCCTGACCATCAGAGGCTGACGCTGCACAGGGCTGCTACCCACCCCATATTGCAAGGCAGCACAATACTTCAGGGTGTGCAGAGGCACCACGCGATCATCGTGATCCGCTGTCAGAAGTAGGACAGCAGGGTAGGGAGAACCAGTGTAGGCTGGCTGAGGCAGATTATGAAGAGGAGAGTACCTGGAAAGAGGGTGAGAAAGAATGGTTGGGGAAAAAATGTGAGAAAACTCTTAGTAGAGAGCAGAGAGGAAGTGGGAGTGATTCATGTGACTCAGTTCAGAAACAACTGGGTGGGGATCCAGTGAGTGAAAAGCTGGGAACAGATGTTGATATTATGGGAAGACCTGACACAAAATGACTCACATTAGCATGCAGAGTTTTTTTGTGGTCAGAAAGAATAACAAACAATGAAAACTACGAACGGAGATGTGCTGCTGTGACTAAACTTCATCAAAAACAGTACAATAGCAGGCGGGGCAGGAGCAGCGGATGATGGTTTGAATGCCACTATAATCTAGTCGCATGCATAGTGAACTACGGTATTTGTGTGTTTCGTACTTGATGAGCCACTTGAACTGCTCCAGGTCATCTGAACAGCCGTAATCAGTGGTCCAGGCATGGCCAATGGTGAATTTGTGGAACTTCAGCATATCCATCACCCCCACTTCTGCCACGGCACAGCCATACAAGTCTGGACGCTGGTTCACACATGCACCTGTGTGTGTAATTAGAGATTGTGTTATAAATTCAATTAGTTTGTGAACACAGAAACACACACACACTCAAACAGGGTGTAGGATACAATCACTCATAAATGGCCAGGGAAGAAGAGATTAGTTGAGTTTATGTGTTGCCATTTGGCAGTCAGTCTTTGGTAAATGATGTGACTAAGCGCTGTTTAATGTGCTATTTAATAGCTAAATTAATTGATTCTAGGCAGACAACTGCTGTTAGATGAATTTCACATTAGCAATTATGACAGAGATCTATACAGAACACAAAGCAATGGGATCAATGCAACTGAGGCTTACAACAGAGCAGTAATCTTAGTTTTGAGGTTGAGGAAAATCTTTTTACAAAAACATGTAAATATACGGTACACTGTCTGTATCGTTAGCTTAACGGGTTGAATTTCATACATGAGGGAGCTGAGCCGTTGAACTGGGGCGGAAGTAGAGGTAAAGCCCCATTACCAATTATAAAAAATGAAGGGCAGGGTTCCGCCACATTCACAATTTCAACTCCTGAGCATAACATAATGGACTGTTGCAGGGAATACCTTCCCCTTTCACTTTCTCTTGCTCTATCTCTGGCTTTATCACTAGACTTCCCACTAAATACATAATCACATAATGAACAAACACACACACGCACACACACACACAGCTGATCCTAGTACTTACCCACTAGCAGCCCTCCATTAGAGGCTCCATTTATAGCGATGCGGCTGGCTGTGGTGTACTTTTCCTGGATCAGATACTCAGCTGCACACTGGAAGTCATCAAAGCAATTCTGCTTGTTCCCTAAAGTACCAGCTACAAACACACAGAATTGTATAGGCTGCGTCAAAAACAAGTTAAATAATGAAAATAATCGTATTTAATGTTTTAATCGTATTTAATCTCTCTCCTAATTGGTAACACATATTTATTTAATTGATCTGTTGTATGGTACCTTTGTGCCAGGTGAGTCCATACTCTCCACCCCCCCTGATGTTCGCCACAGCCAGAACCCCTCCCAGATGTCTCACAAACAGTAGGTAAGCAACACTGAGAGAACACAAAAGAGACCATGAAGACATGTAAATGGTAAATGTAGAAAAAGTGTAATGATATATTTAAAATACAGTTAACCTTTTTGTGGTCAGATTACTTATTAATCACATTAGCAACACATCACCATGTTTTTTGTCCTCCATATTTAGACTACATAATCTCCACAAATCTATGGATTCTATAGCCATCTCTTCTTAGTGGGTGAGTACATACAACGTTTTTCACTTATATACTTCAGCATCCTATTAGGCACAAAGTAGACTCTCGTACTTGTACTGAAGTATCCATCAGTGGCTGCTATGTGTACAAGAGAGGTAAAAACAAGCAATAAGCTAACGTTCATGAGCTTTTTCTCCAAAAAATGTGGCTTTAGATTTAGGGAATTCTGCACTGACAAAACATTAACTTTTAAACTATGACCCTTTTTGCATATTCACAGTGACATCACTGCTAGACATACCACCTAAACATAAAGCCATTACCTTAAAGACACACACTGCATGAAAGTACAAAACCATGAGAAATTCCAAAGGTACTGTTCTTGAAACAAAAGGATTCTTTCATACTACTGCACCAAAGCAAGTGTCTGTGAAGATTCTCAGTCAACCGTGTCATGGTTATTTCCCAAGGTGCTATTCAGTGGCACTGAACACCACCTTTGGGATAACCATGAGCTGGATGACTGAAAATCTTCACAGACATTTAACCAGCAGAGATACCTAGCTATTTCTATATGCTTTATTCTGACATGCAGCTGCATATTTGATGCTATTCTCAGAGGTCTAGGGACAACTTCAGTTACCAGCTGTGACAGAATACATCTCAACTGTGTCTGCTTGGCTTTGTCAGAAATGTAGAAAGATTTGGGACAAATCAGTTGTACTTACTTATAGTACGGCTGAATGGAATGCTCAAAGCCTCCGTATCCATACAGGAATACAGGATGAGTGCCATCCTTCTTTATGCCCTTGGCGTGAACTAAGAACATGGGGATCTTAGTTCCATCTTTACTGGGATAAAACACCTGAAAAATGTAGGAAGATGACATCAAGTACAAAACACACTTTATCAGGGTATCGCTTAAACTTAACTGCTTTTGTTTTCAACACATCTAACATGAGTTGTTCATGCACACAGACACAGCATTTACATTTACCACTTCCTCAACAATAGTGAATACAATTCTGGGAAACCTGCATCATCATATGACTATGCTAACAGCAGTAACATGAATTGGAAACTGGAAGATAACAAAAAGTAGTGGGGAAGTTTGAGTGCAGCGTTATCTACAGAAATGAAGAGGATCAATACTCATTTTGTGAACGAGAACTACGACAAAAAATTGTTGCTGCTGAAAAAGTGCGAAACTAAACAAACAAAGCAAACATGTGAAAATTAGAATTATGACACACTCTGTTAAGGCTAATAAAAACTAAACAATAATGTGCCAATAAGCAAATAGAAGATGTATGCATCTGCAGAATCGCAAACATTAGTCATAAGTGCAACATTTCCTCCACCACCCAAATCTCATGTTCAAAAGTTAATTCAGCTGCTTGAGTCTCTTAACATTGATCTATTGAACTAGCACTACTAAGAAGTAAGTCTGACATCTCTCTTTCTTGGAAGAAGTGTGCTTATAAAAAACAATCATCATCATCATCATCATAGATAAAATAAGACAAGAGTGAAAACGTAGGCTCAAGCTAAACGCACTGAACCCACGGTCAGTCTACACAACAACATTTTAAAAGGGCAACACAGAAAGTTGACTAAAATAGCACTGATGAAAGCAAAACTACAACGTCTTCTGTTTTTGTTGACTAAAATTAGACTAACACAGAACTTAAACAACTTAAATTTGATCTCATATTCATTAAAAGAACAAAACAAAAATCAACATTAGGGATACTGACTAAAGGAGACACAGCAGGAGGATGTTACCTGGGTGGTCTCATAGTCCTCTTGATTGATGCCTTTTACCTCCACCTCTCTGAACACGTTGGGCTCTGGCTTCACCTTACTCAGATCACAGTGGTAAATGATACCTAGATATCACAGAACAAAGGCCACATACGCTGGAGGTTACTGTATATTTAGAGATATTTCAGCATACTGATTTTATTTAGTGGAACAATCATGATGATATAACAGTCTAATTACATGTGCATAGCCTATATAGTTCTAGTGTAGTTGGTTGACAGTGTCAAATGCTTTCTTTAGATCAAAAAACACTGAAATGAAAGAATGAAATGACAGAGTTACCTGGCGAAGTGAAGGACGTGAACTTGTAGAAGAATTCCGAGTGCTTCTTCTTGCAGCTCACACCGGCCACTGTGCCAACATCTAGCGGCAGATCCCTGACCAGCTGGCCAGTAAATAAGTCATACACCTGCAGGATATCTTTCACGTCATGGACATAGTTAACCAGCAGGTGGCGTTGGTTTACACAGGAGACAAAGCCTGCAGGAGGATGCGAAGAAGTGGCAAAAAGTAAATAATATAGTAGGTGACTGTTAATTTAAACACTAGAGACTAGAGAGAATAATAGAGACGTCACTGTTTTCCTTGCATGTTATGACTGATATCAGTTTCCTATTTGCTAATGTGCCTCTCAATTACAATCATCTCATCAAATATAACAGCTGTGGACTGACCATGACCTTACAGATGAGTTCAGCAAAGTTAAGGAAAACATTTAATGCAGATATACACTGTGAATTGTATTTATTCATTCAACTGTAACCTGATCACATCAACAGCCAGATAGATGAAAGCCTGATATGCTGTCAGCAGGCAGACTACTGCTCAGCAGATGGCAGTGGTGCTCCAGAAGCTGCCTGTTTTTTCCTCTGTGCTTACTAAACTCAGTGATCTACACAACACATATGAAGCATTTTGCTTTTTGTGTGTTGTGTCCCACTGTCAAGACAAGGGCAATACAGGGTAAACTGTTCAACCAACAATGGCATTATGCTCAAAGGTCTGGTGCACACAACCCCCACCAAGACGACTCACTTTGCAGCTGCTTTGTTGTAAAGAACATTATTAGGCATGTTACTGACATAATATTGGACCTATTACATGGCTATTGTAAGACCTGGGTTACAGATAGCATTGCCATTGTTTTACAATCTGCTGAAATGTTTTATCGGTGCACATGTTTGCGTAGTAACAAGAGTTCTATAAAAACTCCCTTTTCAACTCCCTACTGTGGATTGCGTTTGTATAATGACTGTTCAATACCACAGCAACAATTGTCTGTTACTGCTATGACCAGAAAGGACAAGCATGAAAACATCAGTAACTGAGAAACTAATATATACATAAAAACATTATTAATAAAAAAAATATTTCCAATTACTATTTTAAACATTTAACAAATTCTTAATTCACGTTAGCATTTCTAAGCAATATAAAACATTAAATAAATGCAGAAATAACTTAAATTCTCTGACTGATTAGTGTGAACCTTCCTCAACAACCTTTAGAAATGAATATTTCTGCACTGTTGACTGTTGTTATATGAGTGTAGATCACAGAAGGCCTTTTGTAGCATTTATCCACATACGGAAGGGTTTAGAGGATATTTCTAGAAAATAAAATATTTGAAAAGTAGAAAATGGTATTCTTCATATACTTACATCTATTACAAAACATTTATCTAGTGTTCATATATCTCACTTATACATGCTACACAGACTTCAAATTCAAAAATCAATCATTTAAATTATTCTTCTTAATACACCTTGTGTTATTTAATGTCTTTTTTTGCCACTACAATATTTACGTATTTTATGTGTGTATACCCTTCTTAGGGGAAACACTGATTTCATTGATGTCTAGATGTAGTTACGGTCATTTGAATGACTCCCACGCACACACAAAAAAAATAAGACAAAGTGCTTATAGACAAAGTTTCACTTTTTAAGCAGAGTTCCCTCTGACGAAGGTCTACTAACCACCAACACAGAACTTCCCAGTTGTTGTGGTTGCACTGTCATCGAAACATTGGGACAGAAATTCAGTGAAAAGGTGTTTTGCAAGATTTCAAGGGCTGAATTGTGGAACTGCAATTCCACGTATAAGCCCTTTACGTATTTCTAAAGCTTAGTGGAGTTTTGACACACTCCAACACAGGCCCACAGCTGTCATGCCAACAAAGATTTGTATTAAATCTGACCTACACAACACTATGGTGAACTCTGATATACTGTATGTATTCTGTGGAGAACTGATACTTCATAGGTGGTCTACATAGCTCACAGTGTCTTTGACTGTATATTCTACTGAAATTTCCCTTATGTCTCACCCAGGACATCCTTGTCATGCTGTGGTATAAGGGTAGTCCAGTACTGTTTTTCAGGTTTCTGGATGTCAATGTTGATGAGAAAATAGCGAGGAGCATCCATGTTGGAACGGAAGGTGAATACAGTCCCCTCGTTGGTCACGTAAGAGTACTGGGCTTCAAAGTTGTCCACAAGTTTGACCCATGGCAGGAGGCCTGCAGGAGAAAATAATAAAATTATAAAATACTACTACTACTACTAATAATAATGATTATTATTCTAAAAGATGCATCAGGTGATGTTTTTGTCTATCTCTGACCACTAGTATAATCAGTTACATTTCTTGGCTAGCCAAAAAAAACCCTAATCCTCCAGTGCACCTAAGTTATAGAGGCCTGCAAAAACCAACAGTGTATTTCACAATACTGGCACTGTGAAAAATCTTGTTTGTCGGGAACGTCTTTTTTTTCTTCTTCAAATACCAAAATAGCTCAAGTGAATTTTGAAATCAACAGCTGGTGAAGTAACTGGCATGAACTGCCAACAAAGTTTCCAACAAAGTTGTTTTGTACTACAAAGTTGCAGAGATTATGTATCGCTTGGAAATCTGGTGTAGTTTTTGATGATCTATTTCTGACATAGAAGATCACATAATTCTACTATTTTATTCAACAAAAGTGTTAAATTAGCACATACCATACTCATTCTCGTTCTCAACTCGTTCTTCATAGTTAATTTTGAAATTAAATAGAAAAAGGTAACAACAATAAAAAAAGAGACCAGGCCTCAACTTTGTCTAGGAACCTTCCCTGGTTTAAGATTTTGAATAAAGACGATTTACTGTCATTAACCATTTTAAAGTGAGTATGAAAGAGTTTAGACTTTTGGTTAAACAAACAACACCACTAATGGTAAGTCAAGATGTGATTTGATTAATTGAAGAAAAAGGTTTTGACATTTTGACTTTTCCTTCTCATAAAATGCTTTATTTTGTAGAGTTATTTCTTTATTTTATTTGCACACATTACCCAGAACACCAACCACTGACTTTGAAATCTTTGGGTTCTTCCCAACGTTTTTTCTGCTGATGCAGTACGCAGGTGAATAGTAGTTAACTCAAAAATACAAACCTGTGATGCCGTTGGGGAGCTGCTGAAGGTCACAGTACCAAAGCTGGTTGACAGGCTGGCAGCCTTCAGTGATGGACAAAACAGCATATCTTCCATCATCTGATATCTAGAAAAACAAATTAAGGAAAGGAGAGGGAAAGGCAAGCGTTTGAGTGAGTAACTTTATGTTAAACTTTAATGAACCTTCATTGCCAGTATGCGAGTATAGTAAGTAATACATTATTAATGCAGACTTACAGTTGCTGAGCTGTGCCACTTTGGATGGTCGGGGAACTCAGCAACCAGAATGTCTTCAGATTGTTTGGTGCCAATGTTATGATAATAGAGCTTCTGATTGAGGTTGCATGTCGTCTCTGTGCCTTTAGTGACATATAGAGTGGTAAATACATTTCCCAAATCTTCGTATGGTAAAATGTTTGTGATTGTATGAATAGTGCTTCTTCCTAACCATCAGTTTTGCCTTCCTGACGAGGGTAGCAGTTATAAAAGACGCCCTTTGCATCGTGAGTCCAGGCCAGACAGCTAAATTTAACCCTCTCCAGTACATCAGGAAGTTGGGTGAGATCATCAGCCTTCATGAAATGCACTGTTACCCAGTCTGAGCCACTGCTACTCAACCCATATGCAAAATACTCACACTCCTCTGATAGACGACCCACTGGATAGAGAAAGAGGTAAGGTAAAGAGGACAGAAGATGTTATCAAACTAAACCTATTTTTACTTATTTATATATATTTAGTGTTTGAACAATGCTCTGCAGTCTGACTCACTCTGCAGTGCCACAGTGCCATCTTCAGAAAGTTTATTTGGGTCAAAGAAGACAGTGGCAGGTCCATCCAGAGAGTCCTGCACATATAGCACATTCTGGTTCTGGAGGCCTTTGTTGTGAAAGTAGAAATACCTGAAAATAAGTCCAGGAAATAAAGTTGCTGCAAGTATTTTTAAAGCTTCAAACCCGCAGTAGAAGTTCCAGTATGTGTGGTGCGTGTTTGTTCTTAAAATTTCAAGTAGTACCTCTCCCCTCTTTTATAAGGGCAGCTATATTTGGGGTAGTCATAGAGGTCGGTGAGGCGCTGGTGGAACTGAGCCCGGATGGCACACTGCTCCAGGTACGGCATGGTCAGCGTGTTCTGCTCTTCGACAAAGGCCTGAGACACAAAAAGAAGCGTGAGTATAAATGTAAATGTGGACAATTCCATTTATGCAAGAGATCTTTAGATACCATTGTCTCTGTACTGTCCGGGTCTTCCAGCCATGCGTAAGGATCACAGATCTTAGTTCCATGGTAGTCATCTATCTGTTGCAAAGATATACCAGTTGAACAGGAAGAAACATACAAGTGTGCTTAATTTTTGGCATACAAACTTGATTTTCTTGACAGCAATTATTGTCTTGTGCAATATCATGGTTGCAACTTCCTCCACAAAACAAATTTAAGTGGAACTAAAGTGCAGCTTCACTTGTAACTGTCAATTGTGGAATTAATGTTTTGGCCTGTACGCTTATTGTTTGTCAGCGCTGGAATGTACATTACTACTTTAGATACTTTCAAAACACAGACATTGATGCACTAATGGGCAGATCTAATTGAAGGTTCTTAAGAAACAAACAAACACACAACAACTCATCCACTAGCTTAATTGGAGGCACCTGGCCTCTGTTCTTCTATCCTGTAAGCGTGTTGAGAAGTCATTCACTACTGTTTTTCTATTAACCTAAAAAGCTTGTTAACAAGTTGTTGTTCAACATTAAGGTTAGATATTAACATGATTAAGTATTGTTAAATGCCTTGGTTTATTAGCACTTCGCAGAAATAAGGCCTGGGACATTTTCCATACAGACATCGAAGTCCAGCCAGCTGCCCACATGCTGTAACTTGTGGTGAAATAGATGTTTTTCTTGTGAATGACATATCCTCAGGACATTTAGATTACTGTAACAAGAGCTGTACTCAATTTCCCAGAAGGTACCACATTAATATTCAAGAATTTCACCTTACCTTGGCTAATTTAGCATTTAAAGTTGAGGCTGTTGGTTACTTTTGAGACTCCAGTGAAGAGTAATATTTAAAAAAGAAAACAATACAATTATTTGTTGTTCTGGTTAATGTAAGATTATGTATGATTTAGTTGCTCTTTTAGATCATGTCAAAATAGTTTACATGATCTATTGCTAAGGCGTGAATATTATAAACGTAACTTAATTTTTTTTTATCAAGAAGAGAAATAATAATGAACAAAAACAATTAAAATAATGATATAATTTACTGATCCTCTAGGGGAAATTTTTGTTGGGCAGCTGCCAGGAAGAACATGTTGGTGCTACTACAGCTTTTTGTTGTCCTATCCAAGGACACCTCAACATTTAGCAAAGAGGAAGCGGAAATCAAACCACTCTACAAGCTGAGTCACTTTCACCCCGCAAAAAAAAGTATATACCTTCTCTCTGAATGATGCCTTTCATTATATCCTTTAAGATGTGACACATGCTCTGACCAGTTTACAGCATCTGTGAATCATTGTTTGTGAGGACTGACTTAGTCTACACTAGAGGACTTTGAAGTCCTTTGTATTTTATGTTATAAAAATGTCAAACTGGTCTTATTTCTTCAGAATAACCTACAATTGCAAGAAAAATGTACTATTTTCACTTTCTTGGTTTTCTGCATAAATCAGTCATGAAATGTGATCTGATCTTCACCATAGTCACATAAATCAACAAACAAAAGATTTCTAAGCTGATAATGATCTTTCATGTCTATATTCATCCACTGAACATACAAAGTGATGGTAGAAAAGGTAAGTGAGAGGGTTTATTGATAACTGGTTGAACCACCTTTGGCAGCAATATCCTCAACCAAACACTTCCTATAGCTGTGGATTAGTCCACAGCTATAGGAAGTCCTATAGTCCTATAGTCCACAATGTCCAGGAGGAAGTTTGGACCATTCTTCAGCACAGAACTGCTTCAGATTCATATTCTTAAAATGACTAGTGTGACTGACTCTCCTGAGGTCACACCATGGCATCACCATTGGATTGATGTATGGGCTCTGACTGGGCCACTCCAAAAGGAGATTTTTATGTCTCCAAAACCATTTCGTAGTAAATTTACTTTAATGTTTAGGATTATTTTCCCGCTGCATCACCCAGCATTTCCTCAGCTTTAGTTTGCAGACAGCCACCCTGACATTGTCTTCTAGGGTAGCCTTATAAACTTTCCCTCCATGATGACAAGCCAACCAGGTACAGAGACCAAGGCAGCCTCAAATGACGATGGGATGGGATAATGTTTTTATCTGTATATGCTATTTTTATAACATGCATAGAGCTGCAAACAAGTCAACTGTAGTTTCCTCAATCCACAGACCTTTTTCCCCCAGTAGCAGAACACACACAACACTGCATGTGGAATAAAAAGGGTACCACAAAGCTAAAATAAATCATTATCAAAACCAAGAAATTCAACTCTTGCAACTGTAAATAATATCACTCCTTGCTATAATACCAGTGATGAACCTTTTAACAAGCACCAATAGTCCTCAACATGAGTGTGGTAACAAGTAGGTAGTGTGATGAGGTTGGACAGATGATGTTGCACCAATAAATGGGTTAACTTTGGGGGAAAACTAGCAGATAAATCTTTTTTTTTTTTTAAGTGAGTATGAATGACAGTCTTATCTGTAGGAACTACAGCAAAAACTCCAAATCACGTCCTTACACTGCTTCTCAGATGCTCTGAAGAGGTGATTATCTGATTAGTACAACCAGCAATAAAATCATCCTCCTGTGCAGGTGAAGCTACTTTGAGTTAAATATTATATACGTAAATAAAGTATACGACTGAAACAATTATTGTCTCATAGTTAAAGTCAATCATGTCATAATGAATAAAATAAACTGATGTGACTGGAACATGGTGTAAACCATCATGTCAGAAGATAAAATCAGCAGAAATTATAACTTAATAGCTGAACTCCTTTTCTGCCTAATCACATATTGCTGATAGGGTTGTGTTGTGTTGGAAAACTTGCCCTCAGTGTTGTTAAAATCCAGGCTAGTTCCCTGCAAACACCAAGTAAACTTCAACTGATGCTTACTGCAACTTTCAGCTCTAATGAAGCTGATTCAGCAGCAACATACCATAGTGACATGAGGTGCTGTTGGGTCTCTGCCTGTTACTTTATGCGTCAAAGCGCAGCACATTGGCTTGAGTGATTCTTTTCTGCTGGTTTAAGAGTTCTGTATTTGATTCTTCGCTCAGTCGCCATTTGCCTCCACCCATTATGCCTGCTCTGTCTCTTCCTGGTCTCGCTTTTCCTGCTTGTGCTCCTGCACCACAAAATTTAACCGAACGACAGACCGAGAGAGGAAAAAAAGTACAGCAGGACTTTGGCACTGACCTTGCTTTCATCTCTTCGGGCAACTGGATACTTAAACGCCATGGTAGAGTTTACTACGGCGTCTCTCTCTGTTACTATTTTGTTTGGGTTTTCTCACTTTGTTTTTTTTTAATCAACCTTTCTGAACGCAGCGTCTCAACCAAACGAGCAGACTGCGAAGTGAAAGTGAAAGCAATGTTTGACATGACACGGGCACGTTTTCACGAAACGTCCGGGCTTGTTCTTCGCACAGGAAATGTGTCATCCAGGGCAAACGATCGCATGCGCACGCAAGCGGGTCTCGAGGAAGTCTCTAAGCAGTACGTGTGATCGCGCGCATATGTCAAGTTAACACGAGACCTTTTGCCCAACTTAAATCCCCCTCCAAAAATATATTTGAGAAGTGTGTGGAGACGCAAAATCCACGACATCTGTGGGCTGTGAGAAAACAGTCACAGATGTGATGGCCTTTCCAGTAATGCGCTGTATTTCTGCTATGTCACTGTGATTTGCCACTGAAAATTAAAACGGAAATAAAGACATAATATGAATCACACACATGCACTGACGTGAGTGTCTCATTACATTGGCACATTTAAAGGTTGGATTTATTGAGCAGCAAGTGAACAGTCAGTCTTAATGTCGATGGGATGAAAGCAGGAGCTGAGCGAGTTGAGAATAAAGTGGCTGAGAATAAAAATCCACAGGTCTCGTGAGGTTTGGTCGGTACCTACCAAGAGTGTTCCAAGGAAGGACAACTGGTGTAGCACCAAGGCTCACTGGTGCAACTAGGCTTATCCATCAGAAGCGCTACTGTAGCATATATTGGAGACAAATTTACTGCTGTTTATAGTTGACAGCTGTTAGAGCACATGCTTCCCAAGCTGACCCCTGTTCACCGTTAAAAGTGTGAACAAAGGGCATGTGAGTTTCAGAACTAGACTATGGAGCGATGGAAGAAAGGGACTTTCCCAGCCCCTCCTGATGAATCATGTTTTCTTTTAGATCATGTGACTGGTCTGGTGTTTACCTGAGAAGAGGTGGTGCCTTCTGTGGATTCATTATGGGTGTCCAAGGATGTCATATGAGAGTCTGAGTCACGGGGGCCCAACCTTGCAACTTACAAAACCCAAAGCAAATGCTGCTGATGTTTTAGTGCCAGATTTCAAAGTCTTCTAGAATCCATGCCTTAATGAATCAGAGCTGTTTTGGTGACAAAGGGGGATCTACACAATATTAGGCTGATGAATAATGTGAATAATCTTTGAGATCAGGCAATGGCATCTAAAAGTGTTTGATTTAACTCTCCATTCAACTTGAAATATATTTTATAAACTAAGGAAAATTATTTGTAATTAAAATATATAAAGAAGCTCATACTGTAACTTATTTTAAAACCATTGTGCACAAACCTTTTGTTCAGTAAATTGTGAATTTATTTTCTTCACCTTCTTCTGGACAAGTTTGCCTTTCTTCATGAACATCGACTGTTCACGGCTGGCCTTTGTTCCTCTCTCACGTTAATGCCAATGAATCCCCCAAAACAAAAAAATCCAAGATTGCAAGAAATCACTATATGCGACATGAAGTTACAGCACACTGTAGAATATCCCATCTTTATTTGCGGAAGTCCTATAAAAAGACTAAAATTAATTGAATTATGTCAACTTACTGTAACATTGCTGAATCCACACAAGAATTTTTCCTATTCATTTGTGCCATACATCACTGAAAAATATTGAAAATACATCAGTGAAAAATATGGGCATAATAGCAAACACTATCCACAATGCAACACTATCAATACAAACAAATTGTCAAACAAATCTAAAGCCAGACACCAAAGAGAAGCAGAGCCAGAGATTTCTTCGATAGGGGATCATTAAGTTTTAAATATCTACAATCTAAAGCAGAGGCAGACAACAGTCCGCATGTGGTTTCAAGTATATAAAACACTTGATGTGTTCTCAAGTCCAGATTCACTGACTGAAATAGAGCTTACTCACTTTAAACAAATACAATCAGTAACAAGTTACTTTGAAAGACTACTATGGAAATGAACAAAAAGATTAACATTAATTAAGTGACATACATCAGTGTTGTAAGACTTGATGTATAAACCTGGAATATTTCTAATAGACATATGAAAATTGATTTGAAAACTTCCAAGTACTGTACTATTTCTTAATCAGCCAATCATTTCAGTCACCAAAAGTATTTCTTACTGTCAGAGTGACGACATATTGCAGCTCATAAACCTGTTATTCATCTTTCTACCTTTTCTACTTTCTGTTATTCTTTCCAGGCGGTAGGCTTTCTTACAGAAAATAAAAACTACTAATAGTGCAGTCCTCTGACAGCACAAATGAGACCATCAACATCACTGAAACTACAAGCTTACTGCGTTGCTGTGTAAGAGAATATCCACAATTTCACACGTGATCACACGTAAACGTTTTTAAATAAAAGCAGCTGTTTTCACTGAAAACAGCTGCTTTTATTTAAAAACTCTGCATAGCTGTATAGTTTGTTATAGCATAGTGTTTCAGTCATTTCTGTCGGTTTTGCAAGAGGTAAATTATGTTATCTTAACCTCAGAACAAGATGAATAAACTCATGTTATTACTTCACTTTATCTGGATCCATTTGTTGTATTATGATTTTAGTTGTAACAGATTTCAAGGTAAAAAAACAAATATGTTGAGACAATGTGTGTCCTGGATTAACACCCCCCCAAGGTGGAAGGACTGGGACTGAGACAGAGAAAGAGAGAAGAACAAAAACAAAGTTTCAGACGTGTAATCTGTCTAATCCACAAAGCTGTGAAAAACGACTGGGGAGAAAAGGGGGAGGAAAGGAGGGGAAAGATGGAAGACAGGGAGTTAGAAAGAGGGCTAATTTCTAACTAATTTAGCTAAGGTGATTAAGTGAGACTGGCTTGATGAGAAAATAAGCTGTTAGAAGGACTATGACATGGTTGTAGTGTATTTACCTCTCTGTCTCAGTGATTGTGTGTGTATCTAATGATTTTACAGATATTTTAAACAATAAAAGCTTTATTTCTGTAGCATATACGGACAATGCCAGTGCAAATCAGTACAAATGCGATATAGATTATGCATATAGACTGTAGGAAAGAAATCATCAGTCTGTCATATTAAACAAAATTATGCATGACAACATGCTGGAGAGGTCATCTTCTTTTAGTAGTGCTGACTGTTAAATATTTTTCTTGTATATAGCTGCAACACTGACAATAGTCACATTTAATTTGTGTTGAGATAAATTATAATCAAATTACTGATGTGTGATTAAACCTTATTACTCGTGTGTGTAAACCTTTATTTGCCACATTCTTGTTCTGTGTTATTGTGCGACTTACTCTGCAATAGCTTACAATCTGTATGACTAGACAAATGTCATATTATCCTTCTCCAAATTTTAGCAGCAAGAATAAAAAAAGGCAAGATTTGCTGCTGGAGTTGTCTGCTTAAGCCAGTGATGAATCATGATTACCTAACAACTGTATGGCAACAAGTGCCTTAATTGGCAGTAAAGTCCATGGAGGATCCTTAATCTCCAGGGCCGTTGGGGATGAAAGTGGACCAGGCCAAGCCACAGGCAGATGGGCTGTTATGGAAGCAGATATTTTGGGGCCCCAGACAGCCTGAGCCATCGCTGAGCCTTGCAGCAGCCCAGCCAGGCTGCTGCAAGGCTCCCTTTGGCCCGTCCTGCATAGCGTGCTGCACAGATGGGGCCTAATTGGCTGAGACCCAGGTAGATTGCCAGTCTGCGAAGACAGAGAGATCAGATTAGCCATGTCAGATTACAGCAAGGCAGAGTCAGACAGTGTCATCTGACCGCCAGGAATCTCCAGACTCACCCACTGAGAGAGAGGAAGAGAGGAGGAGGGGCTGTTGATGTTGAGTGAAGCTAAAAAAGGTTGGAGTGGTGACAGAAGTGTGTGAATAAAGGTGTGTAAACTACTTCCAAATTTAAAGACAAATTATAAAAAAAGTATGAACCAAGAAGTGAGAAGAGAATCGGGAAGAAGAAAAGGGGATGTATTTTATATTTAGGCAACATTAGGCAAAAGCAAAGACACATTAATACCCATTTTGTTGTGAATAAAAAAAAAAAAAAAAAAAAGCATGTGCCTGTACATGTAAACACACACATAAGCATACACACACAAGAGAATATTATTCACCGCCTGCCCTGCTCCTCAACAGATGGTGCAGAGTGCAGCCACCGAAACAGATAATCCGTTATTGTTCTGTGTGTATGATTTTCATCCCAGTTGTCATTTCAAAACCACACACAAATAACCTCCTAACCTTAGCTTGATCCTGGACTTGTCACTGCTCTGCAGCTAATATGTTTGGCTCAGGGCTCAAAGCTGCTGTAATGTAACTGTTAATTCTTTTCCATAAGCTTCTCATTTTAGAAATCAACAGTTTATTTTTATTTGGAGAGTATAACAAGAAGCTTGGGGGAGGTTTGAAGGAGGTGTTTACAATTGCTGGCTTGTGCTGGTGCTGGTGCTTTCAAGTTGGATTTAATCCATGAATGTAAAGAATGTTGATTGATGTTGATTTTTTTATATCTCTGACATATGAGTATTATCCTTCACATTAATTCATGATGCTATTCATCTCTTTATTACAGTTTTCTCTCAGTAAAAAGAGCTGAATGAGGGTTAGCATAAATGAGGGTCATGAATGTCACTGTCACAATTTTGCCTTTGTTATTTTTACTTGCCCGGACATTAGACCTTTGTCACTGAAATCATATGTCTGTTCAATGATTATTTTTGTATGTCTTCTAAAACTGAAACACCCCACCCTCTTTTCCTTTTAATTAAACCCATAAGCAGCACAGCCCGTGGTAATCGATAAAGACCACGGCGGTAGTTGTGGTCTGATGCCAAGTATTGATCTGTGGTTAATGTTTTTGTTCTGCACTGCACATGATGCCCCGGAGACAATAAAAGACCAGTGAGATTAAGACAATTAGGAGGTTGATTGTTATCCAAAAGACGAGAAGAAGAAGATTAAATGAGGAGATTTAGGTCAAAGTGGTGATGTCCAGGAGAAGGAAGGGGGAGGGGCAGGGAAAAGGAGGAGGGCAAAGAAAAGGTGGGAGGAGGAAAAGGAAGGATTGGGGTCAGAGAAACTGATCGGTGTAGCATGAGAGGTTGCCTCAGCCTGGGCATGAGAGTGATGGGGTGGGAGGGAGTGAGGCAGGCCTCATTTATAGCGAGACTACATTGGATTGACCCAAAGAGCAAGGTGGGTGTCACCTTGTGTACTTCACCAGATTTCCAGGTCTGGGGATGTTCCTTGTCTGTCTAGACTTCCAAATCAGCACTGGCTGCTCTGATGGCTTTCTTTTCTCTCCCCTCTGTCTCACTCTCGTGCTGCTGCCCCTCCTTTACCAGCCAGCCTAATTAGCAGACATTTTTATTGATCTGCTGGATTTGGTGCTGAAATCCCCTTCTCTGTCTGCCAGGCAGATCTTGACTAAAGTCTTTCTCTTTAGCTGGTGGTCTGCGAGATTGCAGAGGGGGCAGTAGTACAGGGGCCCACCTGTTGACCACAAGCCAGAAGCGTGCAGGCTTTGCTAAACCCTTACATCACCCCTTTCTTATCCCTATTCTCCCCATCACAGCATCTTTAAGTCTCTCAACACCCTCTGTTGCCTCCCAGTGTTCCCCTCACTCTAATTAAATAGTACAGTACAGTACTTAAATACATTTTACAAGCTGCTTTTAATGTTGTTTTAAGGTTTTCATAATGCTTATGAATATACCTATAATATATACGAAATACAATTATTTATCTTAGATACATGTTCAAGACTGAAGACTGACTGAAGATACAGTATATTCCTCTATAATCTTTGAAATTAATCGTTGAAACTGTAAAATACTCAATATATACAAATTGATCACCTCCTGATCCCTTAGAGCCACTATCATTTTATATAACTATATATGAATAGTAATATTAGTTATCAATAGTAAAATGACACATACACAGATACATCAGTAACAATCTTACTGTGACTGTGTAACTGTCAATTTTCAAGGACTTTTTCCTTTTAATACCATAAGTAGCTGATAATACAACATATTTCTTGTTGCTGTTTAGGTGCTTTCACTTAAGTGAAGGATCTCACAGCTTCTTCCACGACTGCTGCAGTTCTTTTTCCATTCAGTTAAAAGCTCATTTTGTTCAAATGACATATATTAAAAAGGAAGTTATAGCTCTTTCTGGTGAATGTAACGAAACACAGAATAGGCTTTCATTCCAGCATGAA
Organism: Ctenopoma multispine; assembly: GCA_034779795.1. Lineage (NCBI taxonomy): Eukaryota > Metazoa > Chordata > Actinopteri > Anabantiformes > Anabantidae > Ctenopoma > Ctenopoma multispine. Next base: position 5,482,470 of record JAUYWH010000003.1, read on the forward strand.
TGCATGCTGGTGATGTGCACCTGCGTGTCCGACACTGAATGTCAAGCAAAGGCATGGCATGCATTTCATTTGTTTGTTTAGGGTACAGTGTTGTTTTTTTTTGTGTGTGACTCACAACAGATGAATGTGACAAGAGATTGCAATCTAAACTTACTACTAAAAGACTGTTATTTGAATGTGAAGTTATAAAAATCAGTACACCCCAGTCACATAAAGCACAGTGGAATCTGGCAAATATGTTTGTTTTCAGAGAGAACTAACTTTTGCAAATAGTATGCAAATATCCCCAATCAGCATGATGCGCCTTCCATTTCTTCCTCTTCTGCTACTAGCTGACACTTGGTGTGAACATTCACATCTAAACTACAAGAATCAAAGCATCAACTTTAAGATGCATCACATACATCCTTTCTTTAAGCTTTTTTGACCACAAATATCTCTCTTAATGCATACCAAAGGCAAGAGCTAACACTCTTGTTAACAGAAAAAGAAGAACAGAGTCTATGTCACCATACCGTGCACCACAGAACAAGAGTTACCAGTAACAGCAAGAAAAAAAAAGAAATCAGCAAGTGACAATACTCAGAAAAAACAAGACGCAAATGTTTGTGGTAGTGACACTGACCGGACACAGAGCCCATATAAGGTACAATCAAGGTTCTTTTAGTAACATTATGATGAGCAGTGCATTTTACCCATTGCTTCACCGGGGTCATGAAAAGATATACAGTATCAAAGCGTAGTTTACAATGCAGTGTGGATTGCAAACAGTCTGCAAAACGAGAGGACAAAATATAATATGGGAGTTCACTTCTATTTCAGTAAACCAGTTGCCAATGATTATGTGTAAAATGTGGGTGACCAAGTAAGAAAACTATTATTTAAGATTAAATTAGAGGTGTTAAAAGGTACCCTATAACAACCCCTATATGTTTGAAAGTTACTGTATGCATGGTAAACAGACTTGGTGATGATGATTATGATGTAGATAAGGATGTTGTTTGTTGAGGCCTCTGGCTCGTCCGTCTCCTTCCTTCCTCTTCTGTGATGGCATGCAACCCAGAGGAGGTGTGAAAACGAGAGGTTATTTTGGTCTGTCACAGTAAGCCTCTGAGAAACTCTGGCTTATGCCTTTAACGATAGTGAGAAAGTGTGAGCTCTCACTTCGAGTTAACCTTATAAGTATAAAAAGGCACACAGAAAGCTGAAAGTGTGTCAGATTTTTCAAAAGATCATTTGAAGTCATCTTTAATCGTACCGTATTGATTTCTACTGCGCTTGCTGACTGCACAGAACTGTGCTATGGTTCAGTCAATACAATACTCATAATAATGTAGAATAGTTTTGCAGTGTCAGTTTTCATTGTAACTTTGAAACGCTGATGAACCACTTTGCAAAACACTGGAATGACACAAGTGCAACGAACACTGGCATCACTGGCAACTTGTTTTAGTATGCACTGAATGATGTAACGGTCATTAGCTAATAAATGTCACACTATGGCTTAATCGTGAATATGTTTTATTTGTACCTTTAGCCCCATACTACAGTGTCGGTATAGTGTATTATACTTTAATTAACTTGAAATCAGATCAATCTTTGAGACATTTTAAGGCCACAAATACAGTATGTCATGCATATTCAGAAGTGCTATGTCCACCAGTGCCCTTGCCTTTGCTTTACTGAGAAAAATAAGTTGCAGATTACGTTATTGCACTGTTTAAGTTCTCGCATTAATTCATTGTATCCAGGTTTTTGTTAATGTATAACCTTCAGTGAGATGAAGATTGAACCCTTCCTGCCGTATGTCTTCAGCTCCATAGCTTTGTGGTTACCTGCAAAGAGTGAGGTAAACTCTCCTTAAACGGACATGCTTCCAAAGAAATGACAGAATTTAACACTGACAAGACAAAAATCCAATAATAGAGAAGATGCGGTGGAATCATGTGGAGATAAACATTTGTCAATACGATGTCACACAAATAGAAAAAATGGTTTAAATTAGTTTTTTAATCTTACATAGTAACAAACACTTGTTCCCTGAAGCTGTCTTTTTCATGAATTTATGCAAATTATACATCCAGACCCTTCATACCTTTGATCTACTGTCACCATTTTTGAGAAGGATTTACTTGTTCATATAGAAATAAGATTGAAATAAGATTGCTCTTATCTTTGAAGCAGTTGTTCCGTCATATAGTTGTTGTTGCTATACAAAGACGTCTTCCAGTGTATTTACAGTATGCCTTGAAGCAACACAAGCAAGTCAAACGGGTTCAGAATTATTTGGACGAGGACGGATGTTTGCCAAGTCACACTGTATGATGTCTATAAACTAGAAATGAAACACTTTTTTTCAAGGAGGTGCATCTTATCTAACTGTTGACATGCAAACAATAGAGAAAAAAATCCTTCCTCTGGTGGCACAATAGAGGTTAAAGAAAAGTGATAACAAATTATTTGTGAAAACAAAAGAATCGGAGGGACAAACTCTGACATTAGGGTTTTCTAACTCACCAACTGATAACAAAGTGACTTCCAATCAAAAAAGACCCCCCATTGGAAAAAAAACCCTCACAAAACAAAGCCAAAAAGCTTCCAGGAAAACAACCACATCAGTGTGTTACTGATGAAATGCAGTAATGTAATCTTTACATAATTAAGGTTGGGACAGCAGGGATAATCCCTCTGGTTAAAGGAATCTAATGGAAATCTACACTGACCAGACACAATAAACAACAAACCTTCAAAAGCGATTTTTTTCTTTTTTACTTGCTGTAGGTCGTCTACTTCCTCATAAAATGGGTGTGGTTATCGTTAAAGACAGTGGCTATAGAGCAGCATGGTAACAATGCATTAACAGACAATAATCCTCTTTTTTTCTGTGAATATCTGCTGCTCAGCTGTTTACTGTTTACCATGGTAAAACTTAGAAAACACCAAGGGAGGGGTCCCAAGGATATGGTGTGGCATGTTTCCATTTCAGAAGGACATTTGTGCTCAAGTTTTGACTTGTGATCAAGCATCTGTAAACAGGAGCTGTCACATTTCTATGACTGGATTGTTTCCACTTTCATTCTCAGTGAAAGAAAAACACTGATCCTGGATTTGAAAAAAACAAAAACACGCCAGCACTACTGACAACCTCTTCTTCTTTGTTTTCTTTTGCTGGATCTGATATTACTAAGCTATGGCTCATTTCCAGACACTAGACCAATTGAAACTTATATCAAAGATCTCACCTAGGAACTCCTTGGAAATATTTTGTCATCATAGACTGCTCTCATCAGATCTCAAGGAGAAGGCGTGATATTGGCTACTAAAAGTCCCAACTAAAAGTCCCTCAACTTCACCTGTTTTTGTGTGACAGTTATGATTGTTTTAATATATTCAATTTGTTTTTTTAATACTAGCTAAATCACAACACACTTTACATAGTAAGGTTTAAAACCTTAAAGAATTATGTAAGGTTAGGGTTACATAAACAAATCCAACTTGAGAAAGCACTAGGCTTCACTAGAAGCCCTAGGATCAGGGTGGGTGGACATCTGCCTCACCCGGTTGGCGTGATTGGAAAGAGGAGAGAAAAGAACAATGAGCAACAAAAGGAAAACAACAAGCAGCAAACAATACGGTAAACAGGTTTGTAGGGCGGGGCGGCACGGTGGTGTAGTGGTTAGCACGGTCGCCTCACAGCTAGAAGGACCCGGGTTGTGTATGTGAGTGTGCATGGTTGTTTGTCTGTATGTCATGGTTGTTTGTCTGTATGTCTGTATGTCGGCCCTGCGATGGACTGGCGATCTGTCCGGGCTGTACACCGCCTCTCTCACCGCCCGAAGACAGCTGGGATAGGCTCCGGCACCCCCCGCGACCCGAAATGGATTAAGCGGTAGATAATGGATGGATGGATGGTTTGTAGGGCCAGTAAGTGCACACTGGAAACAAACAGCTCAGAGGCCAGGTATACCTGCAGAAAGGTGCAGAGAAGGAACAAACTATGGGACAATTAAGACGTAAAGATAAAGACATGCAGTGGTGGCATATAGAAGAACAGAGAGGAGAGGAGAGCAGCTCAGTCTAAATCTATAGCAGCATAATTAGGAGATGGTTGAGAGTCACCTGATCCAGCTCTAACTATAAGCTTTGTCAAAATGGAAAGTTTCAAACCTGTGGGCATGTTAACATGACAATAGCATTTAGCTGAAAACACAACTGTGTATAAATATACACTCACAGACTTGCATGGCTGTCATCCTTGGTGTTACAGCTGTTCTAAATTCAACATGGACAATAACAGCTTAGCTAAAGTTGATATTAGTCAGGTTTTAACTGTCATGTGATCCATAATAAGAATGAACAACCCCACCAGCGAGTAAAAGTCCACTGGCTGAGTGACTCATAGAAGCACAATCAGATAAGCAAATCCATCCATCTGAGAATACTGCACATTCATTGACTGTATATTGCACATGTTATGCACAGTAAGAGTCATTGCAAGTTTCTTATATTGCACAAGCTTTAAATGCCTGAGGATCCCTGGTAGAACATAGGCCCCCTACTCCCACTGATAAATGTTAACTGCCCTGGCTCATCTCTTCAAATGCTGGAGGCAACCTGTGACATCACACTTAAATCTTTCATACCTGCCAAACCTTCTAGGCAAATGTTACTTCAAAAAACATTTGACTTAGGAGAAGGAAGAAGAATTGCTAATTCTGCATTGATCTGGGGGCATTTAAAATGAAAAAAATAAAGTTTCTGTTACTAGTAGATATCTTGAATTAGTTGAATTCAGTGTAGTAGAGCATTGTTTTCATGTTTGGAAGGAGGCGATTTAATCATTTTAAAGTTAGATGGTTAATAATTTTGACAGATTTTCTTAATAAATGTTATAAACATAGCACTAACAGCCCTGTCTGACAACTCAGTGGCTAAGATTTGATTTTGTGTGCAGCAGTACATTCATATACTAGCCATCATGTACTGTGGGTGTCAGTGGGTGTCAAAGTTCTTAAAGAATATTACATATTCTGAAAATATATTTCACTGAGTAGCAAAATTTGCATAAGTCGCTGCGTTCACCACAATACTTCAGTGTTTCTGTGTAATTGTGCAAATGTAACTATTGAAAAAAGCACTCACCATTCCACACCATTGGTCAGGGTACACGTCTAATGGGCTTCGGGTGGTGCAAGTTGGTGTAATCCGCGATTATTGATGGGTAAAGAATTGGATTATTTACTTGATACTCCTGATTGCCCTATTTGTTATCTTAGCACAGGGAAACAGATGTACTGAGTCCTAAGTTTAACTTCTTTGTTATAATTTGCAAATGATTAAGTACTTTTACATAATCTGTTGCCTTTATTTGTGTATGTGTATTCACTGTACTCTAATAAGTTGTGTTGGTTGGTTGGTTGTCACCAACTAACATTAAGAGTGTAAGTGCATGTAGCAGGAATCCCAACAGATTTTAATTGGCTTAGTTGAAACATTTATTTTGTTGAATCAGCCAACTATTAGTGTCCCAGTTCTCATACATTTCATGTAATACCTTAATGTTTCTCCCTGGGTGCAAACACTACAGCATTTTATGTTATCACTATCACTTGTGCCACCACTTATTTCAGCTCAACATTTGGTAGCCCAGGTGGCAGTTTCTCTGCACTGTTATTAGCACAAGAGCAACGCAGAATTAGATTGTTGCGTGGCAGCAGGTGTTTATGTAGACCAGACTATTATAAAACACCCAAGTAATATTAGCTCAGTGTTATCATGTCTCAGGCCACATCACTTTGTCTGATTTTCTTCGTCTCAGACAGCTTCAGGATAGCTGACCTCAAGTCTTTCCCCTACTTATCCTTTTCATCTCGTCTGCTGCTCTCCCTCCCTCTTCGTGTTAAGGCCCAGTTCCCCTTTGCCCTGTCACTGAAGTTTCTCTCCCTGGAAAAAAAGTCTGTCTGGTGTCTGATGTCCCGGATGTTATGTGTGTCCAGGAGGGAGATGAGTTGGCTAGCTGGCTACCCTGGTGTGCTGGGTCTTTAGCCTCTGAGCCCTGAGCCTGAACCCAGACAGTCTGCAAATTAGAGAAATTAGCCTAGCCAGGCACTGGCCAGTGAAAGAGCCCAGATCACCACCTCCCCTTCCTCTGCTCTCCCACAGGCAACTGTCTTCTTCCACCACCACTAACCCCCCTCCACTACACTGGACAGTAAAGCTCCACGCTTGGAATAGCAATCTTGCCATATGGCAGCCAATTTACTATTTCACCAGCCACATTAGGAAAGAAAGGCAGAGCGGAGGTGGGGCGACTGACAGACACAATTATAGTTACAATGTTTAATTTATCAAGACTACTATATTTATTCATTCGAGTTTTATTTTTATTACTTAATATGCAAATACATATTTTATTTGCCTTTGAGTTTATATTTAATTATTTTGTGAACCCTGAAAATCCAATGCCCCTTTATATTATATAATAAACTTTGAAATTTTTGTAACATGCACAATTTATTCCCCAAAATTAAAAACAGAAGAGGGTTATGTAACATTTTGCAAGATGAAAGTTGTAAACGGAAATTAATAAATCTAAATGCTTAAAATGGTAATTTCGGCAGAATGATATAAATTATTATGAAATTATAAATTAACAACTTTATAAATTATACAACTTTAACAGGTGTTTGTTTTTCTGTAGATCAAATCTCTACATGTAGAAAAGTCACATTCTCTTTTACCACCCATATGTTAATTTAACTGCTCTCTCCTCTCCTGGCTATCTTTATTAATCCTACCAGATGAGGTGACCTGCAGCTCCATGTTACTAAGCTGTGTGTATGTATGTCTGAAAGTAAAGGGGATGCTTGCCAGACAGGTGTCTAAGTCTCTTTCCTGGGTCATGGGATGACCTGCCCTACATCTGTACCTGTGAATAGGTACCAACCAGCACAGGTCAAATATATAGCACTGTTTATACTGAATATGTTACATCAGAGGGTCAGATATTTATGAAACAATGTTTAGGCTTTGTTAAATCCAAAACAAAAATGTGTACTTATCTATGATTTTATGGCTCTGTGCTTTATTTAATGCTATGTTTGTTTGTGTGTGTGTGTGTGTGTGTGTGTGTGTGTGTGTGTGTGTGTGTGTGTGTGTGTGTGTGTGTGTGT
>JAUYWH010000003.1:5489741-5507690 GCA_034779795.1 Ctenopoma multispine
TGTGTGTGTGTGTGTGTGTGTGTGTGTGTGTGTGTGTGTGTGTGTGTGTGTGTGTGTGTGTGTGTGTGTGTGATTGAAGACTTAGGGGTCTTAGTTATACAGTGAGATGTAGGTCAAGGAGATACAGCAGCAGCAGATTGCTCATTAAGTGCCAAACCAAGCAAAAGTCTATGAGTGTGTTTTTCAGTGGCAACAGGCCAGCCATCTGCTCTTCCTTTATTCATTCATTAACACATCTTTGTGTGCATGGACGTGTGTGTGTGTATATATGTGTAACCATTCATCACAACAGCCACTTGCTGGCCAAGTGTACAACGTCACTGATGTTGTTGTCCGAAACCAACAGTTTTCTATCAGATGGCCCAGTCACATGACCACGGCAGCTTGTGATTGGCCAGGGCATTAAGCTAAAAAAGCTAGGCGCAGTCCAAGCTCATGCGTTTCTGGTGACAGTGACAGAGTGGCCACAGAGAGAGTGGATACCCAAAGGATCTAACTGAGAGGAATCCCTGAAGAAACCCTGGAGACTGAAGAGCGAGTATAAAGAAATCAAAAACAATCAAGGGATGACATAGCCAAAGAAATGAGGATCCTACAGCTGACTGAATGTGTCAAAGTAAGTTGTACCCCTTTTCCTTTTTTGCAATGCTTGGCTAGTTTAAAATGTGGATTCATGATTTGGAACGTCGCTGGTTAGCCTGTTGCCAGTAAATAAACTGGTTAAACTGGTAGCCATGTATTGGGATGTTGGCCAAGAACAGTGTCAATTAACTTTGGTTCTTCGTGAAAGTCTGAATAATAAATGACTGACAGCAGGTACTTTAGTCTATGCATTTTCTTAGAGCACATAATAAACATTATGGTTGACTTTGGATACAGATAACACTCTAGGTCTGAATAATAACCCAATATGCACTTTCCTCCAAATTCACATGATAACAAGGGATTTTTGTGCCATTAAAATGTTTGCTTCTCTCCTTTCTTTCTCCAGATCTTGAGCTTTAACCAGTGTATCTAAAACAAGAGATCTGCCTCAACAAAACCAAAGTACATCTACACTAAAGCAACCTAAGCCAAACAGAGCCAAACCAAACTAAAAGTCTGAATCTACCACCTGCAGTTTATTGTCAAGATGAAGCTGGATAGCACATCAGGAGAGATGAGCAGTTGGCGGGAGGTGGATTTTGCTCTTAACTGCACCTATATTGTGCCAGACCAGGTGTCGGACCCTAGCTTCAGCCTGCCCAAAGCTATGACCTCCATCCCACGAAATCTAACATTCGAATATGGCACAGACAATGAGGTAAGAGTCAGTTCTTACAGTTTGCTTATACATAAGTGTCTTAAAACACCTTGAAACAAACCCGTCTCTTGAAACATCTTTAAAAGAGACAAATTTAAGGCATAACATTTACATATATCAAATTAAATTCAATTGTTATGCAACCTGTATCGGCAACAGAGAAACCCACTGAAAGTACAGCACCTTATTGCACCACATAGTTTAACACACAACCTAACTTTAACTTGCGTTTTAAAATTACAACTGATAGTGTTTCAGAAGAGTCAGCTTTATGAGAACAAACCTTCACCCTTTAATATAATAATTCTGTTACATAACATTCTGTTGAACCATCTGCATTGAGTTACTCTGAACAAAAGATCTGCTGACTAATGAGTTCTTCAGAAAAACAGTAGATTGCACGTTGTGTATGTGTGTGAGTGAATATGGGGCAATGAACCCTGGGATATGGGCAGCTTAAGGAGAGGTAAGGGCGGGGATTTCTTGTCTTCTTGTCTTCTGGCCACATTAGCCTGAATTATATGTACAGCTATTTCACTCAAACATTTGAGCTATTGTCCAGCTTCTTCTTTATTTCTCATGCACATGTCAATGCATGGAAGAACTCTTTCACAACAACGTGCACATAGAGTGAGACATCGGGGATCAGCTTGACTCCCATCAGTTCCTTCCCTCCGGTTCTCTTCTTTACAACTGTGCATTTCTGTTTACCTCCCGCTCAGGTGAGTCAGGTAGTGCATACACAATGTGTACAGTCATAGCCAGTCAGCTGACTGTTTGGCTTCCAGTATAATAAAACCTGGAGTCTGCCTGGACATGTTGCTTTGTGCAATCATATGTCGAAGCAAGGTTTTAAGAGATAATTAATGGTGTAGCTAAAGACAAACTCATCATCGTAAAAGAAAGAGAGAGAGGGGGAGTGAGAGAGATGTCACACACTTCTTCTGTAATTGCTCTCAACACTCAACATAGATGCTTGTGGTTAACTTTGTTGTCCTCCTTCCTCTTTCTGTCCTGACCCATGCAACACTTTGTGCCGTCGTTCCTCATCTGTAGCTCTCATACTCTCACCTCTTCCTCCACTTATTGCAGTATTTACTGTTGCAGGATAAGAAAAGCATGCAAACTGTGGAGATAAAATCACTTGAGGGCTAATTACAAATCCCCAGCGCTTCTTTAACGGCTAACACATCTTACTTATATTTACCACACTCACACTTGAGGCAACCGAACTTGATTTAGCAGTTTGCTTGTGCTAATGTGCAGCAGTGTTTATCACAGTGTCATAAAAATAAAGACGTCATTTTGATGTAGTTTCATCTCATGTCCACAAAACCACACTTACTGGCAAACATTTAAGTGCACCTTAAAAAGTGTGATGCATACTCTGTATGTGATGAGTGAGACAAAAAGAGACACAATAAGAAGTGAAAAATGAAAACATCCACGAGCACACACTCACATGGTTGCCAGTAATGTGCCTTGCTTAAACAGGCCCCTGTCCATGAGTGGTTTCCCTTCCTAAAGATGGTGTCATGTCATGTCATGTCATATCATGAGTATTACTCCTTGATTTGCTAACACATGAGCTGGGAAATTCATTTCCGTCGATCATCCTGAAACACAGCCTCTCCTTTCTGCGGTTTTGAGGAATGGTGCTCATGCATGTGTCACTTTTAATGTAAAGTGGGCTCAGATGGACAGGGGGGGTTTTCACATAGGTAAGTGTTGGGTAGACAGATGAGTCAAAGAGAAACAAAACTCAGTGAACTCACTGGCGTTTATCAACAAGAGCAACACATGTACCTATTCAGCACCTGTTTAGATACAAAAAAACTCCCAGTTTCTAATTTTGTGCCAGGAAAGGAAAAGAAGGGTGAAGCGGGCACGTGGCAGATGGGGAGTTAGCAACGGGTGCCTGGAAAGGGGGAGAAAGAAGCAGCAGAGGGGATGAATGGGGAGGGAGAAGCTGGGGTAAGAGTGTGCGGGGGGGTGGGGGAGTGGGGTGAGGATTTAGGTTAAAACCAGATGATTAACTTTCATTGGGGACAGGCAGCCAGCCAGGCATCAGGCTTCAACCTGGTGGACACACGAGGGATTGAGAAAAGGAGCGTGTTCAGGAGTATGATAGCGTGGGTCCACATGACCCACCCTCTTTTCTTTCATTCTTCAACACCCTTCCCTACCACCCTCCCCCATGCTCCCAACCTGACTGAACTGAGCGGTTAGACAGCAGAAGCGGCCCAGCATCCACAGTGATTCGTTAGTCACGCAACGCCAACGAAGCACAATGTCCATGTCAGACTGGTTCATCGCATCCAGGAGTCACCTCACTGGCCGCTTGACACACACACACACTCCTGCCGTCCTCAGTGACCTGTTGTTCTTACAATTATCATCTTGTATGTCATTTATAAAAGCTGGTTCATACCTTCACAGTTCACTTTCATACAGGAGGCCACAATAATCTTACTGACTAGCTTAAAGAGTCAGTTTGAAATGTTATGCAGTGGCAGGAAGAGAGAGTATGTGTTTATATTTGGGGGGTGGCGATGGTGAGGTATTTAAGAAACTGAAAGCAAAGCTCCTCAAAATGACGAAGCTGTGTGTGCCACAGCTGCCTGATGGCGTGTGTTCTTGGGTGTGATTTGAGGAGGGTTGACCCCAAGCCTGTGCACTTTCTACCAAATGTCAATCATTATGCTGTTCTGCGCAACAAAGAAGACACTGACCATGTCCAGTTAATTAATGTCTTCACTATGGAGATACTAGTCTATATTTTTTACCAGTGCTATTCTCTCTATAAGCTAAAAAACGTCCTGAAGAGGTCAACATCCCATGCAACACCTATTTTTGGGAATGCCTTTGTGAAAATTGACCCACTTTGAAAAAAAAAAACTATCCAAAGAGCAAGCATAATAAAAACAGTTTTCTATAATAATACAAATTTGCACTTAATAAATGAGAGATCAGACTAACAACAGGTGACACTGCTTCCTCGGCAGGTGACAACTTCTTCCTATACCTGTGTCACTGCTTCTGGTGTTTATGAGGACAGCAGGTCAGAGATCAGTGGAGTAGGCCAGAGAAAGTGTAATTCTCTTCCTTCGTTTATCTGATTAGTGTAGAAAGTGGGTCACCTTGTGGATTTCAATGTGTCTCTAGAGCTGTCTGGGTCAACACAAGAAAGACACCGCAACTTCTACCCAGGCCAAGAACCTGCCCGACATAAACAATGAACAAATATAATTATTAACCTATAGAGTATGTATAGATATTAGATTTGCCATGTTGTATGATGGTGTATGTCATCTTCATTCCAGGTGACAGGAGTGTTCAGCAAAGAATACATTCCTCAGGGGACTCGTTTTGGCCCCCTGCAAGGAGACATCTACACCAAAGACAATGTACCGAAAGAGGCCAATAGAAAATACTTCTGGAGGGTAAGACAAACAAAAATACACATGCATACATAAAGTTCTCAGCATAAATGAGTACACCCCCCTTGAAAGGTAATGGGTTTCTTTGTTAAATAATGCTCTTTTAATTTATCTAAAATTAATCTTAAAATTTTTAATTTTTGCAACATGGTCCTGAATGAATTTGTTAGGATATTTACATTTTGTGTGAGCAAATGAACAAATCCTGCTTGCAATCACTTGCTCACATTTGTGGGAGTATTTTCTTGTATAGTATCCCATTAAAATGTTGATTCTGAAAGAAAACTTAAAGGTTTTCTGACAAATCTGTTGAGGTGTACTCATTTATGCTGAGCACACGCAAATCATTAAAATGTACACATACTAGATGTCGACGTGAGAAAACAACTTTAAGAATAGTCCCGGGAGTAGCTGGGGACCTATTTTGATCTTCCTCTTTTATTCATGAAAAAAAAAACAGTGGTTGCTCAGATACAGAAGTTTCACATCAGGTCTATGTCCATACGTCAGTAAGGAAACAAAAATGCTTTCACATAGATTGCAATGGCTAACAGGGTTTTTGGTCAAAGTTTTAGAGGAAGTTGTTAAAAGTGTTGGCATGTAACAATTGATTCACTCTCACAGTCATCAACGTTTTACTGGCACTCAGGTTCTATGCAACGTGTGTCACATAAACAAAGGAAGAGGCTATTGTTCAATATACAAAACACACAATCTCTGACAATCCTCACCTTTCCGCACTCTTTTAGTGTTCAAGTCCACTGTTTCTTTTTTTTTTCTTTCTCATCCAGACATAACTTGTGTCACTCAGGAAATTTTTCTATTCTGCTGAGTCAATTCCCATAAGGACTTGCTGCCATCATACGTATTTTCCTTTCGGCTTTATTTCCTGTAAACCTGTGCAAAAGGTTGTTCCTGCCCTGGTGCAATAGTGAAAGTCTGATGTTCCCCGAGAGTGATATCAACCTCCGGCACAGGTGCAGCATGAAGGCGGACATGCTGCCAAAGGCATTCCTGCATATATGTGTGCATTCATGCTGGCTGCTTGCCAGCACTTGTCTGACAAGCTGCCAACAGTTACATTTTCTTTTTATCTTTTGTTTTCACAAGCCAACACTTCAATTTTATTCTATAAAAAAAGAGATCACAATTAAATACACCTCTGGTATGCAACCCACACAGGAACTGATGATACAGGAACAATAATAACACTGGAAAGTGAGAAAGAGAAAAAAAGAGAGTGAGAGAGGTAGGCAGTGTCCAGGCCACGCCCCCCCAAGTGACGTATAACTATAACCCTTCAAATACAGTGACACTCGCGCAGAAACACACACAAGAGTTTCAGTCTCAGGACACAAAGAACAGACCAAAGGAGCACAAGTATCGTAACTAATCACTGAAAAGGGGAGAGAATATTTATAACTGTACATGGCAGAGGTGATTTTTCTCACTTGTTTTATTCATAAATTTTAGCAGCTAAATTTTGTTTCAATGTTTTTATATGTTTTTAAATCAGAATCTTAACAACTTAATGTGTTTCTGATTCAATTTTCCCGTTAGTGAAAATGTTTAAATTCCATTTAATTCTTCTCCAGATTTACAGCGGTGGTCAACTTCAAAACTTCCTTGATGGCTATGACATCCACAGGAGCAACTGGATGCGTTATGTCAACCCAGCTCGTTCTCTGGCAGAACAGAACCTGGTGGCGTGCCAGAATGGCCGGGACATCTACTTCTACACCATCCGGCCAGTGGAGCCCAAACAGGAGTTACTGGTCTGGTACAGCCAGGAGTTTGCCCAGAGGCTCTGTACCCAGCAAGACGACATCAAACAGAGTGAGTGCAGCAGGAACCAACGTTTTTTTCTACTTGCAGGTCAAGATGTTATGGTCTTGCCCACAGGCTACTTGTAACTAAAAGTAGAATAACAAATGTTTTGAGGTATAGGAAGGAACAGAGCTTGCAAAATCTAGTGGTTGTTTATAATGTCACTGAAGTTGGTGAAAGAACAGTATCTTCGCCGTTTCATGGACAAAACTCACAACTCACAGACATACAGCCAAATAACCATCATGTGAATTTGATTCCTCTATGACCTTGCGTTAATCTTGCTGAGGAAGAGCGAGTGGGAAGGAGTGAAAGACAGCTGACTGTCAGCTGTTTTGACGTTGAGCACAATGACACATATAATAACTTGTGTTACTTTTTCTATCTAGATTTAATAAACAGACAGACAGATTTAAGACAGATGATAGATTTAGATCATAAACACAGCTGCAACCGAAGATGATAGTTTACATCATTATATCATATCATTAACAGCGTTCTTTCACTTCAAAGCAAATTAAATATGATTCCAGTATTAGGTGATTTAACACTTTTTCATTCATTTTGGCTTTGTGTGAGATCATAGGGGATGCACACAGGACACATACAAATCTCAGTATTTAATGAGATGTGGTAATTGACATGGGAATTTAAGTGGATAAATCAAAGGGGAATAATGTCTGTTCAAAGTGGCATTGTGAGTCAAGTATCTTCAGCTTATAGAACATAAGTCATAAAGTCATTGTCCTGAATGTTTCTCCGTTGCCACTAAGTCTGATGATTCATATTAACTGGATGTACAGGATGAGTTGTCATTTATGCTGATGACTAATACTCATCTTGGTATCATTACATTGTTTAAAGGCTATTTCCTTTAAGGGAGCATTCCTTCATGTCAAAGTCCAGGTTTGCTTATTGTTTGTTTTTCTATGATGTAGTAAGTGAAATCTAGTTGGTGACAAACCTTCAGGAGATCACTTGAATGCACAAACCCATTTAGACTCTGAGTCACCTTTCTAATGGTTTGCTCTAACTGTAATAACAGATAATAAAAGTGAGATGATGCGCATAGTTTAAGTCTCTGCAAGCTGGTTTTCATATTTTTAACTAAATAAAATTGCAGTAAATAGTCTGAAACAATCAAAAAGTGTAGCAGGTTCTTTAAATTACCTTAAGTGTTACTAACACAATGAACACTTCCAGTAGCTGTTGTACCGTAATGGTGACGAATTCGACCAGGAAAGCGAGGTCTTTCTCAAAAAGACAGAGGAAGAAAAAAAGAAGAGATGTTTCATGTTCTTGTGGCCAACATGGTGAGGCAGCAATACTCAGAAAAGGTTTCAGCAAATGAAACAACGAAACTCTTGAATCTTGACGAATAACTGCTCATACATGGCATGACATATGGACTCCCACCTACTTCACCCCCAAATTATTCTCCCATAACATAATCACTACTGTGATTGACAAACAGAAACTTGTGCTATTTAATTTACGTGTCAAGTCAAAACTGAAACTACTATCATTTACCATAAGAGGGCGTGCCTTCCGTGGGTGGATGTGTCTCTGTGTAAAATACACATTATACTGTGCTTTAAAAAAAAGGTAAATTCTGTATCATTTTTAATCTGTGCAAATATTCAGTAGGTTTTATTTTTTTCTCTCTCACAGAATACAAGAGTGCTGATGAAGACCAAATGCAGGATTGCAACAAACAGCACCTACCTCAGCAGACATGGTTTAAAGAAAGAACAAAGGAAGAGGTGAAAGAAGAAAAGGATGAGGAAGCAGAAGAGAAAATTGATGTGGAGATGTTAGAAAGAGACACTCCGCCTGACACGCCTGACGACCACATTATGGACTTCAGCAAAAAGCCTGAGAAGGAGGGGAAGGGAAACAGCGAGCCAGAGGACCGGGGGATGATTCCCTACCCTCAGCCTGAGCACAGAGAGCCCAGCATGGGCTTAAATCACCCAAATTTATCAGAACACCACCCTGTGCTCCCATCTCCACACCGAAGTCTCCCTCTTCACCTACATGGCCTGTATGGGCACAGAGAGGGGTTGGTGTCCCCTTACCCACTTTACCCCCACTCTAGACCACTTCAGCCTCCCTACCAGCTTCTACCAAACTATGGCCCACACTATCCGCGTCTCCTTCTTCCCTCATACTCTCCTCCCTTTCCTGGTATGCTGCCCTCAAGAGGATCACTTCGATACAGCAGCTATCTGGGCACAGATGGACTCCCGTACCCTCCTATTGCCTCACCTAATCTACTTCCAGTGTCCCTCCCCTACCCTCCATCTCCACAGGGAGGTCTGAAGGAACTAACACCAAACGTATCGCCACCACGGGGTGCCCCAGCTACCCCGGAGCTCTCCCCTCTCCCAAAGAACAACAGTCAACGTCAGTCTCCTGAGCAGTCTCCCTCTGGCTGTGAGGAAGCCATGAACCTGAGCCTGGCTACAACCAAAATCAACACAGCACCACGCAACGGCCCTGGTCACAAATCCTTGCCCTACCCACTAAAGAAGCAGAATGGAAAAATCAAGTACGAATGCAATATCTGCTCAAAGACTTTTGGACAGCTGTCAAACCTCAAGGTAACAGCTTCAGTTTGTCTCTCTTGTAATTAAAAATAAATTATAATATATTGTGATTTTTTTAACAAAAAAAACTCTGCTCACGATTTGTCATTTGACAAAAGCGTTAATGGCTGTTCTCTGTATGATCTGGGTCATTACAGGTTCATCTCCGAGTGCACAGCGGCGAGAGACCTTTCCAGTGTAACTTATGTAAAAAAAGCTTTACTCAGCTGGCCCATCTCCAGAAACATCACCTGGTCCACACGGGGGAGAAACCACACGAATGTCAGGTATGTTGAAAATCATGTTATGTTTCTAAGTAGCAGAGAAGGAGAATCTCACTATGGTGTCCATGTTAAATCAAGAGTGTGAAAACCACACAGAGGGGCACACTGCTCTGACTCACATGCCTTTCTGGTAATACAGTCTATGATTTTCATTGAGCCTCAGGCTACTTTGTCAGTATCTTTATGCTATTGTTTGCTAATACGACTCTTTGGGTGTGAATGTTGAGAGTAGGATTGAACTTGTCTTACAAAGAAAAAAAGTTGTCCCTCTTGCTTGACATGGTCAGCCCCGATACTAATCTATTAATAACATCAAGGTGATGTCATACTGCACTGCTATTTATATTCAGAATCTTCCTAAATCCAAACAACAGTTGTCTTAAGTTGGTAATAATCAGCTATTTGACCTTTTATTTCATGTTTCTAGGTGTGTCACAAACGCTTCAGTAGCACCAGCAACTTGAAAACACACCTGCGACTCCACTCTGGGGAAAAACCTTACCAATGCAAGCTGTGTAGCACCAAGTTCACCCAGTACATTCACCTCAAGCTTCATCGCCGCCTCCACAGTAGCCGTGAACGCCCTTACCGCTGCCAGCTTTGCGCCTTGGCCTTTTTCCACCGCTTCTCTCTCCGCATCCACCAGAGCAGCTGCTGCCTGGCTAACTCCAGTGCACCTGTCGATGTCCACATGAAAGAGATGGTGGAACGTTTTGACGCCAGTCAAGAGGCTGACACACTCACAGAAACAGCATCTACACCACAGGTGGAGGAAGCCATTGAGCGTTGGCTGGCTCGTACCCTTGAAGGTGAGGGGAAGGAAGATCAGAAGGAGGCTAACATGCTGCTGAAAGCTCTGACAGCAACTATTAACGCACCAGCAATGCCCACGGTTCCTTCAGCTGTGCCATCACATCCTTCACTGGGCTATCAGGAGAGAGCAAGTGTTGTTCATCTCCATAAACGATCGACAGTGAAGACAGAAGGACAGTGAAAAGGAACTGCAAGGGGGGGGGGGTATAAAAATGAACATACAGCATATCAACAACCAAGAAAAGAGATGTCGCCAAATAAAACTCTCTGTTTTGTCCACAAGAGGTATAACGGAATATAAACTTTCCTAGTGTAATGAGCGCAGCACCAAAAGAAGAGCATTCCAAAGACTGGGCATATTCAGCGATTGTACTTCCTTCTCAACTGTTTTAAAAATGAAAGGAGGGAGATGTTGTTAAGCTGTGAATTTGAAACTCTTTCCACTCAGGTAGAAACGTGTTTGCTTTTTGTGCTTTAATTTATTACCTGCTTTGAAATTTAAGTCTATATTTATTTAGTTGTATCATAGTGTGTTTTTATTTTAGTGGTTTTTTTCAATGTGTTGACATTTCCAAGGAAATTTTATCTCTAAGGAAAACAACAAATGGACTCAGGAGGAACAATATGAAAGTTGTGGACGAGTCTTCTTCTATTGTGTATTGTTTTACTTTGTGTGACTGTGTGCTTGAGTTACTGGATGCATGTGTTAAACAAATGGAAGTGTATATGTAAGACAGAGCACATTCATAAAACAAAACCACCTTCCCGCTCCTCTATACTATATATGCAACAATGTTATTTATTTGTGCTTAAAATGGGAAAAAAATCAGGTATCTTTAAACTGTGAGTTAATAAGCCATTGTAAAAATTACAATCAAAGAACATGAATGTGTTGCACTGTTTTTTGAATCATTATTGAACTGATTTTGACAATAGAAAGAAGAAAAGAGATTCTAACTAAGCATTATTCATATATATATATATATATTTGGATTATCCAGCAACCTTAACTTTTTAAGACATCAAAGCATCAAACAAACTACTGACCAAAACCAAATGGCATTATGAAATAGGAAATACTACAGATTCTGTCTGAGCACAGTATCACAATTAAATCTGTGCACAAATTCTCTTAAAATGCCTTTTATTTCATCTGCCATGCTTAATGCTGAGTAATTAAAATGTTTCCTATGTAGCTTTTTACTGTAGTCAGATATTTCAGATATTTCTCACAAAAGCTTTAATGCAAATGTCTGGAAACGCAAACTTCGCCTAATTTAAACATCGGTACCTCATATTCATCCATAAGTTGTAATGGAAAACAGCAACACCTTTTCAGCATTTTCTCAGCACTGGAGTAGAAATGCTTGCTTCTAGTGTTACACAAAACCCAGAAGGAGGAAGCCATTTTTGAAAACTGTACTACTGAGTTATGTACTACTTTTCTTATTTTGTAGTTTTTGTACAGTTTGCTTGTCTATGTAGTTTATTTTTCGCAAACAGATTATGTAATGTTAAGATTTTATATGTAGAAGGCAATTTTGCTGAAACTTTTATATTACCATGATGTAGCATATTAAAGATACTGTTTCTATACGTCCAGTGTTTCCCATGCTGTTTTCAAGATTCAAAGGTTTATTGTCATGTGCACAGTACAGAAACTCGTTTCCCTGTACATTTACATTCTTTCATTGCTCCACACCATATGCCATATAATTAAAGATAAATAATAAGTAGCAAGTAATATTGGTGGTTGGATCGATGCAAAGTATCGATACTATCGATACCAAGTTGGTATCGTTATCGAATTGATGCTAGCACGATAGTATCGATATTATATATCTTTTCTACTTTCATTGCGATCATTAAATAAAAAATTAAACCTCCCGGTACAAACACCGCTCCTCTCACATCAACGTGACCCAGCGGACTTGAGCAGACACATGCAGGCTGTAGTGAATGATGGCACAGAGAAAGAGGAACGTTGTATCATCTACCGTATTTTACGGTGATAGACGGGGACTTTGGTCTGGGACTTTGGTCCCCAGCATTTCCGTCATTCATTCACAAAAATATGTTTCAGTACAACATAACCTGTTCAAAAAAATGATGATTAAAGTTTAGTTGAATGCGAACGTAATCTGTAGGAGACAGGGTTGGAAAAAGCAAGAACAAGAGAACACCAGCTACAAAATAAATGGAGAGAGGAGGAGAGAAATCCTTCAGTGAGACCCCATTTTACAGACACAGAGCACCAGTGCCGGAAAATGCATCCGGTCCCATCTCCCAATAGGAGAGTGTCACCTTCATGAAATTTACACCGCTAACTAGCATCAGTTCTACAACTTCACTCTCAAGATTATTAAATTCTAAGACAAACAGAAACTTTTGTTTTTAGGGGGGTGCATTTTGTAGCAGGCCAGTTTGCCATGAAATGCACTCTCCTACAGACAAATGGTCTCTAGATTGTCTCTAAGTTCATGAGAAGTATGCTCAATTCACTTGAAGTAACACTGGCATTTTTCTATGTTTTGTGTGTTTGGTCGTGTTTTTAAAGCGATTTAATGTAACAGGGTTTCATTTGTTGTCTTATTGGTTCTTGATTCAAGAAGATATCCTGGATCTGGATGTTAATTTAAGACTGGTGTTTTTGTTTTTTTATATTTTGTGAGTTTAGTTGTGTTTTTACAGTGATTTTAATGTTTTTGAAGCGATTTAAACATTTTTTCTTTACTTTTGTCTGACAAGGGTGCATTTTCCAGCAGTCTGCCCTTATCAGATCGGTATCGATACAGGCCCTATATTTACTTGGTATTGGATTGACACCAAAGCTTGTGGTATCGCACACCACTAGCAAGTAATACAGACACTGCAATGGGAGCAATTATTAAAGGCAGCATAATTATAACAACAGAATGTAAGTATATAAGATTTAAATAGTGGGAAAGCAACTGTGTGGAAAGAAGGGAAATAATTGCTGAAACCTGATGACAAATGAAGCATTGCATTAGTCCCTGTAGTACACAAACACCTTTCTATGAGTCATCTGATAAGCAGTTTGTGACTCGGTGTAATCGCCAATCACCACAATAAGGCTCCTGCTAGTAATACTTTCCTCCCTTCCTTTCCGCAAGTCCTCCAAATTAAATTATAAAAATCTCTTTCTATGGAATCAGAACACTGAAGTGGTTTATAATCTAACCTGCCTAAACCATTTGAAATCACTGTGTTTTATTATGTAATTATCAAAATTTGGTTAGGTTAAACCACAGAAACAACCTTTTTAGGTTGAGGGAAAACTTCTTTGGAGTTGAAATTTCTTTAAATGACAGTTCCCCACAGTCATGTATCTCACCTCATTACTAGTCCTTTTGTTCTGAGATTTTTAGTTTAATTGCACCTCTTGCCTTGGTAAGCAAAACTGTGCCACTGAGACCTAACAAAAGTTTCCAAATGTTTTAAAGTTCAAAAAGATCACTTTAATGTTGTAAACTGTGCAGTTTCAATCCATGCTTATCATGTTTAGCTAGCAGCTTTCTTCTGTACTGCCTAAGTTAGTGAATTTTATTGATCATTACCACCAATCTAATCAGCAAATTATGGCAGCAGCTGTATTTGTACATCTATGTGAATCATTTAAAAATATGAGCACCCGCATATAATAACAATGCTTCATAGCAGTACTACTGGTCAACAACTCAATTCTATATTTATTATTATATTTAAGTGCATGCGCTGCAGCTCGTATCTTGTATCTCTATTTTCTGTTTATTTTTATATTAGACAACTACAAAGAAAAAACAATGTTCCATTTCAAAATGGACAGAAATGCATCAAAGTGCACAAAATCCTCTTTCTGTGAACATAGTAACTAAAAGTCATGTCACTGTAGATGAGAACACACCCTTGCAACATCCTGCTTACTGCCCCTCTCTTGCTGGTAATAATCTCTGAGAAGGTCAACACGCAACCCCCTAATTGGTTCATTATTTAAGCTCTCTTTCTTAGAAAATATAGGAAATGAAACTAGTCAGTCACCAGTGATACACAGAAAAAGCAGTGTTTACGTCACATTTTTGATGTTACAAAATCACTGAGAGTGACAACAGCTGCTCCTGTTTTGGAATTTGTTATTGTTACTGTCAAATGACAGTAAGGAAAATCAGGGGTATAACCAACGCTGACACTCCTTACAGTATGGTACATCACAGGTGTTAAATGTCATTAGGTGTTTTAGTTCTTTAACATTTTGTCAGTTTCAGGTTAGTTATAGACGTTTCCACTGGAAAACTGCTTCTCGTTCAGACGTCTCATTCGAGGTTAAAGTTGCTGATTATTTTTACTCATTTGTAGATTAAAAACCTGAAACTTTTTTTTTATTGCTTCTCTTAAGACAAAACAGTGTAATGTATTTACGGGTACACCTGTTGAAACGTGAAACCACCAAAAATGATTCAAACTCGATCACTGTCATCCCCTGTGATGCATACTTTCAATCAACATGATTTTACTGCAAAGTTACTGTAAGCATGGTTCGCTCTTTACAGTAATTCTCTTTCAGTATATCTGTGTTTGTCAATCTTTCTCTCTTTCTCTCTCTCCCTCTCTCTCATAACCACTTTCTTTTTCTTTTTGCCATGCAATGACTGCTCATTCTATTATATTTCCTCTTGTGATCACTGCTGGTGGGGAGAACCCCACAGCAGACACCTACATACCACTGACCAGAATAAAAACACCTCAGCCCTTTTAAAGTGTGCAGTCAAAGAACAATGGTGACAGGAAATGTCTTGGCAGGCTCTCTTCTGGCAGGCTGCCAGCTGCACTGCCAGCCACTACCTACATGTGGCAGTAGAAACAGAAATACCCCTGTGCTGCTGTAGGCAAGACAGGAGAAGAGTTAAGAAAATGTAATCCCCGTAATTCAATATAATCAATGTCCTTACCGGAGATAGATACCTAGTTAAGTCCCCCTCAAACTGCAGTCATTCATACACAATGTAAAGCAAACTGTACCTATATAGCATTCATACTCAGCCCTAAACATCAAATATGTGAGCAGGAACAACATCAGTAGCTATTACATAGAAGAATGTTTTTAAAAAAAATCAGAAATCTGCTCCAAAACTTAAAGCAAAGTGATGTTGAAGCCTCGTGTTATATCTAGAACAGAGACATCCACTTCTATTTGTTTTGAGTGAAGTCCGCCCATCCAACTAATCACAAAATATTTTCGTTTATTTATTGAAAATTCGTTTTATTGTGTGTGATTTCTATAAAACACTTGCTAAGCAGAGCGTGGCAGAGCAAGAAGACGGAGGGCTGAGCGCAGCAGAGTGGACTGATTTTGAGTCTCATGCTACAGCAGGCTTAAGTTGCATCATCTAGCTTTAACTTTATTTCCCTCTAAATGTAGGTACTACATTTATGTACAATATGCATACATGAAAAAAATAAGTAGTATTCATGCAGTTTCAAATGGGTTAGAAATATCTGGCTGTGCTAACCTAACTGTTGTTAATTACATTCAGTCTAAGGTCATTTATAGTATATTATAATATTCTGAAAAAAGTTAATTGTAAATCTTAATTTACCCTGTCATAAATGTAGTGTGACTTATCAGATGTGTTGACATTTCCTCAATCTAAACAGGTAGTGTCTTAGCGAGATCATGTTAGCTTTGGCAGTTGGTTTGATTATCAGTCAGAGAGGACATGTTTACCACATATAAGAAGTGTCTTGCAGACTAACGCGTGTGAATTAGTGATGCATACGAGTTACAACCTCACTTTAAGCTGACATAAAGTCTGCAACATGTCACACACACAGTCACAGTCATTTAACATCTCATGTAAAGACAGTTAGGTGGCTGGTTGAGAGGACAGGGCTCGTGTGAATCAGACATCCTGTTTATAATTTTGTGCTTTGAGATTTCTAACTCTTCTTCTTCTAAACCAGACACTTAACAGTTTCCCTGTCCTTGGCCAGCTTTACAGCAGACTTGATTCGTGCAGCCTATAAGAATCACAACAGGATATCCTTTAACTTGCCACATAGGCAGACTGACAGGCAAAAACTGAAACACACAGAAAAGTAAAAACACAGGGTGGGGTTGCAGCATGTCGCAGAAGTGTTCAAATGACCTCTTTATCATTATTTATTTATTTCTGTTTTTCAGAGCACTTTATTGTAGTTTATGGCCCTGTGAAAGTTTGTGTTGGTCCACGTAACAATATCCTGTTCTCTCCTCTGTTCTATTCAAATAGTGATCCTTAGCTGTACAGCTACTGTTTTCCTCATAAGGAAGTTTCTTTCAGTATACATATCAATGAAACTTTCCAGGGAAGTTCTTATCTCGATAGATTACATCACGCAGCTAACTTTTATGTCAACTGTTATATATACATGTTTCTTCTCTCGAAACAAGCTAAGTCATCCAGGGAGAAATAACGGTGCCCAGTTTCTCTGAGAAAATGAACAATGAGCTGTCATTAGCGGAGCCATTACAGGAATGTTACATGTAATTTCTGATGCTTTTAATACTACAGGGAACAGTTAAGCCTAAGTAGCTAATAAAATACACAAAATACACACAGTTTCAACCCTTCCTCCCAATGCAGAAATGTTTTGCATTTAATTCCAAAAAGTCATCACCACCCCATCTATGCCAAACCTTCACCCCTGTGTTTTGGCATTGACCTAGATGGTACAATAACATCAGCGGTTTTGGTATGTGGACTGATATCCATGTGGACTGATATCCAGCTTGTTGTCCAACAGAGGCTGAATTCAGGAGGAGTCTCTCTTAAAATGATCAAATTACACTTGGGAGTAAAGCACAATTCACAGATTCCAGACAATTCAGTGCTTTATTACCGTTACTGTAAAAGGAAATTTACAAAGACTGTGCGGGGACGATTAGCCACACATTTTTCTCTAGCCATTTTCCTAGAACACTAAAGTGATTCAGTGTGTGAGCCAGGCAGGGGGAGGACAAGAGAAAAGAATGGACAGAGGGACAAAGAATTTGAATGTAAAGGGTCTGATTTGTCTACCTCTCAGGAAATATACTGGAATAAATGTGTTATTTTCAATTAACAAAATATCCTAAATCAGTTAGAGAGAACCTCTTGTGATGACAAAATCACTTTAGCTGGAGCCCGCCTGGTTTGATCTAGTTTTATTTAGCTTAACTTCTCTTTTGTATTTTGACAACCTGCTACCCAACACGTTACATCCTGTCTGTCACTCAAGTGACTCCACTTGTGAGTAACAAAAGCAATGTAATGACAGAGACTATTTCAGAGACCTGTCTGCTCAGTTACTTTGCCTGTTTTTGACTATTTTGCCTGATTCTCTAGTCAGTTAGTTGCTGTCTCTAGTCCTGCTGTTCATCTGTTTGTGGACTTTAGTTCGGCTGTGAAGATAACCAATCTGCCTGCCTGTCAACCTAGAACTGACTGTGCCTGTCTCCGCACAGCCCTCTGTTCTATAGTCCCTCTGCCTTTGGATTCAGGATCTAATGCCTGTTTGAATATCTGCAGGTGCATTATTCTGCTATAATTAAATTATTTTAATTATAATTAAATAAAAAATATTTTTTTTAGTTTAAACTTTAATAATGTGTGTGTGTGTGTGTGTGTGTGTGTGTGTGTGTGTGTGTGTGTGTGTGTGTGTGTGTGTGTGTGTGTGTG
>JAUYWH010000003.1:5507790-5553794 GCA_034779795.1 Ctenopoma multispine
GTGTGTGTGTGTGTGTGTGTGTGTGTGTGTGTGTGTGTGTGTGTGTGTGTGTGTGTGTGTGTGTGTGTGTGCATTCTCAGTTGTTCGACCGTGCAGTGGACGCCTACTCACCTGCACCAATATCTTGTGAAACCTGTCATCAGCCGTTTTGTCATGCTCTTCTGGCATTCTCCAACCATCTAACAGTTTACCTGTAACAAACTCAAACAAAAAATGACTTCATATACTAAACCTTTTTTGGACATAAATCATGTCTGTATAGTCTATTATTTCACCAACAATGTGAAATCTATGATAACAGCCTTTTGGGAAAAGACACAGTCTCCAGAGTACACATCATCATCATCATCATCATCATCATCATCATCATCATCATCATCATCTCTATCAGCAACGTATTAGTAGTTCTCAACAAAAACTAACTGGGAACATTTTTACTTGTTTCACTATTTGATCTGAAACTTTAAACGTACAGTTGCCAGCCAAAAGCTTCACTCGACAATTAATTTACTAAATGCAGCACCTCTAGCATTTAGCATTCAGTTAGCATTTTTGCAGTAGTGTAGACAGGTATCAAGTACCCATATAAACAGGCGATACAAAGAGAATGTTCTTTAAGCCATGCCTTTTTGTCTCTTTAGCCTGTTACTTGGAAGTGTTGGGTAATCAACAAATACCTTCACCGTGTTTCATCTTACAAATGACTGTTGTATACAAGTGACTGTTGCAACCCCTGAGCATCACATGCCTTTCAGTTTTAATTCAACAGAAAGATTCCATGCGTGATAATGTTAAAGGTCTGCACGCTTTGAGAGACAAACAGATTGCTCTGATGCCAACGCTCCCTTTCAGTTTTAATTTACTCATAGCAACAAACATTTTTAAACACAGATAACATCCCTTTATCAAAGGTGCATGCCTATAATTGTATGCCAGGTTCATCTTTTTTGTTTATCCTTTCATCATTATCTCTTTCAACATTTGACTTTCGCTTGCTCTTTTTTGGTCAGCAACTGAGGCCATATTCCTGGGTGTGGAGCAGTGAGTAATAACACAAGGCCGTGACACTGCTGCAATCAGCTAAATGGGTCTAAAGGTTTAACGCATAAAGATAAATGTCTGTGTTTCACATCACTACTGTATATTTAGTAAGTTCACTCCAAGTAAGAGGCTATTACACAATGTGTTCCTTGACCTACTGCTGATCAATTTCTGTTGTTATATTTTATTTCAGATTTTCAGATTAAAAAAATGCCAAAAACACCTAATCCAACTAAATGAGAGATCTAGCAGTACTGAAATATATAATTGTGACTACTGTTACAGTAAAATAATACCAGCTAAATTTAATCTTATCTACCCGTGAAATGTAAAACTTTGACAATGTTTTTATAAAAAGTGGAAGAATACAAGCAAGGTTTTATTACTGAAAAAGGCAACGAAGAAAGCTGCTGGAGCAGTGGCAGTGACCTTGACTCTGGTAAAGACTAATTGTATTTTTCACTCACTTTTGTCATTCGAGGTTAAAAGGTAAAGTATTGTGGGATACAGTACTGTCCCGTGGTTTACTAGAAGGACAAAAAAAAATCAATTATTTTGGTTTATCCATCCATCCATCCATTATCTACCGCTTATCCGAGTTCGGGTCGGGGGGGGGTTATTTTGGTTTATATTATTTGTAATTTATTCATTGTTATCTCTTCATCTCATAATAATTTTCCTATCAAACATTTGGCTCATTAGCAAGTGCCAGTTTAAAACATGTATTTTTTACTTTACATTGTTGAAATTATACATAACACTGAAGAAAAGAATGAAGTTCCTGTGCTACCTTGGGAAATCTGAGACAATGAGGGTTACTATGATTTCACCTAATTGTCCTTTCTATAAAAATGAGATCATGTAGGATTGGTGTTGTCACTCCCTTATCTTTCCCTTTACTCCTCATTGTCAGTCATGTTACCAAAATAGTGTGGGTGGCTACTGTTACAGTAAAGCAATACAAAGCAATGTTTCGAGTGCATTTTGTACTATCATTAGTCTTTTAAATTAATTGATTTAATAATAATAATAATGATAATAGTATGAAGAAGGAGAAGAAAAAGAAAAGTTTTTAGTGTATGGTAATATGTAGAAAAACGTTGGAAAAAAGGAGAAAAAAGGTTTTGTGTTTCCTAATTTACAGTAAATGTTGAAAGTGAGTCAAAAACATAAGAGCGACAGTTTATCGCCCAAGTCAGTCTTTCGTTGGGTTGCATGAGATTCTAGCGCCATCGTGAGCCACATGTATGTATGCACACACACACACACACACACACCCACACACCCACACACACACAAGTCAACTTTCTGATCTGGGCTGAAGTTGCAAACTGCACACGAACCGCAAGATGTCGCCTGACACAACACTGACACAGGCGCATATGATGAGGAGACACACGTAGACCATGCATCACACCTACAATGTAAACTGACCTAATTTTAAAGTGCTCCCATGGGAATTACCTGCAAAACGAGTAACACTTTCCTTCCCTAAAAAAGTAATGCAAAGAATTTCTCCTCCAGTGTCACAATCTCCCACCATCACGTATGCACCATCATATGTGAGGTATTTATAAAAAATGACATAATCAGATTTTGTTGGGATTTAAATCCCTTTTTGTCTCCGGTGTGTTTACAGTCCACATGTTTTGTTCTAGATGGACACAGGATGACCCAAAATATGTAAATAGTTCTTTAAGCATGATCGCAGGCAAACTGGAGAAACTCGAGATGTACTGGTGACACTAACGAGGAGGATAAAGCAGCGTAAATAGAAAGATGACTGCATAATGTGCTAAAGGGAACCGAGAGTCATCATAAAAGTGTGTCATGGCACCCCGGAGCAGTGGGAGGCTGTCTGGCTGATGGGTGTAGCTCCGGAGGGGCGTGTCGCCACACCTGATCTCTGCCTGCTGCACAGAAAATGAAGCAGCAGGAGCAGCTGACATCTGTCAATAAGTGCCATTCGTGCAGTCACGACTACTTTCATCAGCTTTTAATGACCGGTGCATCCGCGCACACGTAGACGTGAGGTGCGTAAAGGCGCGCCGAAGACCTCATCACTTCTGTGGAGATGGCGAAGAAGAGCTCAACCAAAAATGCTCTGAAAAGTTTGTTCTCCAGGAGCGAAGCCAGCCTCGACGAACCGGCGGAGAAGGAGGTGGAGAAACAAGAGAAAGAGAAGAAGAAGTTCAAATTCTTGAAGTTCAAGACGAAGTCGAAGAAAGGCTCAGCTCCCGAGCAGTCAGCTAATGAGAGCCAGGAGGTGTTCAGGTATGCTTGCAGAATGTCAGAAGCCAGTTTTCATGCCATTGCATGTATCATACGTCTTCTTATGAAACAGCAGCAGAGCGAGGCAGCTTTTCCGAGCTAGGAAGCTGCAGATTGTTTGCCCACATGTGGCCCTCAACTGACCCCAAATTTATCCTATGATAATAATAATATGGCCTATGAAATATTGAGTGTATTTAAGTGTTTTGAGGTAACTCATACTGTTAATTATTCTGCACCAAAAAAAAGCATAAATGCATCAATGTGTTGATGTTTGAAGTTATTGACTTATAATTTGAATTTCAATGTAATATAAACCCAGAGCTCATGATATTAGACTGTTTATCATCCAGAGCAGACATTTACAGTGTTTTATGAAGTTAGAGTGTTATAGCCAAAAATAATTATTTACAGTACGATATTCACAGTAGAATAAGTCAGACTTTGTAGATGTTTGAATTGATGACTGTGAGAGTTTACAGGAGGACCTTACTGTCTAGACTGAACTTGTGAAATACATAAAATTGGGTCTTTTCTTTCAGTCATTTTGCAACTGTGCAAAAGAGCAAATGAAAAGCGACATTTCTCATTTCTCTGAATGCTTGCAGAATCTACAAATGGCACTGTTTCTGTTTAAGCATATTTTAGCAGACCAGAAAAAATATCTCTATGTGTGGAGATCTATGTATGAATGCCCCCAAAATCCTCTGATTCTGGCATCTGGCATTCTGGATTTGTCTTACTTTGTCTGATGTTGATATTAATATCTGTTCACAAAAAAGAAAGGTGAAAAACATGGGAAGCAAACAGGTCAGTTTAGAGCTAAGCAATACTTTCATTAATCTTACCAGCACTAAAATGACCATCTGGTTAACTGGTTTATGGTCATTTATAAGTCTGCTTAACAAATAATATGGTGTTATCTTAAAAGTATGATTATTATACGAGGATTAGCATTGCTAAATTACTAGCAACCAGCTATGTATTAATGGCATCAAATAATAAAGTGTCATATATCCTTTACTGTACATTTCCACCACAAAGTCAAGTGCAACCTAACCTTGGAGTTACAGAGATGGATTGTAAAATGTACAATAGTAGAGTGTTGAATAAAGCTGGATCCACTTTGGGAATTTAATATTTCTTACATGTACTGAATACACATACAAAACACTTCAGATTGGAAGTTTGAAACAATGTTTACATCATCAAATTTGTCCTAAGCGTTTGCAAGAGAGTAAACGTACAGTGTCCTGTTCAATCCACAAGCTGATATGTATATATACACATTCAGGTGAGGCAGAAGTCACATGTCAGGATAGTGTTTTCGTGGTGTTCATGCAGTTGTAGACCAGACTATGTGACAGCTTGTGTTTGCACACAGAGGAAAATAAATAATGGGCTTGACAGTATGAGTACCGCCTTTGGACACAAGAGACACAGAGGTTATGCAAGGGTAGATTTTAAAAACACATCGAGGATACACAGTCAGTTTAAAACAATAAACAGTTACCTTCAACACGCTTCCCGTGATAAATTCATATTAATTCTATGTTAAACACACTAAGAATAAAAAGTCCTTCTCTTTAATATCCTTATATCCATTCTTCTCAAAAGTTCAACTTAGCTATTGTATTAGTTTTTCTATTAAAGAGATTTGCATTGTATAAATGCACCTTTACTTGTTGACATAGTTTGTCAATGTCCTAGATCAGAATTAAATCCAGACAGAGATTAAATCTGTTTTTGTTGCTAGTTAGTTTTAATCCAAGTCCAGAATTTTATCTGGCAAGGACGTTTGAGACTTCAGGGTCTGAGAAGTCTTTAAGCTCTTTTGTTAATATCCACTTTATAGTATTTCATACAGTTCAAGGTGATGTCAAAGTCATATTAGACAGTATGTGACACTGTACCCTCCCCTGTATGAAATTACAGAGGAAATACTCAAGTTTTCTTTTAAAGCAACACACCCAGAGTTTTAGTATCTGGTAGGGTTTGTTGGGTACACGAGAGGAGCTGTGGATTAGTAGAGTTACTGTAGAGAAACCTGCCGCTCCACATGCCTGTTGCATTGACATGAAAGGAGTAATCACAGATACACACATAGACTGTCATTGTGTCTCTCATTGTGCAGGTTGGCAACATCTTAGTTGCGGATGTCTGAATTTAACTGTGTCAAAATATTTGACATAATTAAGAACTTCTGGGTTAGATAACTGTATCGTCAAGTCTCCTATCTTTGTGTACGTTAACACATAAACTGCTGCACACTAGTAGAATTAGTTAATCTCACAGAACACTGACAGAATGAACAATGCTTTAACCCTCGGAACTGGGGTTAAGTTAAATGGAGATATAGTATTTGTATGTATGTTATCTATGGATAAATGGGTACATTAGTGTTGAAACAATAAGCTGGTAAGTTGTTTACTGTCTTGTCAAGTATGTAAAGGTTTTGTTATTCATGTGTCTGTCCATGACTTTCAGAGAGCAGCAGATGAATCTATGAAGCGGGATTCAGCCAAGTTAGAAACAGCTTTGTCTGTAAATTTTAAAGTGGACCTCAATAAGTAAATTGTCGATACTTCTGTCAAATTTGTTTTATATTTTTTTCCATTCAGTCTTTTGTTCTTCAGATGTATTCATTCAGTATAATGAAGAATTCCTGGCTGACAACATGAAAGCAGTTTTGGAGTGGAGTTTTTGAAATGCCCTTATCTGGGAGTTTACAGTTCAGGAGCAGTTAGTCTTCATCAACTGCTTTCATCAAACCATATTTACCTTGGATGAGTCATAGCACATGATGAACATGCTACTTTTGTTTGGTGTGTGTGTTTAAACTGGAGTAAGCAAAGGATTGAGATGATGAGTCCCAACATCCGTTAGTAGCTGTTCATAAAGTGACAGCTGCGTGTTGTCAAGAAGGAACATGGTTAAACATTAACACTGAAACTTTACCCCGCTTGAAGTGCAGTAATATAGTGGTGCAGAAAATGCCTAATGGAATTGTATTTAATAAAATGACACTGTGTGGCTAAGTAGGTTAAGTTGTCATAGCATATTTGTCCTTTCCAGGCTGCGCGTAATATAGAAAAAACATTACATGGCTGGAACCGTCTCACACACTTCAACAACCTAACACCCATTTTAGAGGCTGTAGTGTGTCTTAAAAGTATGTAGTTGGAGACAAATGTATGGTTGGCTGCAATTCTGCCTACAGTATTTTAGATTATTTACATAGAGGAAAACGTGTGGTTTGGCTGTTGCAAGTGTCTCAGTTTGTAGATACTATGCAAATGAACAGAATTCGACCTCATTATGCAGTCGTTTCCTCTCTCTATCTGTATCAGACAAACATTCTCACATTTACCTGCACAGCCAGTGAAAGTACAGAAGGAACTCTTAGCCTTTCGTTGGTTACATCCTGTTGGACTTCATCCAAATCAAGACATTCATAAGAGTTTTTTTTTTCCTTCAGATTGTCAGATGTTGTAATATCACACAGGAATATGTGTGTTTATGTGTTTAAACATACATTGCCAAAAGGAATGGATACATTTTTTTTTCAGGGCACATTTGCTTATTTGTCTCAAATACTGTAGTGGTTACTGCAGTTACTTCTCAAATATATGGGCTCTTGACACTACTTTTGTTAGCTGTGTCGTTAGTTTGTCCTTTCCGTCATGTATGTGTGTCTCTTCGTGAGCCTGTGAGATTACATTTGTATAATAACATCAATTCCCACTTATGGGCTCTGCAGCGTCAACAGGAAAGTGACAGGACAGTTGTCACCCAGTGTGAGTACAGGTGAAAGGCGAAAGCTCCTGTGTGCACAGCAGGCAGGGGCAGCAGTAGCTCAGCTGGTAGAGCAGCCATCAGTTAACAAGATCGACTTTTGCTTGGTGAAGTCATGTGGCGATGCTACTAGTGTTTGCCTTTCGTTTGGCTTCCTGTTTCATCTATTTGTGAAAACAGGAGGGGAACACAGCCTGTGCACATAAAGAGACCTTTATATCCTTTGATATGATGAAGCCCCTGATCAATGAATTGGTGTTGTAGGTAGCAGTCAGCTCCCAAGCCCGTTGCTATTTTCAAAGAATTCCCCCCCACCCCCCAATGATTGACTATGCTAAGAAAAAAGCACTCACTCTCTGCTTGGCCGGTTCTACACAGCATTCCCCAAGTGATGAATCATGGCTTTATTTGCTAGGCAGCATATTTTCCCTCTTTCAAAGGTACTTATGATAATACCTAAACATGATGAGATATATTGTTTTCAGCTCACTACAACAATATACTGAACATTAATCAAAACATTTTCCCTTATGTTTCTACCCATGTGTAATGGATTTTAACTTGTTAGGTCACCGTAAAAGATCATTTCTATTCATATGACATAATATTTCACAGTTTAATGAAATAACACAAAAAAGTTCAGATTAGTTATGTTTTACACTATTTAACATAACATTTTTAACATTTATTTGTAGATTCCCACAGGAGAGATGCTACTAATTCACATTTCTGTTTTCCCCTCAGTGCTGCTGCAGCCAGCAACACTGCAGAGGATGTAGAAGATGGAGCCGACAACATGGTGTCAAAAAAAAAGAGGTCATATCTCTATGGCACTGCACCAAGGTCAAAGGTCAGTCGACCATTTTTGTTGTTGATCTCTTCTCACAGGTTTTTATGTATTTCAGACAGTGCAGTCAAGCAGAGGAGAGTTTAGGCTGCATCATGTCAAGAGCTGTATGTGTGTAAAATATTTTATACAATTGTGCAATTGTTGCTGTATTGTGCTTTTTTCTAACTATACTCTAACTTTCTAGCTAACTATAACTATAGATTTATGCTGTTCTGATATTTTGGTTTTGGTTTAAAGATTACATTTTTCTTCCACTGCTGTGGCATCTAAATTCCCCCCTCTGGCATCAATAACGTCTCACCTTACCTTAAATGTCAGTATTTAGCAAGCTACAGATCTGTGAGACTAAACTTGTGTGTTCAAAATCAAGAGTTACATTTACTCTGTTACATTTGAAGTGACTTTTTTGAAAAAAATATTCATCTAGAAGTATTTTTATTGCACCATATGTTTTACTTTAACTTGAGTAGATTTGTGAAGAAGAAGAAAAAACACTTCTTACTCCACTACATTGGGAAACACTCTACTTGTTACTTTAATGCTGGAGTCTTTTATTACTTTACATCTGTTATTATTTAATTTTTGTAAAAAATTCTCAGGTCTTCCTGTGTACCACTAGAGAGAACCTGCGTACCACAAGTTGTACCCTAGTTTGAGAGCCACTGGCCTAGTTCATTGGAACCTTTTTTAAAGAATTGCCAAAAGTGATGTCACTTATGTTCTGTGCAGTAAACATTTCAGTTCATTTAGAACATGTCATCTTTAATGATCATGATTGAGTTAGATAATAGATTTACAATAGACCACTATTTTGTAGTAACGGACAAACAGCATCAAGTCTGAATTTCCAAGAAAGATGTGAGTATAACAGGCATGAATGCACATATGTGACTCTGGGATTGTGTCATTGTGTGAAATGGTGTGAAAGCACGAAATCTCCTTCAGTTATGTTGCTTATTTATATACTTCTAAGTAAATTGGTTGCAGTATGTGTTTTTTAGTTTTTTATAGAACACCGTCATTTGATCATATTTTGATTCATATTTTAACGTTAAACATAAAATAATGGATCCATCCATGTTAAATGACAAAAATGTTTCCAGACAAGTGCTGTATATTTATCTTGTACTCACTCTCTAGTTATTGTTTTATTGTTGTTTGTCTTCTATATGACAGGGGCACTGTTAAAATGGTCTGCAGTCAATCTTCATTAATGGCTTAACGTGAAATTAGATTCTTAAGCAAAGCAGTCATGTGTTTGCTGTTCTCAAAGACTGTCAAAGCAAAATTTTTAGCTTTCTTAAATTTTAAGAATCTGCACATTTCACTTATCAAAAGTTTCTGTGTCTCTTTATACTTAAAGAAGTAAATCATTAATGTAAATTTTGTGAACTATTATCAGTTGTATGCAGTCTTCAGTCTCTGTGATAAGTTGTTACCCGGTGAAAGAGGGATTTAATGAGCGAAATTAACAGGACCCAGGCAGGAATCATGACAATTAAAAAAAAAATCATCTAATATGTGTAAACCTAATAATCAGAAAAGAAGAACAAAAGAAGCTATCAAAAAGCCAGGTCAAACAGTGCAATGTGCGCCATGCACCGAGAATCCTGTAAATTAGGCTCTCTGTTATAAAACATTTTCAGAATTCTTTTTTTACTTCTTCTCCTAAATGAACCAACAGTCTGAGTTGTTTTAAAACTGTTACATTTTCTTCATTATAAATTTTTATTAATAATTATTTTTTAAGTAGGAAAGGCAGTGTGTCTTAATAGGCTATCACTGATGATGACTTACTTAGTAATGAACCAGGTGATTATCAGTAAAAAAAAAAAATGACAACCTTGTTGTGAGCCTTGGCCAGTAAAATGATATGGTGGATTGCCAGGATGATAACAAGATCTACAACTCAGTGCTGAGCCCTGCCCTGAAATTATGTCCTTTGTGGTAAAGTGATAGCCAGCTTCCTTGACACTTCAGATCACTGTTTCATCTTAGACAATTTCTGTGATAGAAATTCTGAATTCTGTGCTGCCTGATCTTCGGGTGAAACTTGACACACAATAGTGATAAATGTCAAGCACATGATTGTAGGTGATCTCCTCTTTGACAGTACCCACATTTCACCTGTGAAGTCTCTCCTAGCTGCTCTTATGCTGCAATAATGAGCCCAGATAAAACTAACATACATGTCTTTTTTTTTTTTAATACATTTGTATTGTTTAACCACATTAATGCTTTTCACTCAGTTGTGTTAATTGGACAGAGACAACCAGCTTGCTTCTCTGTAGAGGGCTCCATAATACAATAAAAACACACCACTGAATGTTTAGTACACAGTGTGATCAAGTTTAGTCACTTGTGATAGTTTAATTGTATACGCGCTTCTCTAGCCCTGTTTTACATGTAAGCATGCAGTAGGTGTAATTTAAGAGAATTCCAGTAGAGGGTGCCACTGCTTTAATTATGAGCAGATTTGTCAGAAAACCTTTAAGTTTCCTTTCAGAATCAACATTTTTAATGGGATACTATACAACAAAATACTCCCACAAATGTGGGCCAGTGGTTGCAAGCAGGATTTGTTCATTTTCTCACACAAAAATGTAAATATTACATAACAAATTCATTCAGGACCATGTTGCAATTAATGAATACGCCTCATTAAAAGGCTTAGGAACAAAGACAAATTTAAGACCATCAAATTTTTAATTAACAAAAAACTGTCTACTTGTTCATTAAACAGGCATTTTGAGTATAAAAGGTGCATTACGTAACAAAGAAACCCATTACCTTTCAAAGGGGGTGTACTCATTTATGCAGAGCCCTGTATGTGTGAAAATGAAAGTGATGCTCAAAATGTACAACCAGAGGATTGATGCTATTGCTTTGCATTTGAACAAATCATGCAGAATTATCTACAAGTGTGACAAAACAGACTTTGGCAATGACATTGCAATTCTAGGCAGCGGGGGCAGATTGGATTATCGTCAGTGGACCACGACAATATAACAAAATATGTCGTGCAGCTTATGTACACATGGGTCAATTAATTTTGTTTGAGTCATAAAAACATACAGTGAACTACACTTGACCCTGCATGACGTGTAACTGCAGATAAATTCATACATACACTTAAGGAAATCCTTTCTTTTTAACAAGAAAATTATGTCTGTATAAGCCACATAAATGACAAGAAGTTGATGACCAATTAGGTTCCATACATGACCGACCTTACCTCAATCTCTCATTAATTGCAGTTAAATACACTATTGATCTTTTTAGCCAACCCATTCCACTGACTAAGGAAGCTGCAGTCACAAAGTGACTAAAAGTGACATTTACTTTATGAGATATTGGTAGTTGCTTCAAAAAGCATAGTTATAACAACAGATTATTCATAATGTTAGTCAGTAATGTCGATCATTAAGCTGTAAAGTCTGCAAAGGTTAGCCACTGTTTATTGTAGAACAAATAACACTGTAGCAGTGTTTATTGGTAGAACCATTGGATTCATATTGATGAAATCCCTAAAAAGACATGAGTTTTGCATGTGGTTGCATATGCTTTTTTGAAAACATTCCTGCACCTGTGTGACAGACATAAGATGAGTTGCCAGGCTCGAGTCAGACTCCACTTCTATTCGTGTCTTCATTTATACATTCAAAACTATCCGTCACAGAAGGAAGAATTTAGGGACACGCCTAGTTCAAAATCTGACAGATGGCTGTGACAGAGGGCTTTTTGTTACATTCTCCTTTATCATTACCGCCCGGCAAACCATGCACACATAATCGGAAGAATAACAACACCTCTATCTTTTCAATCAGTGTGAGAGGGCACTCTCCCCAAATACTTTGACATCATATCCTGCCACTTTCACATTTATCTCAATCAATGGCATGCGGCCTGGTAGCTCAATGGGATATGCATCAGACTGGTATGCAAAAGGTGGCAGGGTCGAATCCCAGCCCTTCCCCCATACCAGGTGTGTCCCTGAGCAAGGCACTCAGTGCTAGCTCCCCCGGCACCCCCTGTGGCTGCTCACTGATCCTCCCAAGGGAGGATGGGTCAAATGCTGTAGACAAATTTCGTTGTAACATGTAAAAATTTAATCAATGACAATAAAGCGGATTCTTATTCTTCTTAAAAATAGAATTCCAGTAATGGCATGTGAATATACTTCTAAATAAAACCCATATATTACACGTAAATATTCAGTAACTCTCACAGATAGTATATCTATGATATAAAGCATTTCATTTTTAAAATTTTACCAAGCCCTCCAAACCACAGTATGTGTGCCAACTGTTACTGGCTTCAGTAGAGCGTGTTCTACTAGTCTTTCATTTTTTCAGGGTGGAGCACCTTTTAGTTCTTGGAATCAAGTTAAGGTGTCAACCCCTCTCTTGTTTACAAGTGGACTAATTGTTCATTGTAAAATATCCTCATTCCTACCACTGACAGAAATAGTGATTGAAAACGTCTAATTGACCTTTGGCACAGGCTTTAAATGATTAGGTATCTTTGGTATGTATGTTATTTTTACTGTGGTATTAACATGTTAAGATTTTACTTAAAGTATTAAAAAATGTCCATCGGTAATCAGCATAACCATTTTATGTTTAAACATGTTAATTAGTTACTAACTAACATGAAATCTGTATACCTTATACATTTCATTTAAATTCTCCCTTTCTCATCCTCTTTATTTCATCTCACTCTCCATCCCTTCATCTTTCTCTCTTCCTCCCAGGACAAAGAATTCAGCTACTCAGAGTTGGACCTTCGTAAACCCAAACGATTTGCTACCTTTAACTTTGGTCTTAGAAAGAGGAAAAGGAAGGATGACGAGAATATCTCTAAGAGCACTTTCGGCCTGCATAGCCCTAGCACTGAAGAGAAAAACAAGGTAACAACATTTATACCTCCTTGCTTCAACTTTTCAACATGAAACAAAATTCTATTTAAAATTAAAATTTAATGTAAATTATCTTCTTATAGACTCCCCTGGACCTCGGTCACATAGAGCTGGATCAGGCCAACACAAAGACGAGGATTAGTATGTCTCAACCGGAGCTTGACATCAGCGATAAATTTGACATCCCTTCTCCTCCCCCTGTGGCCACAAACACATTAGACTCGCCCTTCACTTTTCTCAGGCCATCTCAGACATCCGACCCTATAAACACTCAGCCAGATGCAGCAGAGCCTCTGACAAACAGCCCTGTCCTTTTTGATGTGCACAAGAAACCCTCAAAAGCACCGATTGCTTCCATTCCCGAGCTCCAGCTGGATGATAAGGAGCTAGATATTCCTGTTCAGGATAACTCATCTGGAAGAGATGCCAGTTCATTTGGCGCTGTGACTCATACAGAAAGTTCCTGTGCTCTTACCCAGACTGCGTGTTGCCTTCCAACAAACCAGCCTCCAATTGTGGTTGACACCTCAGATCACAAAGAACCATTTAACTCTGTCTGCGTGAGCTCTGGTGCACGTGGGAATAATATCCTCCAAGAGTCATGTACAAAATCAGACATCCTTCAGACTGAATCCTCTAGTGTTACATCATCCTGTCATCAGCCTGGTGTCCCTGTCATAGCTGACAGTACAACTCCAAGCAGTGAGCACTTACCGGAAAGTGTTGGCTCCCATAATTACGCCACTATTACAGAGTCACACTCTGTTTCAGACAGTGACAACTGTGCTCTCAATGCAGATTCTGCTACCACCCGTCAAGAATTCTCACTTAGTGATGTTGAGAGGTCTATTCCCGAAACCCTCAAGAGTGCCTCCACAACATCAACTGTTAGCAGTGAGAAGAGTACTCAACCTGTCAGTCAAGATTCAGTTTATGGAGAGTTGTATGATTCACTCTTCCCCCCAGATTTTACTTCTGAGGTAATTTCTTCTGTCTCAAACCCTCTACCTGAAATAAGTTATCCTAACACCAAATCAGAACTTGTCATGGATAAATGCCGCACAGAAACTAATGATTTTTATTCTCACCTATCAACTTCACATGAGTTTGCTGATAACAGAAAGGACAATAGTAAAAGTAGTTATACTGAGACATATGCTAACAACAAGAGAAAGGTAGTTTTCTCCAGTGAGAGCTCCAGATTTACCTCTCACCAAAGTTTTATTGCTTCTGACCTTCAAAAAGAGTCAGACCACAGATATGTACCTTCCTCTCTCAGTACAGTGTCCGAACCAGTTTCTCAAGGAATTCATTATTCAGAGCTGTCCCACTCCCATTCAAAGGTGAAATCAGACGACTATAGCCTCATTCAAGACACTGTCAGGTCAGTCCCTGAGGTTCGAAACTCTGCTCCTCCCGTTTCTGGCTATATAACCTCCCAAGGGAAAGATACTCAAGTTACTGACTCCAAACGGAGAGGGATCCTAGTCAGAGAGTTAGTGACTGATGAGCCGCATACTGATCCTGGTTGTCCTTCTCCTGTGCTTGACAAAATGAGTACAGTGCAGGATCTTCAAATAAAGACAGAGACTCCTTCTGGACAGATGGATGTGTATGAGGGATTTTTAAGCCCAGCGTATCTGAGCGTAGGATCAGATGATGGCAGTGCCATGGAGATTTACTACAGCGCTGAAGAGGACAATTCAGAACACAGTGAGGACGATGACATGTACAAAATGGATGCAAGAGAAGACGATAGCAGGTTAGATGGGGTGAAAGTGGTCCCGCTGCGTGAAGAGCAAGAGGAGATTGTAGAAAGGCAGATGGGCAAGAGATCTGAGGGAGATTTGAGAGTTGTAATTGTTAAAATAGAGAATGAGGTAGCCCAAGTGAGTAATGAAGAAAAGACGGACGATTTCAGTAGCCAAACTGAAATGCAGCAACAGCTAAGAGGTCAGAGGGCAGACGCTCATGTGCACAATACTGGAATGTCTGAGTTTCTAGTAAGCAAAGATGGAAAGAGTCAGCAGAAAGCAGTAGCAGCCACAGCATTGCCACAGATGAAAGAGGGGGAGGAGGGGAGAAAGGAGGACGTACTGGCAACACCGGTTGAGCAGGTGAACACGCTGATGGTATGTAAGGTCATTCCACCCTCCAATGAGCCACATGGGCAGGGGGAGGGGTCAGAGGGAAACTGGACCCAGAACTTGGAAACAGAAGCCCACCTTAATGGAGAGAAGCAATTCCCAAGCCAGGAGCTACAATATCTGACTTACAAAGACACTGGAAGTTCTGAATATATGCATGCTGCTTCCAGTAAATCAAGAAAAGACGATGTGATCACACCCACATTTCAACAGACAGAAGAAGAGCAAGTTTCAGAAATTGCAGACAAGAGTAGAGAAGTAAGCGTTAAAAGCAGAGAAACCCACAGCAACACTACAACAAATGCAGTGTCAGATACTATTGCTGGAGCAGAGGTTGTCACAGGCTCTTTGTCACAGAGTGCTGAACTGCAATCAGGTGCTATAGAGATTGAACACAACAGGGCTCCACGGCATAGTCAGTGGGTGGGGACAATTACTCAGAGCACAGACTTAAACAGGACGGTGCAAGAACAGGTGGCAGTCGAGCTGTCATCCTCAGACAGAGACACACACCATCCTGACACTGAAGCTGCGCAGGCGATCTCAGAGAGACACAAGCATCCGCCAGAAGCCCAGCCTGACCTGGCTCAGGGGTAAGTGAACCCTCTTTATTATAATAAGTGTGTCAAGAGAGAGTCAGGTGTTCAGCATTTCAATCATAATTTTGTATATGAATGAAGGTACATTAATTAGCCCTGAACCCTGCGTGTGCTGTTCACGTTTAGGGAAAGTTGGGGGAACATGTGTAATAAAGTCAGAGCTATTACTTACATTTTAAATGCTGTTGTCAAAGAAATTGTAGCCCCTGTAGTCACTGGGAACGTTAGACAACATGTAGCTGACAAACCAGTTGATATTGATGTTGATATCCTGTAAAATGTAACATGACATATTATAAATGTGCAACCAAGACAACATGGATCATCTTAACTTTCTAACCTTAGCCTATGGTCATCTAATAAGGCCCTGAACTGAAACATGGTGGTGGTACCACATTTCATCTGGTGAGCAGTGAATGAACTGTGCTGTTTACCAACAGACCTTTCTACATACCTGTGCTGAACACACCCTTTTTAATGCATCACATGTTAAGTGAAACGCACAATCACTGACAGTTATGTCACATACACTCACATTATGATTACCCAAGTCAAACTGATTAGTCCAAGTAGGATTTATGATGTAGATTAGAGAGATATAAGGATACAATATTGATTTGCTAGGATTAGTGGCACTGTTGGTTCACAGGCTGATACAACACACAATACTTAATAATAATATTCTTATTATTTTAGTATAAAGATGTTCACAGTTTACAGTTCAGTTCAAACAGAAAACACAACAATCCTCCTGTTTAAGATGCTTCAAATCAGGAAATATTTTTTGCATAGCAAGTCGTTTAAATTGGTCGTCTTAGTCTTAATATGAATATATACACTGCTTCTAGGATGACGAAAAAGAATCTGGGAAAAACATTCCCTTAAGCCTCTAAAGGGGAAAAAAAACTTGGGTATAGGCTTAGTATATTTAAATGTGCCCAGGGTCTGCCATGGAGATTCATGATCTGACACTGGCATCTTTGCCAGCAGCAGAGCCACACCCCACATCTATAGAGCTGAAACAATTAAATGATTATTTGTCAATCAAAAATGTTTAAACTATTGTCAGAGCCATTCTTCAAGCTGGAAATGCAAAAGATTATTTGCTGATGGATTCTGAAACATGAGACTTGAGAAACTATTTTCTCGTTTACGTTGTTAAATAGTACATTGATTATCTTTGGGGTTTGGTGAAACATTATTTGAAATCTCTGAAGTTGCATTTTTAATGGTTGTATTAATTATTATTAATTGATATAGCATAATCACGTCATTATAAAAATGATTTACTGATAATGCAAATTATCTTTAGTTGCCTGTTATTATAGCAGTAAATGATTAAAACGTCATAATCATAATCTCTTCTGCCTCCACAGTGCACATGCACAGTAGCACTGGGTCTCATGCCAGAATGCTAATTTCCTCTTGCAAAACTGTTATGTTTTTGAATACAGAATAGTTTTTGTGAAACTGGCCTGTGACCAAGCATGTGAAATAAGGCTAAATGTGATAGAAGGAAAAAAAGTAGTTTTATATAATGACCACACCTTGACTTATCATGTATTAAAAGGAAGAGGCTTTTTTTGGCACAGCAGGAAGCTGTGGTATTTCGGCTGTGGTGTAATGTTGTGCATAGACATGTGTTTTCTGATGCATTTTTTTCCTATTGGGTTGTTTAATCTGTGTTAAAGGTGTCAACAGTAACAAAGGCCATGAGATGACGAGAGAGATTTCTCAGAAAGACAGGATTTTCCTGGAAATGTGTGCCACATATGACAAATGCACATTTATTTTTATGACTAAACATGGTAGATTCGTAAAGTTCCAATATGCAAATTAAGCTAGAGCTGATATGAGACTTCAATCAATACACTCTGCTCAATCCAGCTGCTGCCACACTGTTCTGTGAGTCTGACTTCATGGGCACCTCTCAACCTAAAGATAATTGTTGGAGCGTATTTCTATTAAACATTTTGAAAACAAAACTCACATGCTATAGATATAATATATCAACATAGTAGTAGTATAGTGCTTGCTTTATTCACAACAACAGGGCATATATTGCCCTAATGTGCACCACATGAATTAATAAATACATGGCAAATATCCACTTTATACTGTACAAAATATAAAGTGCTGTATCACTGGTGGTGATAGTTATGCTGACCTTAAATGTTGGTGATGTTAGTATGACTATTTTTTATGTTGGATTAATTGTGCTGCAATGTGTATTGTTTGTAAAATTAGGCCACAAGATGGCAGTAAAGACATGTCTTTTACTTGAGTGGAGGAAATGGACTGATGTCTGTATTATACTACCAACACACAGAAAAAGATTTCCACTGTTGTACAAGATAAAAGTACAACTTTTTTTGTTTAATAATTGAAACTAACGGTGCAAACCCCGTAAGAACAAATTCCAGTGAAGAAGGAGTTATTGAATTTCTGACACAGTGTTTCTGGTTCTGAAATTACTTTCATTTTTTCCAGTGTTTGTTTGTTTTTGCAATAACCTGCCAGCAAACAAGTTGTAGCCTCCCACACAGTTTCTTGTGAACAGCCCCACCTGCCTTAAAGGCTTCCACCACTGCAGAGTCACGAGGAGTAATACTGGATCCTGGGGATCCACGGAAGAACTTTAGCAACTTAGAAAAAAACGTCCAAACTGTGGAAAGAAGAAATAGATACTGTATTTGCTTTGGGGGAGACTTTTTCCTCGCAGATTTATTAAAGTCTTTATAAAAAAACAGAATTCAG
The DNA here is from genome assembly GCA_034779795.1 of Ctenopoma multispine. Classification (NCBI taxonomy): domain Eukaryota; kingdom Metazoa; phylum Chordata; class Actinopteri; order Anabantiformes; family Anabantidae; genus Ctenopoma; species Ctenopoma multispine. The sequence goes on from JAUYWH010000003.1 coordinate 5,526,169, forward strand.
ATCTGTGTCCCAGCCTTTGAAGTAGATTCGACATCTTTCAGAATTAGATCTGAATCCAGTTGAACCACATGCAGGTCTCTGCCACTGACCTTTGTCCATTTTTTTTTTTTCGAAATCTGACTGTCTGTTGTCCAACAGATTACCTGAGGCACAAGTGGAATGAGAAACTTGTGCAGAATCCCCTCTTCTGTCAGCAGAACATGTGAAGGGAGGTTTAAACCACACCTTAACCTGATCAAAGTCATCTTCAGGAGAGCTTACCTTTCAAACATTGCTTGCAAAGACCCAGAGAGAGACTCTTGCTAAAAGTATCTCAAGCTCATTATGTAGTTTAACACGACCTCTCATCTCGATTTTAACTCATCAGCGGAAACAGTCCAGCTTTTCATATTAAAGAGGAAAAGCCACAGTACAGTTTCAATCACAGTTAATCAAATAGTTTATGTTGCATACATAGTCATATCATACTCTGACCTTTTAAGTTTTTATTCGTTCACAATGTTGTGAAGCGATTCATTAAGACTGACCTTCCTGTAAGCAGGGATAGCGACTTCTGTTAAGGAGTCTGTCAAATTTGAAGACGGTGAATCATGATATGCATTGTTTGTTTTTTCTTTGTTTCAAAATCTTTTGACATTTTACCGCTAGTCATGACACAGTCCATGAAAGCAACAGAAAACATTTTGCCACTAATAGGTTTCATATTGTAACCTCATCTTGAAACTTGCACAAGCGTAGAGCTCTAGAAATCTTTCAAAGGCCAAAGAATTTGCTGACGGAGGAAGAATTAATGCTCTTGTTGGCTTTTGTCAAGCCGTTTGATAAAAATGTAGACTCACTCAAGTTATTGTATTATGTGCAGTACAAGTGAACTTACTTTCCATGTGTTTTCATATTCACCAACATTAATAGCTCATTTAATAATACGGCCTCTTAATGTTGCAACTAAAGATATTTTCCTTCTGGGTGATGTTCATGTAAATATACATCTTACCAGCTTTCTTAGCAGCTCTGTTCTACATGTTGTTATCTGATCTTTGTCATTTCTGTCTGTCAACAGTTTGCTGTTTTTGAAAGATGCATAGCATTACTGGGCAAGTGTGTGTTGAATAGGCCCCGTACAAGAAAAGAAACGCATACACAACGCTGTGTTGCATTGTAAATTTTTAACTGACAGTGTTTTGTTGATGTGAACATGATCTTCCCAGCACAAACTCAGTGTTGATTTTATGTGTTTATGCATAGATGGAATCTAACTGAAACTACATATAAATAACTTTCCTGCTCGTACCTTTTCCGCTGTCTACAGGACATTTTTAATACTTACAACATATGGCAGAAATACAGAAAGAGATTAGTCAGCAGCTGTTTTATTTGATATTATTTGATATATTATAAGCGAGTCGAGATATTCAAATTAGATTTGAATCATTTGCATTGTTGAAACATTACACAACCAGGAGACACTGCACTATTTTATAGTCTGTGGACTGGTAGCCATTATGAAGTCAGGTCCTCACTTTGTTTTTTATCTCTTTTTTTAAATTCTATTTTTTCTGTGTTTGCCAGATCCCTGACAGGTTCAAGTGCCAACATAGAAGAATCAAAGGTCCTTGCTTTAGAAACACCACACACAATAGACAACCAGGAATCCACTGACAAAATGAGTGTAAGCTACAGCAGCCTGAGCACCACACTGTTCATAAAGAACGTGTCTCTCTCTAAAGAGGATGAATCCAAACATCGTATCCATAAAGTGTCCCTGGTAAATGAGGCTGAGCCTACCAATGTCAACCAGGATACAGTGGACTTTGCAAAAGCAAGCAGTACTGTGTCAAATGGAACAAGCCTCAGCCAAGAGTACAAATGGAAAAATAATTTTAATGGGGTTTCTCAGTATAAACAATCCAAAGCAGAAGATTTCTCTTTTTCTGACACCTACTCCAGTACCTCCCCCTTGTCATCTTTCTCTGCTCTCCCTGAGACTACAGCACAGAAATACCTCAGCAAAACATTTTCCTCCTCTTCCTCCTCCTCCACCTCATCAGAAGAAAATATTACCCTTGGTAACACGCTGAGTGACAGAACCGAAGTTTATCTGTGGCATGAGAGTGAGCCAGCTGGAGAGCCAAAAGATGAGTGGAGGAGGAGTTTAGTGCAACAGGAGGAGCCATCTGCACCTGCAGGTGAAAAAGAGGGAGAGGCAGAGAGGATAAAGTCACACTGGGACTCACAACAGCTCCTTGTGTCTGACTTCTCTTCTGTACTTCAAACCAGCCACACTGACAGTTTTAGAGAAGAAGACGACGACGAGTTTTCTGGAGTGTTCAAGGCTACGTTTGTGGAGCTGGTCCCTGACCCTCCAGCTCCCCCTTCCACTCCCCCTGAATCCCCTGACGCAGATTCCTCCACCCAGTTTGACATGGATAACCTAAAGGATACCCTGAAGAGCATGGGACCTTCCCAGAGGCCAAGGGGCGTGGGCCCACGTGCACCTCCCCAGGCACTTGTTTCTTCGCTGCCTCCCATTGTGGAAGATGCTCCTGTCATTGTTTCTTCTGACTTCACTGACTCCCACACCAGTCCAACGAAAAAGAATGCAACAACAGGCACCCCTGCTGAGTCCCCCAATGGACTTTACACTCTGCCTGCTGACCTGGGACTGAAGAGGAACTCAGCCAGAGACAGTCGTTCACCACTGGAACTAATGAAACAGAACCAGCAGGTAAAGTTCACTCAGACTTAAATTCCGTAAACTTTATATAAATGACTGTCACGAAATAGTGGTGAAATTTTCTAATTTAATACATGGAGCAGGAAAATCTACACGTACGCTCATGAAATAAGATCTATCATTGATATTATTAGCACTTACTCTAATTAAGTTTGATTGTTTATTAAAGGTTTGTTCCAAAAGGCGTAATTACATCAATTTATTTAGTCATTCATGTAGATATTTAATTTGAACATGCAAATCTTAGTGAAAGTAAAATTGAAATTCTCACGATGTTGCAAAAAAAAGATCTTTATACTTGCACATGAAGACTTAAATATCACAGTTTGTGGCTGAACCAAACTTTAATTATTACTGTATAAACGTATTGTTCCATCACCTGCAGGACCAGCAGCAGTCTAGAACAAGAGGTCTGAACTTGCCCCTGAGAGCATCTGCTACCAACAGTATTGTAATGAGAAAATCCTCTGACTCTTCCACTGAGGAGTTGAAGTCTCCAGTTCTCAATGGAAACGGAGACCTTCCGTCTTCCACCAAAGGCTCTCGCTTAGAGAATAGTGTCATCTTTAAAAAATACAGGTCATCATCCATAGATGTGCCACAGGAAAATGGAAAAACCCATCACCCACTCTTCCACGCTAACTCGCTACCTGAAGTTGGGCCTGCAAACGACCACATCAGTGAACCTGGCATCGGGAACGCTGGCACAGGGTCCCGCTTTGATCGTTTCTCCTTCCTGTTGAACTCCTCACCCTCTGCATCAGGCTCCTTGACTGGAGCTGAAGATCCCAGCGCTCGCATGAGTCGGCCTCCACCACTCAGCATCAGTTCACCTACATCCAGCAACAGTCCCACTCGTCTCCTGAGCCCCACTGGCTCCATCGACCTCCACAGGCCGTTCACCACCCCAGAGTCTCCCCTGTTTATGTTTGGTCAGACACAGGGGATGGGGATGGGTGTAGGTACTGGAACAACTCCCATCCTGCAGAGGAGCTTCAGTGGCGAGCGCCCTGTGGGGGTTCAGCAGACTTCATTGTTCAACAGCGTGCATGGAGGGTCTCAGTTCCAGAGCCAAGAACCTGAGCCAGACAGGAATTTATTGATGAAATACAGAGCCTTCCCTGATGCTTATGTAAGTATTGTTTGTGTTGTGCATCGAGTCTTACTGAGTATGTTTTTGCTTAGGTGACATTTAAGTATATAGCAGTTCATAAGACATTACTTGATCAGGTTAAGTCACTTTGAATGGTAGTTCAAGGTAAAGTAAAGACTATATAAGCTCACTCACTGAACGTAAAGTTTACTGTATCGGAGCTTTTGAAGTATCTATTTTGCTTGCATACGTGAACTTGCATACATGAAATGGTAGCCACATCTATATTAACAACTGCTAATGGAAAGTCCTTTAAAAACATATCAGCAATACAACAATGTCTTTATTTACTTTCCAAAGAATTAGATCTATTCTCCTTACTGCTATTTAAAAAATGAACAACAGGCTTATAATAGGTGGGATAGAGGACTTCTTATGTGGTTTGTTGTGCACACATGGAATATTATTCTTTGTTTGGCTTCTGTTGGTGTACGTATATCCTCTCATACTGTAACATATACGATTTATTGAGTTTCTCAGTTCAGATATTTGTAGAGCGGCATCAGTCATTGAAGAGATGACTAAGTGCATGAGCGGTGTCAAAAGAGTCAATCAGCATTAATAAAAAAAGTAGTATGTGTAGTCAGTTCAGACAGACACGTATTTTTCCCTCTCAGCCCCACAGTGTCACACAGCAAAAGGAAGTGCATCCAGACTTAAGGTCACACAAGTATGTACTTGTTTTTCCATACAGGCACTCGTGTGCATGTGAAGGCTTTGATTTGTTACAACAAATTAAAAAAAAGATTTTTATTGGCAGGAAAGCAAAGATCTAGTCAAGCGTGCCTACATGGCAGTTCACACACCCTCTCTCTCACTTTTCTGTCTCTCTGTGTTTTGTTTTGTTGACAAATCAATTCTGTAGTTCTTAATAAAAAAAATATATATATATATATATATATTTTTAAAATTCACAATTAAATAAGAACCATTAGAATTAACCATTATATTTTGCATGTGTAGTTATGTCAACCACTGAAATGATCCCTGAGGGAAGGTTGGCATGTTGTGACAAACAAGGAATCCAGCTCCCCCTCCTCCTTTTTAATTACGCTGTCATCTGCAGTATATCAGTTTATTGATATTTTTGCCATGCCCCCCACGATACTGGGGTTATAGCTACCCATGCATATGAAAAAAGGAGTGTCCACTGGATACTGCGAGTGTAACCAGTCCGTCGTCTACAGCTGGGCTGTGTAGCTTCAGTGTTTGCACAGGACATTTGTTCTTGTTTAAACAAAGTTTGCCTTTGCAGCTTTCACTAGTATCTCTCCAGCACAAAGCACCACAACTGATCTTACTGACTCTGTCACCGAGACTGAAATTAACTTCAGATGAGGGACATGTGCAGCTTGATAGGGCCCTTTTAACTTTTTAAAACACACTACCTACTAAATTGTGTAGAAACATTCACATATTTTATCTACAGTCTACTGAAATAAAGTAGTCAAGCTGTTTTTAGATTATTTAGTTTTTCACCAAACATTTCACTGACTGATTCATAAAGGAATGTATTGTGTTTGTGTCCCACTGTGTCGTGGGTGTTAACAGGGATGTGTTTTATAGCTTTATCCTGCTTTACTTCTGTAAACTGACAGGGGAAGAGTAAAATAAATGGATAAATTGATGAGGCATTGTTTGTAAAATGGGTAGAGAGAATACCTGGAACACAAATGTGACTTTGAAGGAATTTCGTTCCTGCTGCTTGACTGATATCTCTTTTTGCATTATAGCATTACGTGCTGTAAACTGCTTCATGCATTAAAATCATCAGTGACACTTTTCTCAGCTGGTGGGTGTGAGACCTCTCACACGTATAATCCTGACAGAACATTTTCTGCTTTAGTTTTTTTTTTTTTCTTCAGTTTCAAGTAGGCTACCCACCCATTCCAACTATCTGTCTGTTCCTGCAGAGACACGGCCACACCCTGCTTGTATTTATCATCACATTTCTTTCTCTTGTTTGCTTGATATTTGATGAAATGGAGTTGACAGGGACAAATGAAGAGGCGACTCCTCCTGAGAGAAAATGAGAAAGTGGTTGTCTGAGTTTTCATTGTTTTTGTTCATCTCTTTTACGCATCACATGCTCATATTTTTTTGGAGTATATGATTTGCTGTAACTGCACATTCCATTTACAGTAATTAATTTTTATAGTAGAGCAGATCTTGTGCCCAGGCTGCTGGGAGGGAAGGGAACAGATGGAGAAAAGGATTGTGTGAGTTTACAGTGGCATCAGAAAGTCTTCAGACTTTTTCAATTTTTGTAAATGTTGCAAATGTTGTAAATTTAATTTTAAATATCTTAACTAAATATCTAAATATCCTTATTTTATCCATTATTCTGCAGTGTCAGTAAAACAAACACACATACACAATGACAAAATAAAAACACATTTTTTGCATTTTTCTAAGAATCTGAAATGTTTGTTTTAGTATACACACCCATAGAACAAAGTGTGCAAAAAGGAAGGAGTCTTAAAAAAAGTCTGAAGGTAGAAGTAAACTCAACACTCAACACGAATGATGCGGTTGTGATATCTTGCGCTTGAGCTTTACAGTGAAGACAAAGAGTGAAATTAAGAAGCTAGTACTGCCTTAATATTTTCACAACTGTCAAGTGGCAGCAAAGTGTGCTACAGTAGCGACCTGTGACCCCAAGTGAGACAGGGAGAAGTCAGACAGGTTACAATACAATGTCAATTTAGAGGAATGCAAATGTTTACTTATTGTAAAGTGTGAATTATGCAGCATGACAGCATGTTGTACATTTAAAAAAAAAACAGTTCCACCCATGCTTGTTTTAGGATAAAAAGACAAGTCAATCAGAAAGAGAAGCCAATATTATATACTGTACTTTTTCTTTATAATATTCTCTTTCACACATACTTGCATGAAGAAAAAAGAACCTTACACTTACTGAATTTCAAAGCTTCATTATTCACAAAGCGAGGACTATACCAAGAAACTGCTGGAAGAAAAGCTTTTATTGTTTTGGCTCTGGAGTCGGAAACAGTTTTTTGTCGTGTGTTATGTCTGTGAGCAGCAGTGAGTCACTCTTTTATTTACTAGGTCAGTGCAGAACAAACACCACAGGGTCATTTGACTCCACGTCTCACTTTCACTGTAAATCTAAAACGATTTTCTGCTGCACTTTAGGAAGATCGTCTCACTATTCTCACAGAAGGCCAGTTAAATCTGCCTTTACATTTTCTCTATTTTTATGCATCTAGTAAATCCTTTCCTATGAAAGTTCAGCTGGGACGGACACAAATGAGCACTACTGAAATAAAAGCTACGGTAGCAGCGCCTCTTTGGTTGGTAACACGATCCGGATGATAGCTCGTTTCCTACAGAGCTCCCAGACAGTAGAAGCCAAGTGATACCTGAGACCAAACGTGCACACAAAACACACACACCAACCTCTCTGATAAATCTATACACAGTTGCACAGTGCTAACTTGCTATCACATTCCAATATGTACAAGTAAACATGCCAAAATGACATAAACACACTAGCCAAGATTTTACAACCGGAAACTCAAAGTGAAACAGTGAGTTCATTCATTAGTTCGGTGAGTGCACTGGTCAGTGAACGCGTTACTGTAAAGCATCACGTTAGAAAGATCCAGGAGAGGAATGTACTCCCACTTGGCAAAGCCGTTCTTGTTTGTAAATGAATAATGTCTTCTTCTGTCCTGATGTGTATTGAAAAGTGTGTCATTTGATTTCTTTGTCTATAGCTCACAAAAGAGAAGGAACATGGAAAGCTTAATCCTCGTCCTGGAAAGGTGAGTCTACACACAAACTGTAGTACATGCTGCTGATACAGTACCTGTCCACATTCACGTTCAAAACGGGCCACTTCTTTCTCCGTTTACCTTTCACCCTAAACCAGGAAGTTCTGTCATTATTATGAAGGCTGTGTTACTCTGGTATTTGCTGTATGACTGGCTAGGTAAACAATCCAGGAATGTCTGTATTACGTATAATTCTGAGCTGTTGTGTTTAGTGGTACTTGGAAAGTATAAACATTGAAATGTCATAAATTTGTGTTTAACTGAAGACGTCTTCACAGTGACTTGATGCTTGCTATTCTGCAAAACACCACTGGCCATGGCTTATGTCTGTCTATTTTGTCCAGATGTATATTTTTGACCAGCCCGGGATGTGTGGCCAGAGGATCGAAGTCCGCGGTGATGTCATCGATGCTACACCTTGGGAGCTGCAGGAGACCATCTCTATCAGGGTGGTCAGAGGAGGGTGAGTTTATGAAATGTATACACATCAGCCATGTTTAAACATGGTTGTAACACCGAATGTTCTCTTAAAAACAACCACATATAGAGTCTATAACTGTATGAAAGTTTTATATACTACTTGTCATGTACCACAGTTAGTTCATACCAAAATGTGCATACCTCACCTGTACTCAGAGGGACTGACAAAAGTCTGACAGGCACTAGTCAAGAATGTTAAAAAGAGACTTAAACTTTTCTGAACAAGAGCTACAAGCATGAATTACAGGATGCTGTTAAATGTTACTCTTTATGATGCCTGTTAATATAATTATAGCAGTAAGTTTTCCTCACGCCGCCACCACATATTTGCAATTTCAAGGAAATTTTCAGTTGCAAGGGTAGACAGGATGACACCTCCACACCTAGTTTTTCTTGAGATGTGTAATTAAGCACTGGTTTTGCAGAGAACCCGTCTCTCCACGTGTTTGTGCGGCAACAAAACAAAACTGCTATTGATGCGATGTGGACTGTGGACATGCAAATGCCTTCACTCACACACAAGCTTAGACACACACTTGCTTCCGATGTGGAATGTTTTATCAGGCACAGCCAACAGTTTGAACCTGCACTAACACCGATGATAAAGTCCTGGCCCATGCACACTGTAGGCTAAATGCGTGCCTGACTGCTTACAATTAGATAATTAAACTGTCAGCTCATGCATCACACGCTGTACTGCTGCCCAAACTACAGCAAATGCTCCTTTTAAAGAGTGTTAAAGTGGGATTTGTATCGCATTAAAGCTTAAACTAGAATTATGTTGTTTGTTTTTATTATTATTATATTACCTTGTTCAGGAATAACCAGCAGTAGAAAGTGTATTTTCTTAACAACCATGCTTAAGTAAACTTTTAAAGGCATTTATATCTAAATTGAGTGTTTCCATTTTATGCTTCTTTTTACTTCTAGTCTACTGTGTTTGAGTGTTTGTACTTTTTATGGCTGCTTTAGTTTCTTGTTACTTGTCATATTACCATTTTACCATCTTACATTTAAACTAGTTATTTCTGATCTTAGCTTGTTATCCTGCTACTACTATACATCGTAACACACACAGCATAAAGCAAAATGCCAAAGTCTATTGTAACAGCAGCACGCATGGAGAAAAGTTACAAAGTCAGTATTAATTTAAATTGCACAGCAATATCTATCATTTCATTCTTCTCTTTTCTTACAGATGGGTGCTGTACGAGAAACCCAACTTCAAAGGGGAGAAGATTGCCCTGGATGAGGGCGACATAGAGCTCCCCTACCCCTTCAGCCCTCCAGAGGAGCAGATGGAAAACGGACAGAGGGACGGTGAGGAACAGAATGGAGAAGCAAGTGCTGAGCAGACAGAAAATAAACCAGCCAGGAGGTTCATCATTGGATCTGTGCGAAGAGCTGTTAGGGTAAGAGAAGTTCACTTCATTCTGTAGTGCTGTAATGCAGGGAAATGCATTTGTCAAAAACCCTGAGTTTAGATCTTATAGTTGATCAAGTACGGTGTGTTATTAATAGGAGTTGACATGTCCTTTACTCGATGGCACCATCTAGTGTCAGAGATGAGTGTAGGCACCTGTTGCCATGACTTTCAGAAGGCTGTGAAATGCCAAATGCTTTACAATCAATGTAGAAAGAACAATGTGGAAGAAATAGCTCTCACTCTTGACAGATACACGTTTAATATTTTGCTGAGTCTCCAGCACACATCATCGGCAGACACTATCTTTCACAGTCCTTTGTTGAAGCCACCTTCACGCCTTGCTTGTTTCTCTGTGGTTTACTTAGACGACTGGCTTCCATTAAGTGCACTGGATGTTCGTGTTTGTGAACACCTCTGCATCCATCCTGTTGTTTCCATCAGCAGTACCTTCATCAATAAATAATTTCTTCTGTTACATGAGTTAAAAAATGATCTCTGTTCGCTCTCAGGACTACAGCGTCCCGGAAATCTGTCTTTTCCCAGAGGAGAATGCAGAAGGGAAGAAGGTCATCTTCAGAGACACTTCCGATGATGCCAGGATTTTTGGCTTCCCCATCAAGGCCAACTCCGTCATCATTAATGCTGGGCTGTGAGTTCTGATTTATGAGTAGTATCAGAATTACTTTGTAAAACTCTTCTGAGTTTAAAGATAGTACTTTGATTGATCTGATCCGAACCAGATGTGAGTTATGTTTGCTGTTGTCATGTACATTATGTTTTCTACTCTTCAGGTGGCTTGTATTTGCACAGCCCTTCTTCCAGGGTGTCCCACGTGTCTTGGAGGTGGGGGGGTACTCTAACCCTGCGGCCTGGGGAGTGGAACAGCCCTATGTGGGGTCACTGCATCCGCTCAAAATTGTAAGTGCTACTGTTAGATGTATTTATAAGCCTTGTCTGTATTAACATACATCGATCATCCACAATAACGCTGGACAGGGCTCTACAGGAATTCTGGTCTGTTCTGACACTCGTCCTTTTTTTGTGTGTGAACAGGGTGAACCAAGAGTGGAAAATATGAGTGAATCACAGGTAAGAATACTATTATTGTTAACAAACTGCTGCTAAAGCAAAGCATTACGTCCACCTTACACACATCAGCTTTATTGAGCCATTGCTTATTTAAAATCACTGAAATAAATGACACCTGCTGCAACTGAAAGATTTCAGTGCAGCTTGATTGTAATGACCATTTCTGGACTCCAGATGGTGATCTACGAGAAGCCCTACTTCACTGGGAAATCGAGGACCATAACCACCAACATGAGAGATTTCATGACCCGAGCAGACAGGCAACAGACTGTGTTTATGTACAATGTTGGTTCCCTGAAAGTCCTGGGAGGAATGTGAGTGCTGTTTCTATTGTTTGTATTCCTTGAAAAACATCTTGTTGATTCTCAGGTTAAAAGATATGGAGTTTAATCAAGTAAGAATATGATTTAACCCTTGGTATGTTTCTGTTAATGCAGCTGGGTCGGCTATGAGAAAGAGGGCTTCCGAGGCCACCAGTACCTGCTGGAGGAGGGAGAGTACCATGATTGGAGGGTGTGGGGAGGCTGTAACGCAGAGCTGCGCTCCGTTAGGGTGATAAGAGCGGTAAGTTACTGCCCTAAAGCCTAAAGCAGCAAATGTCTGTGAATAACAAACTATTGTAGGTGGTCTTTAAATCCTCCATCAAACAGAAGGGCAGTGTGACTCCCAGGGTTAACGTGTGAATTAGAAACAGTGCAGCCGTAACTAAAACAACACTAATAGGGTTGGTTTACACAGATCAGTGATATTCTGTCTGACCTCTAAGCATGTCACGACACTTTTCCTTGGATTACCCAGAGTACAGAAAAAAGGCTCAGTTGTCATATTATTGCAACGACTGCAAATATTTTTGACTACTGTTATTACTTTTGTTGCTTTAGCAGATTTTATCTAGGGGGGTCTATGAGGGTCTTTACTGTCATTTTCTCGCTCTTCTGCAGGACCTCACAGACCCCTTGATGGTGATGATTGAACACCCAGAAGAGGAACAGGACATGCAGGAGGAAAACACCTTTGAGGTGACAGAGGCCATTCCTGATGTTGAGCTGTTTGGTTACAAAACCTCCACACGCTCCATCCAAGTAATCAGTGGCGCGTAAGTTGATCGACGACAATGTTTACGGCTTTTGTTACATCATTAATTGTAGTGGTAATGTAAAACAATAATCTGGTAATCGTTCCATTTTAGATGGGTAGCCTACTCTCATGTGGACTTCTCTGGGAACCAGTACATATTAGAGAAGGGTTTCTACGGCAACTGTGCCGACTGGGGCTCACAGGACCCTCGCATCTGCTCAGTACAGCCCATTTTGCTGGTGAGGACCACTGTGATGAGCAAGGCATAAATCTATCGGCAACATTTGAATGAAAGAATTTATATTATAACATTACTCACACATTCATTTGTTTTTAGGCTCATGGTGACAAATCAAGAAGCAGGAATGAGGTAAATCCATTATCTTGATATAGTTTTATGTTGTTTAACCTCAAGTCAAATCGTCTCTTTTAACTATTACTAGTGCATCTTACCCCCGTAAAGTGATCGTATTTCATTTTAATTCACATATTTAGTGTACAGGACTTGCTAGTTAGTTTAGAAATAGCCAGACACACACACACAAACGTATAATGTCCAAAGGCTGCAAGTGGAGATCATTTTTTTTGTTTCTTTTGGTTACAGTATACCAATATTTACAGTAACTTTTATGCCGAGGAAACTCTGTATTTTGAAAGTAACAAGCCTTGTTCCATAGCTTTTCTATCTGAAATCTCCTAAGTAAAGGACACCTTAACATTTATCCTATTTAAATCTATTAAATCTGAGAAGATGATGCACAACTGTAAAAAAACTGTAATGAAAAGACTAATCACTAAAACTTGACATTTGAGATATGAAATTTAATTCAATAATACTTTTATCTGCTAGAATCTAGTTAATTTGATAAATAATTCTCATTTTTCCGTCACCTCTGTCAGATAATGCTATACTCTGAGCCAGATTTCCAGGGCATTTGTCACGTTTTTGACAGCAACCAGGAAGCAGTGCCAGAAAATTTACTGACCAAGTCCTGCCGAGTGGTGAGGGGCAGGTAAGAATTATTTCCTAAATATTACAGGATGCAGAGGAACTAAGGGAATAAGGGGAAAGTGCCTTTGAATAGATGGAGGGCTGAAAAATAAGATATTCACGATGAAGGAGTAGAAGGGGTAAAATGAGGAATATTTAAAAAACCAACATGTTTTGCTGAAAATAAATGAATAAAGTAAAAGAAAAGATAGTAACGTTTTCATTCTTTCAGCTGGGTCCTCTGTGAAAATAAAGAACACTCTGGAAATGTATACGTCTTATCTGAAGGAGAGTACCCCAATTTAACCAGCATGGGATGCCCACCTGGTTGTACCATTCGTTCTGTGAAGATCATACCGATGGTGAGGAAGCTGTCATGACGTGTGAGACATGCATTGTTTTCTCTCCTTTGTCGTCGTGCCCTGAACATCCACCTCTCCACTTCGTAGACTCTTTCAGTTCCCTCCATCTCTCTGTTTGGCCTTGAGTGTCTGGAGGGCAGAGAGATCACCGCAGACACGGAGATCGTCAGCATGGTCGAAGAGGGCTACAACAACCACATCCTCTCTGTCAAAGTCAACAGTGGCTGGTAAGTGTTTGTCTTTCTGAGTTACTGTGTGTAACCTGGCGAGACTGTATAGAATGTGCTGTTTGTGTGTTTACATTTGCACGAGTGTATTTGCATGGATGCTTGTCACAGAGTAGCTTCCTGGAATTCCATAAGAACTGCAGTTTTTCAGCTTTTTGTAAAGAAATGTAGTTAAGATACTACATGGATTTGTAATTTAATGATAAAAACCTTTAAAACTATTTGATTGTCAGCTAATTCACTGGGTAGCAAAATTCAACCGTACCAAAATTCTTGTTTTGGGTGTTATGTGTATATGTAATTGCCTCTCTCTCTCCTTTTGCAGTTGGGTGATATGTGAACACAGCAACTACAGGGGGCGCCAGTTCCTATTAGAACCAATTGAAATCACCAACTGGCCGAAGTTTAGCTCACTACACACTATTGGTTCAATGTTCCCAGTCAGACAGGTTTGTTAATACTTTGTCAATATGTTTAACAGCATATCCATGAAATGCACCTCTATATTTATTGTATCACTAGCAGTGGAACTTTAAAGATCAAACTTGCCTCCTTCTCGTCTTTACAAGTTTTAACAATAACAAAAGCTATGAAAGTCTACACCCAGCCCTATTTACACCCTTGAAAAGAACAATTTATTTGTGGAACAGTGAAGAAGCACCAGTTTCACACTTTTACAATACATAAACAGCATTTTTAGAGTCCGAAGTCAGAAGTGACTGGTTTTCCATAATACTATCCATCTTCTATGCTTGTTGTTTGAAAATGTATTTTTATTTGCATGAGGTTTAAAAAAATTCAAACCTCCACTAATGTGTATTTACATACATATATTTATGTGCCTGCAGAAGCGCAACTTTTTCCGTATCAAGAACAAAGAGAGAGGTCACTTCATGTCCATTCAGGGTGGTGTGGAGGAGCTGAAATCAGGGCGTGTAGTGGTGACATCAGAGGTGGAGCCCATGAGTGACATCTGGTTTTATCAGGATGGCTTAATCAAAAACAAGGTAACATATGAGTGAAAGGTTATCGGCATCTTTCAGACTTTAACCTGAACTAAATTTATCACATCATCTGAACTGGTCTGATCATGTGTGTCTTCTGTAGTTGTCCCCAAACATGTGTGTTCAGGTGATGGGTAATGTAGAACCGGGAAATAAAGTGGTTCTGTGGACAGAGACCCGGCAGCCTATCCAGACCTGGGCAGCCCAGATGAAAGGTCTCATCACTAGCATTACGTTCCCTGGGTTGGTCCTGGATGTCAAAGGTATGAACACAGGCGGTGCTGAGCATAATTTAAACAAAATGCCAGTTTTGTAGACGAGCATTTTAATGTTAACATAATTACTTTTAACTTTTTAAACAAGATGAGTTTTCTTCTGTTTAGGTGGAAAAACATATGACAAGGACCACGTGGTGATAATGTCGGAGAACGAGGAGAGGCCAAGTCAACAGTGGGAGATAGAATTGTTATAGAAACCTCATGTTCATCTTCACTCAGCTGTCTTAACTTCGACTTTGACCTTTATCTGATCATCTGACCACAATTTGAGTATTCAAAATAGAAATCTTCCTGTTTGTATGGTTCTAGAGTCATGCAAATGTCCCATCTGTGAAGGTACTTTTATACCTTTGTTTACTATAAAGCAAATCAACCTTTAATGATTGTCCTGAGAGGAGATGCTAGGTGGCTATTTATACTTAACACACATAGTCGATGCATTAAGCCAAAGGAACGTGTGCTATGCAACATATGTCATGTTATTGTAAGATATTTTTATATATGTGTATAACTCATTGTTTTGTGGGTATTACTGCAGCTCTATATACAGTATATCATCGTTGCATTTTGCAGTTCAATGAACTTTGCAGTTTCTGTCAAGTTACGTCTGTTTCTTGTTTTACTTTTTGTCATAAGTCAAATTGTTATGTGAAATGTGCTGTCTGCATCAACTGTATATTGATATTTGATACTAAAGATTTAACGAACTTGTTCAATAAGAAGTGGTGATTTTAAACAAATGTAAGCACTGTTAAATAATAAAAATAAAAAATAAAAATATTGATTTAAAGCTGCTTAATGGCAAAAGTTGTTTTTTTTTTAAACTGTTGACTGTGATGTGAAGCAGCAGCATCAGTTTGTAGTATCAAGTCAAAGAAACTTTCCATAACCAAATGAGAGGAAACCATCTTCTCTCAGGGTTGGCTGCATAAAAACAATGTGACAAAATTATCTGACAATCAGTAAACTACTCAATTAGTGGTGGTTTGAACAGAATATTTTATTTAGTCATTTATCTGAACTGTTCACTATATACAGTCTTTACTTCATTCAGTATTCCACTCCCAGTATTCATCCATTCATACTTTAATCTATTCATTTTCAGTGCCTGTTTGAACTCTGGGTGAATGTCATGAAGGTAATTGTTTTGCATTTCTATAAACAGTAACACTGCACCATGCCAAAAAGGAGAGCACGACATGCAAAACAGCACTTTGTGTCCATTTAAATCTACTCTTATCTTAAACTTTTTTTTTTGTTTAGTGATACTACACTCACTGCAGCACTGCAGTAGATACAAATCAACTAACATCCCAAGTGGTTACGCATCAAGTGACAATTTAACTGCTTCCAGCCCTTGTTATTGAATCAACACTTTTAAAGGTTGCATAACGACCAACAATTCAAATGATTTCGGTGGTTATGCATCAAATGACGGTACAACTGGTTAAAAGGTAACACATCAACTGACAATTCATCTCTTGTTCAAACAGCATTTCACCTGCTTACTGTGGTTAAACATACAAATGATATATTTTTTTACGGCTTTCATCTGTTCCTTTCCAAATCACAGTTAAACATTAAAGTAAAACTGTTTTTGCTTAAACCTCCTTTAGACTGTCCCTTAGTGATAGGGTGAGATGTCCGGGAGAAACTTGGAGTAGAGTTGCTGCTCCTCCGCGTTGAGAGGGCTGCCTTTGTGCTGATGAAGCTTAAAGGGTTTGATGTAAATAAGCATTGTTTGTAATAACCACACAGGTTTCATATCAGCAGATAGAACAGCTGGTAGAAGGTGATCAGCACAGGAGACTGGACAGATTAGTAGTATAAGGGGATATATTTACAGTACAGTGGTTTTAATCGTCAGCTCTGGGTTTTTCTGTTAGAAATAACTGTGTGAACAAATGTACATGTTTGTTTTTCTAGTGTGTGCTTTCTTTCACTTTTATGACTGAGGGTGGAGAGTTTGGAAGTATCAGATTGTTACCTCTGGCAGTCTCACATGCCGGCGCTGAAAAGCTTTCTTTGTTACCTTTTGTGACACAATTCACTTTTCATGTCTATTAGCTATTGTGTTATGACCGTATTCATATTCATTACTGTGAAACCAGGGTCCCCCTCCACTTGACAGGCATGTTTTCTGATGGGCTTGTTTATCATGTACAGTATCTGATTTGTCTTGTTGAAAATTACAAAGCTCAAACTTAAAGACTCTTTGGTATTTAATAATTCTGATAAACATCTTCTGGGCTGTGGTCTGCTCGGGCGGTTCTGTGAAGGTGGCGGGCTCCAACAGACTCCAAGACAGGAGGGCTGGCTCTGCTCTGAGCATGAAGCTGGACCCGCCTCATGTTGTGGCCGTGAGGAGGATGCTGTCCAAACACCTCTCAATCCTGAATAATCCCACCCATACACCACACAGTGTGCTGGCTGGATACACCACAGGATGTTCTTTCTCCTAGTGGTCATTAAACAGTACATCTCCTCTATGTCAACACTGTTTACTGCATTCCACTTCTGACTAGAACAGGCCTATTTTATTTATCTTAGACCTTAGACCTGTTCTTGAGTTTTTTTTATTTGTGTTGGTGTGGTTTTTCCTGGTGATGGGACTTGACTTTCTTTTTCAGCAGAGAGCAGCTGTAACAAGGCAGAATGTTGGATTATTATAGTTTTCTGAATCTTGAATGTTGAACACAACAGTTCCTCAGTGATCATTGTGTTTTGGTCCTGTCTGCCTCAAAGTCTATAGTCCGTGGTCATTTCACTGCGAAGGTCAACTGTAAACCAACCTGACTGTCTGGATTCCTCCTCTGCAACAAATGTGAGTATTGTACAAGTGGGTTGTCATAGTATTTATGCAGACCAATAGTATTAGTTGTACTTATGAAGATAATAAGCACCGATTGGTCCAATGTTTGTTATACAGTCAGGTGGGTGTAATGGGAACAGGCGTGTCACAGCGAGGGTGAGTCTAAGATACAGAGCAGATTACAGGAGGTTGTAGAAACACTACCTCCACACCTTCATTCAGCTGCCACAGCATTCTGTCACTGGTAAGAAAAATATGCATTCTTTAAATGTTTGTCAGAAAATGCTGTACTTACATGTAAATTAGTCTATTAGAATAGAACTGTTTTGTAATATAACTGTTGTTTTCATGAGTAAACTGCCATTAAGATATTAAAATGATCAGTTTGGTTTGCCTAACCTTTCCATTTTCTAGTATCTACACCACCGAATTTGATGTAATTTTGTTTTTCTATGCCTCTGATGTACCTTTGTGAGTGTGTCATGTATGTGTATACACAATTTATTCACATTCTTTCTGGCAGGTAAAACAAAAACCATGGACCCTGAATATTTCAATTCTTATGTGAGTAGACATTTTCTGCCCAATCACCACTCTGTCATTGTATTGTAATTCTCTTTACTGGGGCGCCACATTCATAGATAGCTTAGTCTGCTGTCTTGTGCCCTCTGATATTCCACATACCTTCGATCTTATCTACAAAATGTCTTACATGTGTGATTCCTCTGATATGCCAGAATGATGCAACGTGAACTCTAATGTTAAGAAAGTCTACGTTCCAGTTGTACAGATAGTGTCAGTCTTTAAAGTCAAGCATAATGAAAACTGACCTTCTGTTGACATGATCATGGTATGTCTGGAAAACTGACCTTCTGTTGACACATTCATGTTATGTCTGGTATGTTGCTTGTTCTTGTGTTACACATTTCACTTGGAGTCAGGATCTGTGTCCATTGTCAGGATTTATGCCCAATCTACTTCTCTTGATCAGTTTGTCTCTCCTCCTTTAGGACATGTGGTGGGGTACCCTTGGAACAGTGCGACCCTTCCCCAGTTTCCACCCTAACAAGGATGCCATGGACATCCAGACAGCGCTGGAGAAAAAAGGTATTTCAGATTAAAGCGGTGTCATAAGGCTGTAGACTATCCTACTTTTCTTATTCCTTTTAGCATTCCTCATTGTTCAATGTGTATATTGTTTCATAATTGAAATCCAAACACTGGCAGATGCAGTGACCCTGGTGAGAATCCTAACCAATCGAAACAACGCTCAGAGACAAGTGATTGCCAAGACCTTTGGAGAGGTAACACACAAGGTAAAGAAACACACAAACATGTTTACAGCAATGCTTCTTACTGACTTTAATGATTTACATGATGACAAACACTATGAATAAATGTTCAAAACTTATACATTACATTCCAAAATATAGATATATTTTTAAGATTTAAATCCAAAGCATCCTTATAGTATGACATATTCTGTGCAGTGCAAAAGACTGTAGAGTTGTAGTGATAATACTATATGTTGTCTATGTTTGCTCATCTGCAACTTTTGTGTTTGCTCATCAAACATTTTTTTGTGGAATTAAAGGGCTTGAACACACCTTTGTTTAGAGAAGGACTTTAGCAATGTAAAAGTGAGTCATAGGCTGAGGTACTACTGGGAGTGACATTCATAGAGATAAATGTTAGCAATTTGATAGGTACATCTAAAAATAAGGAATTATCATTCCCACAAATAAGTGATAGTATCTTTCATCTTTTTGGTCTGTTGATGCTGCATAAGTAACTGGCTTCTTTTCTTTAGATAGTATTCAATGTAAATTAGTTTTATTTAAATGCAGCAAACTACTAGTAGCATAGCAGGTGGCATCTAGATTATGAATATACGATATGTAAATAATTATAATGGAAATGTTGTCTTGATATTTAAAAAAACAACATACTAGGCAGAGGCAAAAGATGATACGCACTGATTCATGGATAAGCTTTTTTTCTTTTTTACTTAATAATATTTATGGTATCATGATTGATGATCCATTGATTCGTGGATAAGGTTTAATTGTTTTATATGCAGACGTCACTTGGGTTTACAAAGTTTGTGCCAGATATTGGGGAACAGGACAATCTGACGATAAGTGGAACAGGAAATAGAGCTGAGAATAAGAAATTGGTAGAACGCTACTTTGCAAGTAACCCCAGTGAAAGGAGTTGTATTCTGAGGATGTGAGACCTATGGATACTTCAAAACCCAACACCTAGACCAGGGTGTCCAACCCTGGTCCTCAGGCATCACTGTCCTGCTTGTTTGTTTTTTTCATCCCTACACTTACAGTTTCCGATTGGCTCAACACACCTGAACCGGGTAATCAGCAGTGGGTAGGGCAAAGATATTTGGAAAACAAGCATCTATCATCTGAACAATTAGTAGCTCAGTGTTCCAACATCTGCAAAAAGCAACTGCTATTACAGCTAGAGACTGATGTGGTACAACACAAACGCTACAGCAATAGGAAGCCAGGACAACAGATCAAGGGAGGGATATCATCAGGATATCATCATCCCCACAATCTGAGATTGGGTATCAAGACCCAATAACAACAATCACCTGCAATCTTAATGCAAGAGCAGCTTACCTGAAATTAAAGATCATTATCAAGACTAAGTGAAGTGTCTTTTGGAAGTCTCCTAGAATATGTAAATGCTCTTTACGTGGTGGGGTTCACTGCAAATGCAGCATCCCGACCCCGTACACTAAGCAGAAGGAAAGAGGGCGAGGACTAGTGAGCACCAGACTAACTCTACCCCTAACCCTCTATTCATGATGAAACAACTGGCTATCATAGCGAGATCAGTGCTGAGCTAAACAATTAGCAAGTAAAATTTGTAGCCAGTAATGTTGCTACAGTGAATGGTTCTCTTGAGGTCATTATGGTACCTTTCATGGTCTTCTGCCATGGAAACCGTGTCTGTTCAGTGATTTGCATGTGGTTGACTCATCAACAGAGATGTTAACCAGCTCCAATGAATCCTTCAGATCTTAAGCTGTTACCCTATGGTTCTTTTACTCTTGGCTGGACAGCCATCTCTATGAATAGTAGTCACAGTACTAAAGATCTTTTTTGCAAGGCTCACATCAGTTGCTGCATACTGACACTGTTTGGGTGTTTCTATAGTGTGAGTCAAGGTAGCTCTTCACCACACAACTGTATGTAAAATAGTCTCAGTGTTTGAGGACACACAATTCTTGTTTGAGATATAGGAAACATACTTATTCTTACTCTGTGGTGTCCCAGGACCTGGCAACGGGAGTAAGGAAAGCCTTTAGTGGAGATTTAGGAACTCTACTACTAGAATTGCTGATCCCTCCTCTGGAGTATGAGGCTTACCGTCTGCGACAGGCCATGGAGGTGAGTGGGTGTTTTTATTTTGTATACATATTTTTGCAGATGTTTAACTGGGTGTTTGGATTTGTGTGTGTTTTTCTGTCACCTTGCTGGGCTGTGCAGCGTTTAGGCACAGATGAGGAAACTCTAATGGAGATTCTGTCTACACGATCTGGAAAGCAACTTAAAGAAATCAGTGTTGTATACAAGCAATGTAAGTAAAATAATATTCCTAATCTCTCTCTCTCAAATGTTAGAATGATTATTTGGGACAGTCTCTAATACATAATCTCTTGTATCCTCATGTCCTCTTTGTTGTGTGTCCCTTTTTCAGTGTACAAGAAGGACCTGGAGAAGGAGCTGAAAGGAGAAACCAGTGGAGACTTTGCCAAGCTTGTTGTAGCTTTACTACAAGTAATTTGAGTATTTATCATCTTAAACTCCATAATAGTCAGCATCAATACTGTTGGTAATATTTAGTGGGGGCTACAATAGTGGACACTGATTCTTGCAATTAATAAGCAACTGAACTTGGATATGAAATAGCGGTAACAACCCATTGAACAACTTGAAACAGTACAGAACAGTAATCATTTTTCAACTTTTTGTAGGATGATTAAACGTAGATGTCATGAAATTACAGTTTTATTTTTCACCTGGCTCTTCCAACAGAAAGAAAATGTTGCTGGTGTGGTTGAAAGAGATATTGAGGTATGATCCACATAATTTGAATATGTACAAATGTTGTGGTTTAGTTGTGGAACAGCTTTTAGAACTACTGTATAGTTTTTATGAAATATAACATACATAATGTACTAGGTTTTGACAACATGCTATTATGGCAGCTAGCATCCAAGCAATCCTCTTTCTGTATTAACAAGAAATAAAGCAAAGCCTGTGGTGACAGACATTGATCCAGCAGTGTTTTTGAAACAGTGTTGGCAATCTTGACTTGAGCAAGAAAAACTTTGTTCCTCAATTTGATAGTAATGTATTACATTCCTTACATCACTTTGGTTCTGTGTTCCCTGAGTTTAGCCCTAGTCAGATAAAGTTTTCAGCCCTTAAATGGAGAATGGAGCATGTAGTGTGTGTCAGCTTCTACATTAAGATTTCAGTTTGGTGTTTTTTTCTTCTTCTTTTTTCTTTCAGTCCCTCTCTGCATCAATAAATGGGAAAAAAGTTAATGCAGGCCCATGGATTGAAATACTGACCTCTAGAGACTTGGATCATCTTAATAAAGGTTATTACATACACTTTATGCACAGTAGTTACTAGCGGATTTGTTTCTGTGCGTTAGTCTTCAGTGTTTCAAATATCAAGACGTTCATTCCATTGACCTTCTCTATTACTGACAGTGTTAATGGGACTGGAAATACAGAGTGGACAGACGGTCGATCATGCTCTGGAGAAACGATTCACAGGAGACTTTCGACTGGGTTTGAAAATTTTAGGTAAATATAGATTAAGATATTGTACGAATAGTATACAGTGTCTACATTGATTACTCGAGGACATTTGTTGATTCCATTGTCATGACAGTGCAGTGCATTCAAAGCCCTGATGTTTACCTCGCCAAAAGACTAACTACCATGAAGGTAAGATACTGTCATCATTTTTTGTTTTTGTTTTTTTCCATTAGACTCCTAAATTATTATATCGCGATCACACATTAGGGTCACATTACTACAGGAATTATTTTCATTAAAGTTATTTATACCTGTATAAAATGTATATAATGTGTATGTTAGAAGTGTATGTGAAATCTTCTAGTGTGTGAGCTAACTGTTTCCCTCCTGCAGATATCGATTGTACAGGGGATTATGGTGTCTCACTCTGAGGAAGATCTGCTGAGCATTCGAGTTGCCTACCTTAAACTAACAGGCACCTCCCTCTACACTGCTCTACAGGTGGGTTACACACATACAATACTGTGCTAGTTACAACACACAAATTCTTCTTTGTATACTTTGAAGAAAAGTGTATATATGTTTTTACATGTAAACTTCATCTTTTTCCAACAGAAACAATTCAAAGGGCATCATCTTCAGGCTCTGCTGGGAATTTGTCGATCTGAAGATTAAACAAAACACATGTAAACTTGTTTTCTACTGAATTTGAATATTGTAGTATAGAAATAACTTTCATGTTCTATTCTAAAATGTATGCAATCTCTTAATCTCTTTAATTGAATAGCTTACACTTGTTTCTTGTTTTGAACTAAAGCTAATTATAACATTTGTGTTCATCATATGTTCAGCAGTTTTTATTACTTGTGATATCTACTGCAGTACTTCATCCTGATGTATCTACATATAGTATTTATTCTAGAAACACTGCTTATAACCAGAAGGGAAATAAAGACACCTCTTTTCTTAATAATTTAAGATCATATTTTAATATAATTGTTTTAATCTTTATTATCAGTGTTAAAAATTTAGATGTAGTGATTACATATAAATAAATATCACAATTCAACATCACAATTTGAAATTCTTTCTCTCTTAACTATTTCTACCACAGTGCTCTTCTAGTCTTCAAACGTCAAAACATTTAAATAGTCAGCAGAGTCAACTCGAACACATGAGTACCATTAGTCTTCAGTTATTCCTGATGCCAGATCTATTATATGTCAGTGCTTCAGATGTAACAATTACCTTAATTTATGAAAAGTATACATACAAAGTCTTTAGCCGACATTTTATCCAATCACTGCTTTCATTCACCTCTATTTAGTCCATTTAAACTTTAATTTACGCTGAGAAGCACTGAATCACTGACTTGGAGACTTATGCCTCTTACTGCTCAGGGGAACAGGGTGTAGAGCATCCATAGCACTACAGAAAACAACAGAGAAGCCTTAACTTCTGAGCCACTGTTTGGGCTACTGGTGGTTTGAGTAGGTGATCCTGTTGTTGTTGTTGGAGTGGTGTTGGTGGTTGTGGTGTTGGTTGTAGACATGGTTGTATTTGTAGGTGAGACTGTTGACCCTGGCAGAGTGGTCGTCACCATTCTTGTAGTGGTGGTTGCAGCAGTAGTTTTAGTGGTGGTTGGTGCGGCAGTTGTAGTGGTGGTTTTGGTAACAGTTGTAGAAGTGGTTGTGCCAACAGTTGTAGAAGTGGTTGTGCCAACAGTTGTAGAAGTGGTTGTGCCAACAGCTGTAGAGGTGTCCGGTGCTGCAGTTGTGGAGGTGGCTGGTGCAGGAGTAGTAACGTTGTCTGATGCTGCAGTAGTAGTAATAGAATCCGGAGTCTGATTGGCAATAGAGTGAAAAAGTGACTTCATTCAACATATACAGTAGAGTTGCTATTGCAAAATAACACTTGCAATATGGAACGTATTACAGAATTTAAATAAACAAATGCTATGTGCCAACAGTGAGTAAAATAATCAAGACTTTGGGGAGATGTGAGTGTGCATTTGTTGCATGGAGCTGGTTCTGAAGGAAAGAAACTGATATAATCTAGTGAAATTGTGAAGATTGTTTCAGCACAAGTGTGTTTTTTATTTGTTTGTTTATGACGTATTACCTCTTCTCCTTGTAAATGGTAAATGATTTGCATTTGGCATTATCAGTAGCCAGAACACTTTACAACAGTGCTTCTCATACACACACGCGCGCGCTGATGAAGGACGCCGACAGAGCTGTCATTGCAAGGCGCCTGACCCCTCGTGAGCAAATTCGGGTTAAGCGTCTTCCTTAAGGACACTTTGACAAGTGGATTTAGGAGGAGCTGGAGATTAAGCTGTCAGCCCCACTGTTGGTGGGGTTTTAATCTTTACAGTCCATTGCAACCACACTATAAGTCTATATTTAATTATGGTTAGGTAAATACAATTAGTAATTTTGTGGTGTCGCTGTCCCTTAACATAAAAATATTTAGTTTGGAATACTGAGTTTGAATTTCTCTCTCTGTCTCTAATACCAGAAACCAGACTTCACTGCTGTCACTGTAACAAAAAACACCCATTTTAGACAAGAGGATTATGTTACTGCCTGTTTATAATAGAATTTACCATGAGATGTCATAGCTAGAACAATGGGACACTAACACACACACAGGCTTTTCATGTGAGCTGTGATCAGGAGCAGCTTCACACGCTGGTTCCCATCACAGAGCGTTATCATCCATATAACCATTTCTCAAAACTGCTCCAGATGTGAATGCAGTGCACATATAGAAATATATTTAAACTCTGATTTAATATTTTGAGGTACTTGTACTGTATATTTTTATTTTATGTTTTCTCTAATTTTACTCCACTAAAACTCATATGAAAAAGTACAATTGTAATGAATTAATGTAGATTCTTCATGTAAATTTAATTAACTAATCAATGATGAATTATTATTAGGGATCAGCCAAGTGTCAGCTTTACCAGCTGCTGTTTGTGTTCTACACCAGTTGTCCGGGTAACATAGATCTTTGGGCCTTATTTTTTATTAATTATTATAAATTTTGTCTTTTACATAATTTTCACCTTTGCAAGTTAGTCAAACAAAGGGAATAATACTCCAAAGTACCTTTGGATTTAAGTACACGTACTTTAACTTAAGTGGAGAATCTAAACTGGTACTTTTACCTGTAGTGAGCTGTGAGTTACTTGTAATTTTATTTAGTTTTGTACCTCTACCACCTCTGGCTGCAGTATTACATTCACGTGATACTTTTCTCTCCATTTAAACATGACATACAGTATATTAATTTGAAACTAGTGGAAAAAGGAGAAAATGCAATTTTGGTCCAAAATGAGCATAGAAATTGCACCAGTCAGCATAAACATAGTCTATAGCCGTGCATCTCTTCCAACAGAGGCACAAATACTTTTGTTTGGTGACAGGAAAAATGCCAAACAAGGAAACACAGACTAAAAAAATTTAAAACTACATAAAAACTAAAGCCTAAGTTGGCTAATATAGATAAAAGAGCCCATAGTGGTCCACCAATTATATTTCTGTTTCCTAATTACAAAACATCTAAGATCATTAGTTAGTTGTTTTCAACAAGTTCAGCAAGTCAACTGATAATGTATTAGCCCTCTTGCCATGTTACATTGGATTGGATATTAACATGACCTGTTTTCCTAACCCATAATGTTTTCCGTTGCCACTAATAAAGAAAATCTTGAACAAATACAGTTGTTAAATCTGAGGCTTTGTAATTATAAAATTATTTTGTTTTAGAAATTTCAGTTACAATAATATAAAATCTAATAATAATAATCTATTAATAATAATTTCTGAGGATATTACAGTAACATACATTAAGATAACAGAGTATCATAAAATATTAGATGACTGTAGAAAACTTAATAAATTCCATGAAAAAACAATTTGACTGTTTCAGGACAATGAGATAGTTGAGTATGTAGTTGGAGTCAGTTGGCTGACTCAACTACAATGTTAATACCTTAAGATAAGATTTGGACAGAATTGTAAAACATATAGATTAACAAAAAGGTTATGAGTAAGTTACCTGTGCTAATGCCAGTAGCACCAGTGTGAACATAATTCCCAAAGTTAATGTCTTCATTGTGGAGAGAACCGAGGAGGCACCAGAGATGTTAGTGAAAACACCCGGCCGAGAAGCAAAGCTGATGTGATTTCTAGGCTGTAAAGGATCACCTACTTTAACTCAGCCTACTTCCAATTTCTTCTGGGAAACTGAGCAGAACCTTTTTGTTTTTGCATTTATACAAAAGTACCACGATTCATTTGGGAGTAGGTGTGGATTCATGACTTGCCCTTCGCTCCAGGGAGTTTAAGTTGAGGAGGTGTGTGTATCATTGTGTGTGAGATGGGCATGTGTGTGTATGGAGGACTTCCTTCTTTGTGCAATGACCATGGGTTTCACCCACATTGTTCTTTGTTCAGATTAATAAGTGCTTACCCTTCATGCTGACTCTTTCTTCTCGTTACGAAAAGTATTTAATTGTGATGTTATGTATATTGTAACTGTAACTGTATACTGTAATGTTAAAGAAATTGTTTACACTGTGTCACTGTTTAAGACACTGGTCGAATTCCTATAAACTCAAATATTTTGTATTTTAGAGCAACTTTTATTTCGTATGTTGTTGTTGACAATGTGAAATGAAAAATGACGACAACTTGTTGACATGTAGTTTAATCTTTAACCTCGTGTATATGGGAGGCCACTTTACTGTAACACGCCTTGCAAAGGTTTAATGGTGCAATTAGCTTTAGCAAACTAAACCTTTTCGATTAATCATAAAGAGAAATAATCCACCTCCTGGTGGATTATTGACAAATCATAAGCAAATAAGTTACAGTGTTATTTCCTTGTGTGCGAAATAATAAGGAAGCACTATTCAGTGAAGAAAGGAGGAAATGAACGTTTTATTGATTTTGCAGTGACACCTTCTCTGATAAACAGTGCAAGTGAAGCCTTTTCAAAGCAACATGCTACAATTTGATATTTTCACTCACTGAAATCAAGAAGAATCCCAGTTAATCCAAGGCTATTTTTAAATTACCTGCAGGCCTCTTCACAACCTTATACAACTGCTACACCATCTGGCTGAATAGGGTAACAATATCTGAAAAGTTACCTATTTTATTTATAGAATAGAAGAAGAATAGAATTGGTACTTTATTGATCCCCTTGGGGAAATTCCTTATATATATATAAGGAATAATATATATATATTCCTCATATAGATGCCTTAGGTGTATTTGCCTAATGATCATATCATCATAGACATTTTAAGATAAGATAAGATAAGACTTTATTGATCCCACAGCGGGGAAATTAGTGTGTTACCACAGCTCAGTACAGAACA
>JAUYWH010000003.1:5554980-5621029 GCA_034779795.1 Ctenopoma multispine
CCTCTCGCCCACCACCGCCACAGAGTCCAGGGGGCATCCCAGTACAGAGCTGGATCTCCTTACCAGTTTGTCAATCCTGCTCCTGTCCCTGTCCGTGCATCCACTCCCCCAGCAGGCCACTGCATAGAAGAGGGCGGATGCTACTACAGAGTCATAAAATGTCATAAAATTTGTCTTTGTTTAGTCTTAAATTTCTTCTTTCTTGTCTATTTTGGCCATTAAACCATCCAATATGTGGTTACCACATATAAATATGTGTTGTTAGCTGATAAACTACAATATTTGGGTTATTATAACCTGAAGAACATACGTTACCTGTTCAATAGTAATGTTCTCCACTGTGTGTGTGTGTGTGTGTGTGTGTGTGTGGCTAATTTCTCCTTAAAAGCTTATGTGAAGCCTTCTTTTAGAATAAACTCTATCTCTGTGTCCCCTTTTAACACAATACATAGACTGACTACTCTCTATAGAGTGTTGTGTTTGCTAAAAACGGGTAGACTTTACAGATGGAACATATCTCTATTGTTTATAATATATAAGACAAAAATGATTAAAGAAGCTAAAATAAAGTTTTTTTTATTTTGATAACTAGACATTTTAATACAAACATCACACACTGATAACAGAGACATTTTTATTAGTAACATATTTCACTGTGTGAAATACTTCTACTTCTACCTCTGTTTACATATAATTATAGCAATTCACATACACAAAGCGTTGCATCAGTGTGTTTTCTTATATTATTAGTTGATACAAGCCACCAGCAAATACAGATCAGACAGCAGTATTCAAACAAACAGGATCTGATTCACATCTGTCGAAGCTCCTACATGTTGGTTGATTAATAGACTGACTCTGTGACTGTAACATGTTAAGCATTATATAATGTCAACTGAAAAACACAATTGAAAATGCATTTTCTCTTTAGTAAATATTCTAAATATTTTTTGCAACTAGTGAAAAAGGTGCTCTACTTTAGGACTAATTCTACCCCTGAGCCTCAAGGGGGCGCTCACTGCCAGAGTGCCTGAAGAGTAGATCCCAGCAGCAGGGCGGCGGAGAAGATGTGGCTCTGTCCGTTGTTTTTAGTCACGGAGCCCACATTATACATCACACCAGGTGGTATGTTTGACATGGTAGTGGAGAAGGAATTACTTCCTGTGCCACTGTTATTGGGTGGTTGGGTTGAATTTGAGGTGGAATTGTTGGCGGCAGAGCTGTTTGATGATTTAGTGGATGCTGTGCTCTAAACAAAGATAGAAAAGGAGACTGTCATCTTTTACATACCATAGCAGTGTACTACAAAGCATAATATTTCATATTATATTGAAGAAATTTCAGTTTCAGTTTCAAACTGAGTGCTTTAAATAATAAAAAAACACTAATATTGAAAAATGGAAGACAGGATATTGAACACTTTTTTTTGTTTTAGAAGAATGTTTTATCACTGTTCAACCAAAACAGACATGAAAAATCGGATTTAGATTGCATTGTTATTATTCTTATTTTTATTATTATTCGTGTCCATCTCTCTCTCTAACTATGTTATATCAAGTGAAGAAAATCTTTACCTGTGCACAAACAATTCCCAGCAAAGTTAGTGAAAACAACGCCAGGACACCGTACTTCATATTGGATGAAAGTTGATTTTCCTCTTGAAGATATACTGCAGGAGACAGCACTTCTGTGTCCTTGCTGTGATTTGTACAGTAGTTTTGTAAAGTATTTCTACAGGCTGCCTCTTTATAAGGTATTCAGATTATTCACCTGATACCTGTTTCCTTTCAGGAAGTCTTACCTCAGTCTCCACCCAAATGATGGACCACAAATGCAAAACCTCACTGAGCCAAGTGATCCAGATGTAAGTGGTCCCCTTCCTCTGCTGCGTTTGTGCTCTCTGTCAGCAGAGAGCCTCCAACCGTTCAGCTGCAGCTATTTTTAATACAAGTAATAATTGCTTAATTCTCAAAGATGGATTGTGTTGAATGGCTTTGTTTTATTGTACGGGGTGTAACAAAAACAAGAGACGTACATTTGATATCAGACTGCATCACAGACTTGCACATACAACACCTAACCTGCAGACATGCTCATTACAGTCCGTATACTGCCATCAAATAAAACCATCACTCTACAGTGATTATACATATAAACTTTAATACACTGCTGTCATATACTGAAAGCGCTGAAGCAAACCATCTGAGATCGATGAAACAAACCATTAAAGGTGGTTCAGAAACAACAGCCTACATTTGAATGCACTGGTTGAATAAAATAGAATATCTGCCTAAATGCAAATTAGTCGGCAGCTGTGACTCTACCAACACCATGAGTTACAGTAGGACTAAGGTTCTTGTAGCATTGATGCAGTTTTATTAACATATTTTGTAAAAGATTGCCCCCCACATGTATTTATATACATAGGCATTGAGACCCTTGCGTCCCTGTGCACTGTAGAGCAGAACGGAGATGGCAGGTATCAGAAGTTGGCTGTAACCCCTGAACGATATTAAATTACCATTTTATCTGCCACAACAATTCAGACCAGTGCCCGCTGTTAATGTTTAGTGAGATATAGTTTTAATAATAATTTCGATAGGGGGTATACATCTTTATGAGAACTGTAGAATGTAGAAATGTGCATACAAAGCATAACATTAGCATGTTATATTATTAAACAGGAGGCTCAAAAGATAGAAAATACATTTCCCCCTCTTCATACATAATAAGATTTATGGATTTTATAAGAAACATATTCCTTAGAAAGGCTTTGAGTCCCTTGCTTCTGCTCTTTCATCCCTGTGCGCTGTAGAGCAGGATGGAGATGGCAGGTAGCAGGAGTTGGCTGTAACCCCTGAACGTGACAGACTCTCCTTTTGATGTCGTAGGTGAAGTTGATGGAGCATTACTCACAGTATTGGCAGTAGATGTAGAATGCTGCTCGGTGAATGACGTAGCTCCAGAGTCATGAGTTGGTCCAGTGGACACTGTGGATTGGTGTGATGAAATAGTAGCAGCTGTGGTGTGTGAGGACTCCGTAAGTTGGGTGGTATGAGTTGATTCAGTGGTGGTGTTGGTGACCACTGTTGTGTTTGTAGCAGGGGTTACTGTTTGATCCTGAAAAGAAAAAGTCAGTCCAACATATTATATTATATACATAATATGCAATAAACATACTTTCTCACTTAAATGTGTAGGCATCTAATCATGTACACAGTTTGGGGGATTTATGCTCAGGTTTTAAGATATACTGTATATCTCCTTGTAAGTCGCTATGGATAAAAGCTTCTGCCAAGTAAAGTAAAGTAAATATACATTTCGATCGATTATAACTCTGGATACAATGAGGGTGAATTTAATTTGAGTTTTACAGTTTTCACAGCAAGAACATACACAAAACAAAGACATATAAATAGCATACTGTTCATAAGAGTTTGCAAATGACGAAAGGAGCAATAATGTTACTGAGGCAGAGCTCTCTCTATTTTGAGTGAACTAATCCCTTATAAAAAGCTTTCCCGCAGTACCGCGTGCCTCTGTGTCTGTGAAAAATCTTTTTTTTGCCACCTGCAAAGGTCAAACACCTGCTGTTCCAGCTTAGTACATGAGGTATGAAGACAACATCCACCACACTTTGCATATTTCTGTGCACATGTAGTACCTGTTTGCCCTGCAATGTGTTATGTTTTGATTGTTTTCTGTTGTATTTCAGTTCCTTCTTGACCAGACTGATGCCTTGTTTTCCTGGGCCTGTCATACGTAGTTCATCTGGAAATGGTTGTTTCTGAGTAGCAGTTTTAACTAAGGTCAGGAATGTTATTTTTGCCTCATTTTCATTTTCAATCTCAACACAACATTAAAGTTTTTATTTGTGTTTGTATGTGTTGTTTTTCTCTTGGTTACATGTTACTTCTTTGCACACTCCTTCGTGTCCAGCTGAGGAACAGGAAAAATGTTCTCCCTTGTTTTGAAAGTAAATCTTTTCTTTCTTCCTCCATTTGCCTAGACTGAGCTGCATTTAAATGTTTGCTTCAACTCTGAATGCTTTGAATGGAGCTACGCTTAAGCTAGAACAACAGCAGGAGAAGATGTGCTTTTCGTTGAAAATACAGATAAATCAGCTTTCCAACCAGTGCCCACCATCACAGCCCTTCGAATGGGGACAAACTTAGCCTGCGTGACCCTTCACATGTTTTCCACCAGGTTTTCAAAGTGTCCCTTACCTCAGCGCTGCCCAGTATGAAGGTCAAACAGACACAGAAGACAAACATCCCCGTTTTCTTCATCTTGGTTTTCCGCTGTTTCCGCTCTTTATGCCTGTCCCCACCTTTCTGCTTGTCCTTTTATACCTCCTAGCTTTCCATAACACAGATGCTGATAACAGTTAGTTGTCAGGGAGTGCCGAGTGAATTTTTTTTTATTGTACTGAGCTTTGGAGCACATCCAACTTCATCTAGGGCATTAATATGATAAGGGAAAGCGGAGATGCAGAAATCCGGCACATGGAAAAACAAGTTATTTGTTTCTTAAAATCAAACTGTATGCTTTTCCAAATGTAGAATTACACTTTGGCCACACTTTTGCCTTTCCTCAAATACTTTTTTTTTAGATTAAAGCACTGCTGAAAAAATACTCAAGACACAAGAGACAAATTTCGTTTTTAATGCTAACTGATGAGCAGTCAGACTAGGATAAACTCTGACATATATCGACATACGTAGTTACAGACACTGACATACAGTATAAAGAGAGGCTGCAGGGAGCGGTCGTTGTTGTGCCTGTCTTCAAGTTTCATTTTGAGAGAAATCATCTGATGCTCATCATTTCACAGAAGGCTCTCTCATGTATATTTTTAACCCAATTACAAAGCATGCTGGGAAGCTTCCTTAGGTTTTCCATCAAATGTCCATAAAACATTTTTCAAGAACACTCGTGACTCATCTCAGTACTTTTCCAACCTGCCTCATGAGTGTTTATCATCTTGTGGCATGGCCTCTGTATTTTGTCTCATAAAGCCTTGAAGTCACCCCTGCTCCATAGAGATTTTTGGTGATATCAGTGACTATTGTTTTGCATTTAGCATACGTTGCTCAGCACACCAGCGTTTTCGTTCTTTCTCAGGACATGTCAGATTGTTGTACTAGTGATGCTTAACGTTAACGAGTAACGAGTGCAACGCCTTAAAGTCAGTTAGAGTTAAAAAGTCACTTAGAGCAATTTATTATTTGAACAATCGATCTGACAGGGCACAGATTAGGAAACACGAAACACGTGTCATGTTCAGGTACTTTTTCTCACTTAATATTTGGGTCATTTGATACAAAAGGTGCTATGTTCTGTGTTTTTTTAATGTATATATGAACGCTATTAAATAAAAGCAGAGATCATGTTCATTCTTTAATCTTAAACCTAAAAGTCTTCAGTGTGCAGCAAACATAAATGTATTGGTCTTGCTATTCCAATACATTTAAAGGGGACTGATAGTTTTTGGTTGTCCAGTGTATCTTTATAGGTAACAGAAACTAATCTGTTTTCCCTTTGTGTTTAACTTTTCACTTTCGACCAAGCTCTATTATGTAAGGTAGGAAAGAAAACTAAGGAAAACTGATGTGATATAATAAAATAAATCACACAGAAATGGAATGTAACCACAGAAACCAGCCTGTACAGACTTCCAGGGTTACTTTGATAACACGAGTTTTACTTACTTTAACATTTTATCCACACCGATGAATATTATACAAGAAGAAAATTTGTTGAATAAGGCACGTTTGATTTCACCTTGTCTGTTGACTTGCAGCTGAACAGGCTATTGGAATAACTGAAGCAAAAAAAAGGAATGTACCCTTGAAATATTTAGTTTTTGATACTGCGTTTGTACAAATAAAACCGGCATCTTATCACCTTCTATGCAAAGAAGGGAATAATGCGACAGCGTCAAACAACTTGTGTGCAAAATAGCTGAGACATTGCCTTTTGTTTCTTTAGGCCACAACATTAAATCTATCTCGTGGTTCTAATGCTGTGGCTGATTGGTGTAGATGTTTTATTACAGCAAATTTATTGTTGCATAAAACTTTGAACCTTGTCTATTTCTAAAGAAAAGCAAACAGACAATCCCTCTCATTTTGATTTTATTAGAGACCTATGAATGGACGGGCGTGACAGAATTTCTTTATGTGACAAGTGTCACAATCACCGCGACTCAGAAATGTATCTAAAGTTATTTGAAGGTACATTTTTTAGTACACACTGGAAAGGGTATAGACAACAGCTAAAGCTTATTTTGCCTACTCTTCATGCTTAAAAATCACATATGTAATATATATCATTTTCAAGAAAGAGGATATTTTCAGTACTGGGGCCATTTGAAAATTTGAAAATGTGCCCATCATCACCATATGATGTCAAGAACAAAAAGAGAAACAAACTTGTTCCTGTAAAAGGTTCACACCAGCTCTTTGTGAAGCTTTATCAGCTGTATTTCCTGGTATCAGACATTTAAATGTCTCTTTCAGATAACCCTCTGCCCTGTACTACTTTAACAAAAACTCATTTAATTCATGTTTTTTTCTGTTTGAAGGGTGCGCTCAGAATCAATACCTGAACGTCAATAACTGAACATAAAATCCTTGTCCATCCTTGTCTTAGTGGATTTTTTTTTTTTTTGGTCCATTTCTGACATGTTTTATCTGATAAGAGTTACTGATTGTGTGAATTCAGAAAGACAATGAACAATGAATGACGGATGAAAGAGACAATGAATAAAAAACTCAGGAGAGTAAAGCATGATACAGCAGAAATATGTTTATAAATAAGTTAAAAGTGAGAAGACTAAAGTCATAGTAGACCTGTGAAGCATCAATACTGCACACAGATGTTTATCGTGTGTAATGTTTATCACGTTCACCACCAAGGAAATCAAACCTATCCTGAATGAGAAAAACAACGCGTTTAGTCCTGGTGACAGGGAGGCAGTGTTTGTCAGGAGCAAAGAGGGAAAGAAGGCCCACAGGAGGAAACTGGAACAGAGCCTCCAGCAGCAGAACACCAGGGAGGTGTGGAGGGAGATGAGGACCATCACTGGCTATAAGACCGACAGTCAGGTGACTGAGGGGACTGTGGATCAGGCTGATGAATTTAATGATTTTTTTTAATAGATTCCAGGCTGGGTCTCAAACCCACCTGCACCTCAGCTCCACAACAGAAACCTCTGTCCCTCCCCCAAACGGCTCAGCCACCACTCATGTGAGGACCATGAAAGCAGGTCAGGTGAGGAGAGAGCTGAACAGGCTTTGCCCCACAAAAGCTGCAGGGCCTGATGGAGTCAGCCTCAGGGTGCTGAAAGTCTGTGCTCCCCAACTATGTGGTGTTGTCCAGAACATTTTTAACCTGAGCCTGCATCTGGAGAGAGTTCCTCTGGGGTGGATAAAGTCCTGCCTGATTCCTGTGAATGCACCTGGGGCAGCATCCTAAAGGTGACAGACATTAACAGACTGGACAGGTTCATCAGGAGGCTGGTTCAGTTCTGGGTGTGGAGCAGGATCCTCTACACGTATTATCCGAGAGGAGGAGGACAACCAAACTCCTCTCAATCCTGGACAATTATTATTTTTATTATCTGTTTTTGTAAATTGAGTATTTGTGATGATGTTAATATTTTCTGGTTATGGTTCTTGTGAACCGCTTAAACCCCTTAAAGGTCATTTTTTCCATGGTAGATGAACATTGGCTACAAGCTGATGTACATGAACAAGCCTCTGATGAACAGTTGAAGTCCATCTTAGTGTCAACAAAATATTTGCTACATTAAAAAGGGCTGCAACTCAAGGAGATCTGATATATTGTGCAAATGAGTTAGCATGATGTCACACAAATGTGCTTACATTTGACATTTGTCATAACTAGTGTTTCTAAATCATCAGACCTTCTGATTATTTCCAAAATGTCTGTTAAAATACCACAGATTTTGGATGTGGCTTCAATCGTCTGGGCTGTAAACTGACAAATGTTCTTTAATCTCTGCATTCTTGGCAGAGCTATTCTAAAACCTCAACATGGCGATTTTTTAAACATGCAGACAATATAAATTGTGTTCTCTAAACAATATTGTAATGTTAACAGTTGCTGTAGAGTTTTATATATCTGTAAAAGACTGAAGCCATGCTATGGTAAAAATGCAAACCTAAATGCAAACTATATAAAATGTCTTTATGTTTTGCTGTGACCAAAAAACACAAAAAAATAAAATTTTCACGTCAAAATACGTTAAAATCTAACACGCTTAAGTATTTTACTATCCCTGCTGTTTGCCGTCAGTGTCTTCTTGTGACCTCTGGGTTTCACGCCTGACTGCAAACCAAATCTCCTTTACAACACTGAAAATGCTGATGTTGATGATGCAGTAAACACACACAACAATAATAGTACAGTACACAATCAAAAGGAGGTACTAGAATAAAGGCCAAAACAGGAGATAGCTGACCCACTACACAAACACAGAGCAGGGGGAAGTAGAATAGCTTTGCCTTTAGGCATTGTTTTTGTGTACCTGCCAGTATCTTTGCACAATGCTGAGTTTGATCCATTCTGCAAATATATTCAAATAGAGAAAAAAAAATGCTGGTCACAAATAAATAAAGTATTTTCTGATTAAAGTGTCATTTATCATCAGCATGATACCCACACGAACATGGTCATTTTCACCTATCATTAAAGTTAACAAGGGGCCTTTAAACCGTAAACTACGTCACATGAAAAAAAAGTACTTCCTTTAAACTTCATCATGGGTCCAACCTTTGATCCTATGTAAACCAAAGATTTAACAAAAGACACAAGCCAACATGTGACCGACAACTGATTTGCCATTGCCGAATCTTACTGGTCTGGCTACACTGACAGGGAAACAGGTCTGACTCACATGACCTTAATTTAACCCCCAAAACTTTATTATCTCATGCAGGCTTGTTTTACTAAAGTTTATTTTATGAAATGTTGACTTTGGTTCTGTGTAAAGACGACACACTCAGTGTTACTTTGTCAGACCATGTCATCGTTAACAGCCCTATACCTTGATAATAACAATCTTAAAGTATAATACCTTTAATTTCCTTGTTTAGTATAGTATAGTCTACTAAGAAACTCAGTGGTTTTCTTTATTTTTCTTTTTTAATATTTTTTGGTGAAGACCGCAGGCGTCTGGACGTGATTGTGATTGGAATTGTGGTGGGAATCTTCTGCAATTTTACCAATCAATCAATAGCTTAATCAAGAACCAAACCATGCTGAAAATAATCATTAGTAAATCATAAATGAAATAATTAAAAATTAGGGCATTTTACCCACATATTACAGACAGGACACTCACAGTCTGTGAGTTTAACTCAACTGTCGCCACCTTGTGGCGGGAAAGGTGTGTTTCTCTGACAGGAAGTGACGTAACAAAAACAGTAACGCGCTGAGCTTTGTTTTAGAAATCAGGAAATACGTATGATGTGTTATACAAAACAAGGATTCATCTAATCAGAGGTTGGTTTTCGCTACGTCTACAGAAAGCCTCGGATATTTGGAGCGCATCTAGAGAAAGGACTCTGTTAATTTAGGTAAACCATTTTTTTCACTTTCTGTCACCTAACGTTAGTTAGCTAACGGCTAGCTAGCTTACCTCAGAATCGGTCGTCGCCGTTTAAGCTAGCCTGTTTAGCCAACAGTGTTAGCTTCAGTCCTGTGTAAACGCAGTGTTTCTTCAGTTCGCTGTGTAAAAGAATGAAGTTTTTCAACTTGTGGGTTTTCTTAACAAAAACCGTAAATCCAGTAGAGAGCCTAGTTACATTTTAAGGGTCTAACGTTACTCTATGTAATGTGTTTTCATAACTTTATTTACGTTACGTTAACGCTTTTGTTAACTGTGCGCATTTACTGTGTGTCACATTTTCTTTCCATTACACTACTTAACTACATTTCAGACATAATTATTGCAATAGTAGAATTTTGCTCCAAATACTTAAGATGTTCGACTATTTAAGCTACCCAACAGAACCTTTACGTTATGTGCAATTGTAATTGTTTTACTGGAAAATCTTTTAATGCAAAATCCACAAACTTTTTTAAAGATTCCATTTTTAAAGAATACAGGCTTCTGGACATAAAAAAAACAAAAACACGACGGTGCTAGTTTAGTCTAAAGAAAAAAGGAATGGGAATTGTGATGGGAATCTTACCAATCAATCAATAGATTAATCAGGAACACAATCAGCAGATCAAACCATACTAGAAATAATCATTAGCTGCAGTCATAAATAAAACAATTAACAGTTGGGATAACCCAACAGTAATAAAATAACGTAATGATTTGTAATACAAAAGCATATCATGCAATTACTCATTCATTTGTAACATTTTCAGTGCTGGGCTTGACGAGTGTGATATCAATACTTCAGTAAGCACAAGTAACGATAACAGTTATGCTTTGGTGACATGTTTAGGATTTCTCTCAAATGGTTACCTTTAACTACTCGTCACCATCTCTCTACCTTATTCTCAGGTTTGTGTAGCAATGGCCACATCCTTACCTCCGAAACCAGGGATGGCAGGGATGCCTCCTCAGCAGCAGCCCCACCTGCCCCCCAGCTCTGCCTCAGCCCAAGGTCAGCAGGCCATGCCCCCTCAGGGAGGCCTGAGAGAGATCTCCCCAGTGTTCCTCTGTCGGATTGGACAGGAGACTGTCCAGGACATTGTTACTCGCACCATGGAGATTTTTCAGATCACACGCGCCACGCAGGTACTTCAGTTCAATTCAAATCAATTTCAGTGACGTGTAAATATCCTTGTGCTGTTTGCGATGGCTGTGTTTTCAGACATCAGTCTAGAAACTATTTTCTCAGTTAGTAGGTTTGTCTGTTAACCCTGTTTACAAAATGAATGATAGTCTTACTGTACCTCATACAAAATTACCATATTTTTTTGTCTGAATTAATCCAGCGTATTTAAAGGTGTTTACTTGCACTTACTTGCATGTTTAAGACCTTTCAACCATGTCTTAAATTCTTCTCAGCAGATTAGATTTGCTCAGTAGCTGTGGAAATGTAGATGTTCTGAGCTGGATTCTGAACACCTCTATATTTTTCATTATAATGAATAATATTCTGAATTAGTTTATTGTTTTCTTGAATCTCTTGAATAGTTATTATTATGAGTTGAGATTTAAAAAAAAGACTAATACAAATTGAAGATTTCAAGAGCCTAGAGTGTTGATTTTATGTTTACAATTTAAAAATGATAGTGTAAATAAGTGTGAAAACCTCAAAAACACTGAATATGATTGTTTACACAAATTTTTCAGCTTGTTCTTAACCATTATACCTTTTTTCTGCAGCATCAGGATGACAGATTAAAAGAGACTAAAAGTGTGATGTAATGTGTTTGATGTAGCTTCCTAATGGTGTAACGCAAAGCCAAGCGATGTATCAGGATCGCTTTGGGAAGCTTCAGGAAC
The DNA here is from genome assembly GCA_034779795.1 of Ctenopoma multispine. Classification (NCBI taxonomy): domain Eukaryota; kingdom Metazoa; phylum Chordata; class Actinopteri; order Anabantiformes; family Anabantidae; genus Ctenopoma; species Ctenopoma multispine. The sequence continues at coordinate 5,566,478 of JAUYWH010000003.1, forward strand.
ACCTACGGCAACTCACCCTGCTCTTTCGAAAGCTTCGATTACTGTACGAACGGTGTGTGGAGATGACCTCTGATCTACAGGAGGGACCCGCTGAGGTCAGAAAGACGCCTTCAGTTTCTACTTAGACATGAGTTTAATTAGTTTAATCAGAATATGTGATAGTCATATATTTTACTGTAACCCTGAAGAGGAGATCTTAGTCTCCTCTTCAGGGTTCCTCTGCCCTCTGTCACTCTCCATTTGTACTGTCTTCCTTTCTGGCATATCTACTTGGCATGCTTGTCAGCATCTGTCTCACTCATGCTCCCATCTCCACCTGATCTGTGTCTGTAATTGTCTCCCACTATGGATCTCAATGTATCACTGACTTCTTCCACTGACAAGTTTTTCTGCACTGAAAACTCAGAAAAGTAGCATTGTCAGTGTCAAGAACTCTGGACAGTAGCAGCTTTTTTTATGTTTGTCTTTTGTCCACCAACTAGTGTTTGTCTGCACGTCAAGCTGCCAGCTGAACTAAAAGTGTGATGTAATGTCTTCAACGTAGCCAAGCGATGTATCAGGTAGCAGCTCACCCTGCTCTTCCGAAAGCTTTGATCACTGTACGAATGGTGTTTGGAGATGACCTCTGATCTACAGGAGGGACCAGCTGAGGTCAGGAAGACGCCTTCGGTTTCTAAGTTTAATCAGAATATATGATAGTCATACATTCTACCGTAACACTGAAGAGGAGACCTTAGTCTGAAAAAAGGAATTACATTTTTTCTATCACCAGGGACTGATTGAGAACAAAATTGTGTGTCCTTCACCTTTTTCGTGCACTGTCTCTATAAAAATACATTTTTTTCTTCCAGCGAAAGAGTAGAGGAGCTATTTTAAAACCTCTTTATATGTGTTCTGTGTCCTCAGCTTGTGCCATATGCTGGAGAGGAGCTGCTTTCTGGCAGAGCGGAGCTGTGCAGTCCTGCTGTCAACCAGGAGAGAAAAGAAGTTCTAGAGGTGTGTTTCTGTTTTCTCACAGTCTAAAGGAATAATCAGAAGTAACGTTTGTTAAAGATCCCATGTTTTAGCATAAACGTAAAAAGGTGCACGATGACAGATTCCAAACTTGTATGTTATCATCAGTTTTTTTTTTTTATTGGTGCATATCACTTCTAAAATCAAATACATTTTTTAAGAGAAACAAGAGCAAAGTAAAATTGTTGCCGTTTGTTAAATAAAATATTGCCACCCGGAAGCTCAAGATTTTGCTTTTGTTTTCATATGAAAATTCAAACGAGGTTCTGAAAGATAGTTACTAAACATATGGTATAAAATGTTACAAAATAGAACCAGCAAGACTCAGCTGTAATGAACCGAGGAAGACGTCCTGGTTAACTTTGAGCATCCCCTGCAAAAGCCTCCAGGTGGCAGTAGTGACACTAGTTTAAGTGGCCTCTTGGAAATGCATCATACAGTACATTACACAAGTACATTCTCAGAATCAGTATGTTGTTTTAGTTTTGTCTGTTATTCTTGTAGACAGCAAAGCTATTATTGTAGGGGAATGTTGTTTTTGTGCAGGTATGGAAATTGCTACCAGGACACCCAAAGCAAAAAAAAAGGAACATTATGCTTGAAGGTATAAGTTTGTTTTACTAAGTACAAGGATGCCAAGCAGCTTAGTGGGTAGAGCAGTTGAGTCCCACCAGTTTACATGTCAAGCTGTGCTTGGACAAGATTGAACATGTGCTGTCTATCAGCTGTCCAACATCAGTTTCCTCAATAAAGTGTGTTGTTTTTATCATTATTATACATAAGGCCTAATTCTCTACTAAATGTCGTTATTGGTATGTCTCAGACAATCTGTGTATGATAAAGCTAAGGCTCACATGCTCTGTTGACTAATCAGTGCTTGTTTTGTTGTTCATGTGCAGAAAGTACGTCAGAAGAATCAGGAGATGAAGATTCTGATGGATCAGATGAGGAACCTGCTGTGGGATGTCAATGCCATGCTGACGCTCAGGAAATGACAATACTTCATTCAAACCCACTCTCTTTAAGAATCACAATCCTCCACAGGTGCACAGACTGAATGATGGCACAGACTGGGTGAATAAGAGCATCCCTGTTGGATTTTGGATATGGGACTTCACTTTGGTGCACCTCTTTTGTTGTGACATTTATGCACTGAAAATGACAGGTGGCTGACAAGTTAACCCAGGATCTTCTGTTAATTATCTGATATATTGATGCTGTTGAGAGATGTTAATGAAAGAGGATAAGACTTAAATGAAAGCTTTGTTTCAAAACGGACACATTCAAACTCTTGATGATCTTTTTTTCGAACAGGACAAGGCAGCTGACAACTTATTTTTGTGATTGCCAAGAGCTCAACAGATGTTTTGCATGTTTATTCAAATATCGAATGGGCTTATGTTTTGATACTGTCTTAGTAATGAGTTGAAACCTGTATTGCCTCAGGTAAACATAACTACGTTTACTTGATACATCACATCCACGACGTTTCGCACCAGACAGACTTGAATTTATTGCAGGCTGTACTTTCAGAAAGTGCAGAAACTGGCTGTGTTTATAAAAGGAGCTGTTGGTCTTGTTATGCTCTGCTGGTTGTAAAAACATTATGGGTTCAGGATTCAGATTAGCCCCTTGGCAGCTATGTATCTCAGGTGCTTTGTACTTAAGAGTGTGTCTGTATGTGCATGTCCTTAATGAGATTAGCTTCCTCAATGCTAGACAACACCCCTGTGGGTGTTGAGACCTGCTTCTCTGTGACGTTATTTTTGTAAACTGTGAAACTCAAGGAGATCTGACCTTTTGTGCAAAGGAGTTAACACGCTTAATGTTAAATGTCACTGATTTTTGAGGTTGTCCCAGAATTTTGGCCTCCGCTGTAACTGTAAACCTTGAATACACAGGTGATAATCTTTACGTCTTACACGCCTGGCAAAGGTTTCCTTCTTCTAAACGCTTCACAGTTACGTTCTTCTAAACAGTAAAGTTATGTTAACAGTCATATTTTATATCACTGTAGATCAACTATATCTAACATGTTTCATTTTTGGACTGTCCTTGCTGTTTGCCCTCAGGGCGTTCATGTGAGCTCTTTGTTTAATGCCTGTCTGACTGATAGTGAAGTATACAAACAAAAAAAGGGAACAGAATAAGAGCATCCTTTGATGGGACTTCAGGCTAAAAACAATTGTGTATGTGTCAGTATCTTTGCACAGCAATGAATATATGTGGTCATTTTACTTATTGTAAAAGTCAACACCAAACCATGTGAAACATTAAACATACAGTTCCAATGTCTAGGTGAAGATTCTCAGTCATTCAGGTGAAGTTGTCTGGGAGTTGAGGCTATTCGAGCAGAGGTTCTAGTCATGTGGGGGGAAAAAATGGAAGAAAACTTAATCGAACAGTGACTCCCGGGACTCTTTCTAAGTAATGTTTCTTCACTTTAAAGTTGATTGTGTGTTTCTCTTCTGGTCAGGGAGCGAGTACAGTGAGGTTTCTGAGTCTGAAGTTACGTTCTGTATGGACACTTCAGTTCCTCCTTGGCAGTAATACGAGAGATTCTCAGCTCTTTTTTTTTTTTTCCAGACATCTGATTCCCCTTGGAGAAATGTAGCGTTTACTTTCACGCCCAAAAATCTTTTCTGCTAACTGTGCCTCCGAGAATTTAGGAAGTATTTCTTTTTTGGTGTAATGAAAGTTTCCAAATGCTTAAAAGTGTATTGCAAAAATTAGTTGATGTTTTATATTAGTCTGTGAATACTAATCAGTAATATTAGACAGTGTTAAATCATTATTAAATGACAATTTCAAAGAAATTTGTTTTAGAAAAAGTTCATTTTCAAACTCAACTCACATAAATGTAATTTAGAAACCTTCAGATACCGTTAAATGTGTAAGCCCTTAAAAACATGGTGTTTGGATAATTGCGATTACAGATGTACTTCTCCCTGTTCATCACAAGTGCAACCTCTGACCTCATGTAAACTACTGAAGTCAGTCACACTGATTTAATAAACAAAAGAGGCAGGTTAACACATGAGTGACGAATGATCGTCACTGAATCCGACCGGTTTGACCAGACTGGTAAGCAAACACGTCTGACTCATACGACCTTCAGTTAACCGCCAGAGAGTTTATTATCACGTTTAGGCTTTATTTGCTCAACTTTATTGGATGAAATATTGGTTTTGGTTTTATGTAAAGACCCTAAGTCAAATCTGAAAATCCCACGATAGTCCCTGTACTTAGAGGAATCTGATTTGCCTAACACCATAATGATATTGAGGTATATTGTGAGACAAAATAATAAACAAAAAGCAGGATGAACATAGTCATCAGTTTAAAAATGTCAAAGTTAGAAACAGTTATGATAGTGAAATGGACTTTAAAATTGAAATGAAACCTTATTAGAAATGTAGAAGAGAATTACTGTAGTTTTATTTGTGTGTGTATATACATATATATATACACATTAGTTTATGTCAATTAGTATAGTAGAGTGTAATATTTAAAGTGACAGCGCAGAGATTAAATGAGGAAGCGAAGTGACAGCTGATCATATAACAGCAGGGGTGAGGTCAGAATTGATACAGTATAGTTCAACTGTTCTTATGTCTGCTGGTTGAAGTTTTTATTGATCTCAGTCCTTTCTGAGGGGAGCAGTTCAAAGACGAGGTGTTCAGAATGAGATGGGTCGGTGATGATCTTCTTGCTCGCTGTTTGGCCCGAGAAGAGTGCAGCTGATCACTGGGGGAAAGTTTGGAGTCAAAGATGTTTCTCGGCTGAGGGGATGATGCGCTGCAGCCTCTTAGTGTCTCGTTTGATTGCTGCACTATAGCAGGCAGGGATGGATGATGTGAGCATGGACACCACGTTGGCCGGGTAGAGCTGGAAAAACACTGCCTGTGGCTCATGCAGCTTCTTCAGCTGCTTCAGGAAGAACATCCTCTGTTGGGCCTTGTCTTATGGAGTTTCCCATTTAAGATGTACATAGAGGCTGTAAAGATTTGAATAACACGTTTTAATGTACAAGTCAAGCAGTCACCTTTAACTATTTATAACCTGCTCGTTCTCCTTTCCTCAGGTTTGTGTAGTGATGACAACTTTCTTACATCAGAAGCCAGTGATCCCCTCAGCAGCGGCCTCACCCAAGGTTACGAACCCAGAAACCATTTGTCAGTGGTTAAGTGTCATTAAAGTGTTTTACAATAACTGTACTGGAAACTTTAAAGAAAGAATACCAGCCCTACAATATGTGACCTATCTTTGTGAAACCGGTTCAGTTTTTGTTTTTATATATTTTGTAAGTAAGTGACAGAGAGGTGTTGGTGAGGTGTTTTGAAAACATGATGGAATGTATTATACTGAAAGGTGTGAATTACTGATTCAAATAGTCTGTCTCAGTTCAAGGTTAACTTGCCTGTTTCAACAGTACCTCACGGCTCCTATCAGGAGATTCAGTTAATGTTTAGGCCCCATGGGAAAAAAAAACTAAAAATCTGATTCCGAGCACCCATTTTTACTACTTATTACTCTATTACTAACTATTTTAATAGTTATAATTTTATTTATAAAGAAATTCGTAAATTCATCACTGCTGAGAGATAAGGGAATTGTAGGTTCAACAGAGCGATGGCTCTTTGTCAGCCTGGCTACAGTGCTGTTAAGAAAGCTGGGGTTGTCCTTATTTGCCTCAATTGATGAGGAATAATATGTGGTTCTAGTTTTATTAAACTGTCTTTCCAGGCTAAGCAAGATTCATCTGAGTTTGTTGAGCGCCACCTCCTTTCAAGCTTTCATGATGTCTGCTTTAAGCTACGGATTTGCAAAATACCTTCTTTTTCACAGGGGCAACAGTATCAGTTATAGTTTTACTGCTATCATAGTTACAATTTAACTATAAATTGAGATGTTGTAATAGTAAGAGCCCGAACAGAAAACTTCACTACGTATACAACCGTGTGTTTTTTTCCCCTCTTGTCTCGTCAGTTGTGTGTTGATGTCGACTGAATGGCGGATGTTTTCTAGCTAACAGGGTTCCTCTGCCCTCTGTCACTCTCCATTTGTACTGTCTTCCTTTCTGGCATATCTACTTGGCATGCTTGTCAGCATCTGTCTCACTCATGCTCCCATCTCCACCTGATCTGTGTCTGTAATTGTCTCCCACTATGGATCTCAATGTATCACTGACTTCTTCCACTGACAAGTTTTTCTGCACTGAAAACTCAGAAAAGTAGCATTGTCAGTGTCAAGAACTCTGGACAGTAGCAGCTTTTTTTATGTTTGTCTTTTGTCCACCAACTAGTGTTTGTCTGCACGTCAAGCTGCCAGCTGAACTAAAAGTGTGATGTAATGTCTTCAACGTAGCCAAGCGATGTATCAGGTAGCAGCTCACCCTGCTCTTCCGAAAGCTTTGATCACTGTACGAATGGTGTTTGGAGATGACCTCTGATCTACAGGAGGGACCAGCTGAGGTCAGGAAGACGCCTTCGGTTTCTAAGTTTAATCAGAATATATGATAGTCATACATTCTACCGTAACACTGAAGAGGAGACCTTAGTCTGAAAAAAGGAATTACATTTTTTCTATCACCAGGGACTGATTGAGAACAAAATTGTGTGTCCTTCACCTTTTTCGTGCACTGTCTCTATAAAAATACATTTTTTTCTTCCAGCGAAAGAGTAGAGGAGCTATTTTAAAACCTCTTTATATGTGTTCTGTGTCCTCAGCTTGTGCCATATGCTGGAGAGGAGCTGCTTTCTGGCAGAGCGGAGCTGTGCAGTCCTGCTGTCAACCAGGAGAGAAAAGAAGTTCTAGAGGTGTGTTTCTGTTTTCTCACAGTCTAAAGGAATAATCAGAAGTAACGTTTGTTAAAGATCCCATGTTTTAGCATAAACGTAATAAGGTGCAGACAGATTCTGACCTTGTGTGCTAACGTCAGATTACAGATGGGTCGGTGGCTTTTCAGGTGTTTTTTGACTAGATTTAAAGCAACAGTTAAAGTAATGAACTGAGGAGGACCCTGCTGTGAACTGTAAAGTCCTCCAGGTGGCAGAATTAACACTGGCTAAAGTGGCCTCTCTGTGACGTTGATGAAATGCATCATACATCCCAAATCATTTGCAATTTTCAAATCAGGATGTTGTTTTTGTTTTGTCTGTAATTTTTGTAAAACAGCAGAGCTATTATTGTGGCGGGATGAAGTTTTCCAGCAGGTTAGGAAATTACTGTCAAGCAGCTTCCTGAGGCTAAAAGCTTGTTGGTTTTACTAACAACAGATTGTTTTTACTTTACTCATAATTCTCAACCAGATGTGACTGTGACTATGTGTCAGTTATTTATTAAGAGAATCTCTGTGTATAGTGGAAAAACTAGGTTCTGTCTTGAGAATGAAACCAACGGACGAATTGTTTTGAGATTGAGTTGAGATTTCTTTTTTTAGTTTTTTAAGAAACTGTCCTGTTGTGTAGCACTCTGTTTCCTTCATGTCTGTTGTAAATATATATCCAGTGCTTGTTTGAACAGAAGGTGTGTGTCAAGAAAAAAACTCCATGAATGGTCTGCAGCACCATGCCAGAGTTTGCATTTATAAATCATTTTATTGGTTTTACAGTTAGCATTTTGATGTGAAATGATCCGTTTCCTTGGCAACAGTCCCTGCACAGAAATGTTGAGACACACACATTGACAGCTGGAGTGCATGGCACCAATACCAGTCCCTTGGGTGCTACTGGCATAGGTTCGCCATTCCCTTTTCATTATCACAGCAATAGCACTGACACCCGAAGCGTTGACACTTTCCGTTTTTTGCTGTCCTGTAGAAATTGTCTTTACTCACTGAGACTCCCCTGGACTCTTTCATGTGAGTCTCTTTCTGTTGCCATACCAGACTCATAAAGGTGGGAGAGTCACTTCCTTTCAAATGTTATAGACGCTTTTGTCTTCATGTACATGTGTATTCAGTCCAGAACAGTCCACCGGGGTCTGTCTGATGATTGTACTTTGTCCCTGTTCAAATTTGTCCACTTTCCAGACTGAGTCACTGAGAACCACTTTTTGACTGTCTGACTGGTCCAGTTGTCTGTCCAAAAGGCCACAAGACCAGACCACCCATGCTCCCAGTCTCTCCATGTGTCAATTTCATGCCCTCTCCAGGTCTTTGTACTTCTTGCGGAGGACAGACACTTGATCTTTGAAGAGCACTGGGTCCAGGCGAAACTGAGAGTGGACTAGAGGCATGTAGCCAAACCAGTTGGCGAAAGTGTTGACACACTCCTGCCGCTGATTGAAGTGCTCCGGGTTGGCCCATGGGACGCTCTTTGTACCCTGGAAGGGCAAACAAGATTGTGTCATTTATCCTACTGTCATTTTGAGTAAATGACATCCACAGACTGCAGTAAATTGGAAAAATGGCCACCTACCTGTGGACTGGGCAGCTCTTTGTACTGCTTCCTTTGAGCCACTTTGACTGGTGGCAGGTGAGTTACTGCAGAGACCAAGAAATTCATCAGGATGTCCTCACAGTTGGAGGTGCGATCCACTAGAGTTCGCAGAGACTGGGGCAGGTAGTGGGAGAACAGGTAGTGATAGTACCTGCAGCACAATTTAAGTGTGAAATGTAATTAAAATGTAAAACGATGTTTGTATTCAACATATTGTTGATGTGAAAGCAAACAGGTTATGTTACTTCAGAGATTAAAAAGGCCACTGCATCAGCCTTAGTAGTCATAAATCACTTTCTATAATTAACACAAAGAACAGGTTCGGCACCACAGCTGCTGATCTGTCAATTTATCACTTTGTTTGTCCCCAAAGGGTGACACCCAAAAAAAACGTAAAAAATACAGCCACGCACATAGAAACTGGGAGAAAAAATTGAATAGATAAGTAAAAGAAAAATTAAATAGGCTGTACAATTTTGTTAAATACCACTGATGTACCACGGATGACTTTGATGTATTTACTACCCTTGTTGACTAATATATAAAAATAAAATAGCTAATAAAATAATAATTAAGTTGTTTTGAGATGTGAACATTTCAGCTTTAAAAAATACTTATTACATGTCATTATTACTATAAAAAATTAATTGTTGCCTATTATAGAACCAACTTTATCAACTGTAATAGTGTGTGATGATGTCTAATATGTGAACATTTTATTGTATGTATACATTTAGTTGACAGCCACATCTTATAAACTAAAGATTTTGACAAAAAATAAGATGTGACAGATTAATAAACTGCTCCACAGGTTTTTTCTCTCCATTAAATAAAATTCTATTCTATGTGCAAAAAGTGATGTTCTCTTTGTTTTAGGCTTTTGTACTTGCACTCAAAGTACAGTAAATTACTTTAGACAAGAACATCTGCAAAATACCTAAAATAAGAAATCGCATCAAATGTCTGCACATTTTATCATAAGTGAAGGTCAGTGCCTGTATGGTAACAGGCATGGAAACATCCCCGGTACAGAAAAGAGGAGATGATGAGATGTATGTTGATGATATGTATCTGGGACAAATTAACCATTTCACCACCAGTGGGATTTGATATTTATAGTGCACACAACAAATTAAGCCCCTGTTGTACACTGCATGTTCTTTATTCCCTCAGGTGTTGAGACAAGAGACTTTTAGTGCAACACTTTCTATTCAGCTGGTAATTCTGCATTACTTTTTTTTTTGCAAAGCAGCTCCATTGTGAAAAGCCATTAGCTGCGCTGTCACATCATTTTACTAATACACTACACTGTAAGCAATTAGATCATTTTGTGTGTAAAAGACCAAACTGAGGGTTCACACAATGGGCGAGGCATATTTTAACTGACTGACTCATTGTTATTTCTCTGTTTAATGGAGAAAATGGGTATTTGAGATAGTTCTTATGGGTCTTTAGTGGACCAGACCTGCAAGGATACCAATTAGCATGAAAAAAGTGTTTCATTCAAACTGCCAGACAAAAAGACCACATTGTCATTCACATTCAGACTGTATAAGAACAAGTCAACTTGGACAACCAATGTTGAGTCTGTATGTGTGAACTGTTTCTACGTCAGCAATCACATTTAAGCAAATTTGTGTTGTTGACCACGTTAACGTCTTTGCACAACTCATTAGAGGCACATTCATGTACATGCAGAGTTGATCAGCTTTTATAAATATGGCTGTGCCTTAAGAATCACGCCGAACATTGCTAACTAAGTAGCACTGTGACAGTGAGAAATGTGGCATCAAGTGAAAATATCACAAGTCAAATTGTGAAAGCTGGATCAGCACTGAAAAAGTTCATTTTAAAACTAATCTTTAATTGCCCTAAATGTCAGTTCCTATGTTCCTTTTTTTTTTCTTGCAGCATTGGTTTACCTGTGGTAGAAGGCAGCTCCAGTCAGGACAATGGAGTAATCATTGGTCCATTTAGAGGTGTAGCCCCAGGCACGCTTCAGGGGATCCCAGAAATGGCTCCTGGGAGGATAGCCCACAATCCGCTCAGGGAAACTCCGCCACACCAAGAAGGCAAAGTTAACCTACACATATAGAAATATAGAACACTTTGATATCGTTGCTAATTTCTCAGGCTCATTTTCCTTTACAGTTATGCTGGTTTGCTGTATGTTTATTACTAACACGTGGACACACACCTCACTAGTCAGTAGTACTGTATCCTCGTCCAGACTTAGTACTGCTTCTGTCTCTATGGCAACGTGAGGTAGAAACCGACTGGTGGTCTGAGGGAGAAATACAGTAGTGAATCTTAGTTATGGAACTGTAGACTATATGCTGTCTGGTCTGTGATTTGAGCGATTTTAAGAACGAGTGAGAGATGATTATGTTACAGTAAATCATGCTGAGTGACTGAGAAGAGTGAATCATTATAGATTTTGTCTTGTGAGGGGAGGGGGGAGGGGGGCAGTGAAAGGGAGACACACAGGCAAAGATGTTGGAAATTTGAGTGGCAGGATCGGTGAACATTTCAGATATACACGACCAGGACAGAGAAAAATAGACACCAATGAGAAAAACCGGAGAAAGAAAGTAAGAGATGTAGAAAAAGACAGAGAGAGATTCATAAACACTCCGAGCGACTGACAGTTTGCCTTGCTGTCACTCAAACGTCACAGCAGGCGTCAGTGTGAGCTGTGATTGGCACTGGCCCTCACCTTCCTCCTGCCGTCTGTTACAGTGAGGGGGACGGGCATGGGAGGCCATTTGCTCCGACTGGGTGGTGGCTTCTCGCTGTTCCACAGAATGATGATCTGTAGCAGCAGGGAAATTATACATAACACTTATACAGATTAATCATGTTGATCAGGCATTTGTGTTAGTTACTGATCTATACATGAAAACCCACAGTAGACAATACTGCACGTTGTGGTCATGATTTTTGACTACACTCCATCACAGTGTTTACTCAGAGGCTGGTATATTTACCTGTGAGCAGTACTTTGACTTGGAAACCACCTGGAGCAGCTTCATGATTGGCTGAGACTGGGAGACCAATGGGGACACAGCGTGGATGACAGCAGTAAACTCCTGGCCTGGACCAACCCCTGAACAAGGTCGTAAAAATAATGTGAGGATAACAGAGAATGTAATATATGTTATATTTATTTTATTATTACAAAGTGGATTTTTAGTTTTAGTTCAAGTATTATCAGAACAACAGACACATTTGCTCATAGTGGCTTTTAATATCAGCAATACTATTCAAATCTTGTAAGATGCATTTTAGCAGGAGTAGCAAAACACAGACCAGGCCCTGCTAAACATTTGATTATTATTTGCTGCTGCCGTGTTGATTACTCATCTCTACATCCACAGCTCTAACATAATAAGGCTCATAATTATGCGTAGGGTGGAATGCAAATTTGCATGTTCTACAAACTCATTTAAATCAAGTCTGTGTTTACCTAATCCCAGGTAGTAGAACGGGAAATGGGCGAGGTGAGTTGAGTACTCTGGCAGAACCAGCAGACCTCCTGGTAAGGAGTTCCACATGTATTTGTTCCTCGATATGTGAGAGAACACCCGGTCCTTAATAATCTGAGGGGAGACAGAAAAAAACAATGTGAGGTTTGGCAGTGGGTTGCAATGTGAGAAGCAGAGAGAGAAAGAGAACATGTTGGCTTTGCATTGTGAAGTGGCTGCTGTGCTCATCTAGCATAAGCCTGCACCACCTCCATTTTTACCCCCTCTAATCTGGCGAATGAGAGACTTGGAGCTTAATGTAAACTCCACTGCAATTCAAGACCTGACACACTTGCATATTACAGCAATCCCTAATGATATATCCTCTGTACTTCCCATTTCACACCAACAGGAGGTGTCCATGCAGCAGCAGCAACATCCAGTCAGAACATCCACCCTGCCACACTGACCCCAGGCTGACTACACAACTGTCTCTTAAGGGGAGAGGTTCCCCTCTGCATGCTGTACGTCTACAAGCAGCTTATCACCAACTTCCAGAACCTCTTCTTTACTATCTCTAGCATAAATCCTCAGCAGTAAACACACTAGGGGAGGCCAGACTTACCTGTATAAACATCATTGTGCAAAGCCTACCAGTCACGGCAGGATTTCTTAAGACTGCAGTGGGGTAAACTCTGTTGTTGCCCCATGTCTGTATGTGCTAAAATTAACACGGCAGTGAGTGCAAAAAGTGCTCACATAAAAAAGGTTGCCATTTCTTTTCATGCATCACCTAGCCCTCGGGCTAACCTTCAAATGACTTTCTCTTGCTGGAGAAAGTACCTTTGAAGTACATTTCATTACAGTTTGTTCAAAGACAGAAAGGTAAAAACAAAAGAAAGAGAAAGATACTGGACGAGCTCGACTGGAAGAAAAAAAATCTGATGATGGTAAGCAGTGAGCCATAAAGTGGCAGGTTGGGACTGATATTTGTAGCATAATGATATATTTCCATACATTAGGGGATTTCTCTGAGACTTCAGCTGGATCAGATGTGGACTGCTTTAGAAGTGTTCAGTAGGCAAACAGCACAACACGGAGCTGAGATAGTAAAAGAGCACAAGCGTAAAGCATGGGCCTGGATCCAACCCCATAATCATAATGATATAAGGGCGGTTTGATTCAAATGTGAAAACTCTGTTGGAAAGCCTTTCTGAAAGAGGACTGATGATAGCACACAGGCAGTAAACCGCAGGGAGACAGAGACTATGGCCGTGTGTTCACCAGAAAACCTGTGTTTACAGCTGCAGCTTCTTTTTGTAGGTGTTTTCATTGGAAAGCGTACAGTGCTCCACATTCCTGGTGACAAAACAATATGGTAATAAAAATGCTAGCTATTTATAAAGCATTTGAATTAAGTTTGTAGTCAGTACTCGGCAGCCAAAAGCAACATCACCCATTATCACCTAATTGGGGAGTCCTATTTGTAGTGACGACAGTAAGATTTGATATGATACGTCATATTGATTTACTAGAGTGAATGCCAACATAAATGTAGCTGTAAGTTAATTAAAATACATTTTTGGCAGGTGGATTTTTCCACAAAGCAAACTGTTTTGACGTCAAACCTTTGTGGGAATGGGAAATCTGAAATGCTTCTGTTAGTTAATAGCTTCTGTTGAACCCTTTTATGTAACCCTCTGTCTTAGTATAAACTCCTCCACAGAAGAAGAAATGGTTTTCACACAGTTATAAGAAAAGGGTCTGGTACAGGTATGTCTACTGAATAAAAAAGATGTATTATTGTTGAGCTCTTTCTGAAAATGATTTCACCAAGTTCAGTCCATTGGCTAGTGACGATGGATTGGTTGGTTTTGAATGGATTTTGATGGAGGAGGACGTCCTCAGACTATCTGTCCTTGGCAGAAACGGGCATGTGCAACATTCTCTTCCCAATTATTGGAAATGTTTAATTCATTTATGTATTAAGCAGAATACCTGCTGTCTAGAAATGTATGTATTTCTCTCTATTTCTAGTATGTTCCAAGGCCATAAAAATAAAAAAAATTTTTTGAACAATGACTTCACTCTCTGTGGTGATTTGCCAATTAGACCTGTACATTGTCATAATCTCACCACAAAGTACTTGTCACGAAACCTCATATTCTGCAAAACATCTTTGTGTGAGAGTGAGAGTCTCGAGGCTGTGGGCTAACCTCTAGTGTGGTGAGGACTATCTTATCCACCGAAGAAAAGTACGCTTCCCACAACATCTGGGTCCTCTGTCTGAGAGCCAGGACTCTCTCATTCCCTACTGCTCTCACGGTGGAGGGCACCTGAGGAAAAAAAATGAGAAGAACAAAAGGTTTAGACAGCAAGAAGAGAGAAAAAGAGGAACAGTGGTGGAAAAAGGAAGATTTTATCTTCTCATTTTTATTTAAGTGTGTCTTAAAATAGACTGGAAAGGAGGAAGAAAATGGCATTTAAGTGATCAAAACTGTGTAAACTGAATTGAGTGGTTGCTTAATCTGCGCCGCCTTAAAAGAAACAAAAAAAACGCATTTGATGCAGAGCTGATCTGGGCCCGGTTTGTTCAGATAATTAGACCATATTTAGTAAGACTGAATTAGCGGTTTCAAGTGAATCACCGAAATTGATTTAATCACTTAGAGTGTTAAGCTCAATTGCTCAATCAAAGTGGAGGAAAGCCATTTTGAATGATGAGAAGTGTGAGTTGACTCTTTTAAGCCCTTTAGTCCTCACACTGATAACACATTTTCTAATGAGAACCAGTTAAAGAAGCTGGGAGGTCGCTAAATCTCTTTCTGTGTATTCTCTCTGCAGTATCTGCCCACACCGTGCAAAGGCCTCACACTCCTTAACCTCATGTCACAGACGGTGCGAATGTTCGTGTGTGCATTATAATGTACCTGTGTTCTCGTGCGAGAGTTTTGCAGGTGTGCAAAAAGGCCACCAATGAGGTCACCTCACTCAATCCCATTGTGTCCTAATTTGAAATCGTCTCCCCTGCTCTGAGCTCTCGGCCTGTGTTCTCACTCAGCAGCTGAATGCCAACTCACGTCCTCCACTGTTTGAGATTAAAGCGAATCGCTGCATTGAAGACATGATGTAATTTGTGTGAGGGAGAGAGATAACAGATGCAGCTGAGAATGAGCCGGCTTTGCTCACTCATTGTGTTTATTTTTCTGGATGTGTTAGAGGAGACACAGACGCACAGGATGAGCGAGCAAATGCTTTTGAACTGAAGCTGGATTAAGACCTCTACGGGTGTTTAATCTCAAAGGGCCCCAACCTGTAACCACACTATTTGATACTGGTAATGCCGGCTTTGTAGCCCTGCATGGTGGATGCTTCCTATTGACCGGGATTACATGCAGTTATATCAGCTATTATAAAATACAATAGAAGATTAAAATGGGTTGGCCTGGTGATGCATACCATATAATGGCAATGCCCCCAGTTCATTTCCAGTACGAGACCTTAATGTCCCCTCTCCATGGATTCTGTATCTCTACTTATACTGCCAAATGCAAGCACTATGCTTTAAATCTTTGTCCAAAAGAACATGACCCTAAACTGTGGTATTTCTTCTTCTCAATCTTTGTGTATGTTTGTAAAGTAGCATGAGTCTGAAACTTAAACAAAAAAACCCTCATAGATAAGTGGCTAAACATCTTCAAGAATCTAAAGCCTCGTTCTAGAAAGAGTGAACGATGCCTGCTCCTTTTATTCCAATATGATCAATATTCCGATAACAGCTGTCATTCTTATGTGTAAAAATGAAATATAGCTGGTGTTTTCTGCAGCTGCTTTATCATTTGCATCCACTTCTTTTGCACTGGAACAGCTGAACTGTTCACTGGCATAAAAGACCCTTGATTGCTGACCCACCTCTTTATAAATGTGCATATTTGGGCCGATGTGTAAACGTATATTACCTGTAGTAGTAACCTCTCATCTCCCTCAATGACTGCCTGGTTCCACTGTATGACATCAGAAAACGGCAGCTCCCAACCGTTACTCAGCAACACCGGGATACACGCCGCCTGGACATTGAACACAGTAAGAGAGGTGACGGTGAAAACAGTTCCACATACATCAGCTCTGATCAGGTGCAGCTCGACTGGGTTCCTTCCAGTTCCGCTTTCGTTGCTGCCAGCTCCTCTTTGGCAGTAAATGACATAACACGATATACTACAGCTGCATGAATATAATACAATCTGTATGCATTCAGTCCCAGCTGCTTGGCACTGTGATATCCCAGGGAAAGCAAACGATAAGATCAGTCTTTCTCTGTGTAAATGCATGTGCAACATGTGTTTGTGTGTGTAAGACCACTATGCGTCGGCTGGAATGAGTAATACCTTCTGTCTCTTTTTTTTTTTTAGGAATTCCTGGAGGTTTGTTAAAGACACAGATGTGGCTGTGACAGGGCTGACTCTGTGTACTGTGAAGACATCGTATGTTATTGAAGTTGATGTTGCCTCACCCGCTAATTCACTGACAGGTTTTGGCTTTCCGAGCCCTCTCCTCCACTGGCTTCTCTCTGTACTTCTTTTTCTATTTCTATCTGCTGCACTCGCATGTCATCTTGCTCTCTTCCTCTATCTACTCATCATGGTCTGGGGTGTTGATCAGTCCGCATGCTATTTCCCCACCACACACACTATTTCCTAATTAAACCACCAGAGAACAGCAGCAGCAACAGCCTGAATGGTGGAGATCAAACGCTGTCTCCTGCCCCTGTGAGGCTTCCACACACATGCATTTCATCTGAGAATAGATCTGCTGAAGGACACCCGTGTAAATAGTTGGACTTGTATGTGTATGTGTCAGAATAAGCTGCAGGTTAGGACAAGGTCACACAAAGCCTCCCAGAGTGAGTATTCAAGGCCTCTAAATTTGAAATGCAGCCCGAGGCTCGCCTAAGTCTTCTAAGAGAGGAGGCACTCTGAGGGTGAGTTTCAAACATTTTACGTCCCTCCTGCCTGGACACAGGGCAATATGAAAGCCTGTGAGCCCTGTAGATGTTTTCAGTTTGTTTGCATTGGGAGATGGAGAAGGGGAGGCTTTGAGCGAATATGTATGCGGAGGAGTGAGCAAATGTGCGTCTGTGTGTATACTGGAAAGCTGGCAGTAAATTTCCCACCACACTGGTAATTGCCAGTTCTTTTGTGGGCTTAGCTGGCACCAAAATAAGAAAAAAAAACTACAACTAAAAAATCAAGTGGCTTGAGTGGGAAAGAGAGAGGGCAGCAGAGAGAAAGAGGCGAGAAAGAGAAAGAGAGGACAAAGAGAAGACAGGAGGAGAAAGGGACCATGACTGCTGCCTGCTGCCAAGCCAAGTGGGTTGTATGTGGATTTGTCCATTCAGCAGACATCAGCAGTGGGGCAGGCTGCTACTCCTATGGATGCTTCCGGACCATTCATGCACAAACACACTCAGAAACGCACACAGCCCCAGAGAGCAGTGCAGCCAGGGGAGCACTGTAACAGCCTGAGAGTTCAGTGTTCGGCAAATCTAAAAACAGCCACTACTGCTTCCTGCACTAGTGTGAGACCGTCGACTTGGGTGGCAGAGAAAGAACTACGACAGCCAGACTGGTTTAAACCGTTCTTTCACTTCACTTTTTTCATTTCACTTTTTGCGCTTTTCACTGACGAACTTTAATGAGCGATTCCACTTTGTGTGAGTGTGTACGTGGGCCTGTGTGTATTAATGGGTCCATTTTAGTTTAAAAGCAAATAGCACATAAACTCTTTATGACTACATCTGTACTCAACACAATACAACAGTCTTTGGAAAACACTTGCAGATGTAACCATTAAGGTGTCAACAACCAAGAGGGTACACAACTGTGGAACATAAACATTCTGCATCCTGTGCACTTCCTTGTTTACTGTGCTGTTTCCTGTAATAGTGTAATCTGGTTACTCTAACACTGTTCTGTTGAGGGAAATGTTGCAGCTAATGATGATTGCAGTGTTGGCATGTAGCATGTAGAGCTTAGCTGTTCGTTTATGTGAGGCTCGGAAAAACACGGTAAAACCCCAAAGGCCGGGTGAAATTAGGATGGACAACAGGGTTTTAGGAATATGACTCAAAATCACATCAGTGTTACATTATAACATGTGACACACTATGTTTGACACGAACAGTATGACATGATATCAGTGATTATGATACATTACGATTCAAATGTTAGATAATATCACATTTTACTGAAATCATGCAAAATAATAATAAATAGAATACTAAACATTTACCTGTAATGACTCTAAGAAGCGGAAAGAACCCAGGCGTCGGCCTCGAGGCACCAAACAGAACGTGGAGTTGTGGAGGAGCTCCTGGTAATCAAACCTAACAAAGAGAAGAGATATTATATCTAATGTACTTGTTTACCACGAAGCATCAACACATAGACGAGGACACGACGACCAAGCGATTTTTAAAGGCAAATACGGATTTCACACAAATGGAAAAATTATGTTTATAGGTTTTGGCAGAGATACAAGACGTTGACAGCTTCTATGTATAAATCTTTTTTTTTTAGTCTTACACAGCTGTTTTAGTAAAACACAAAATCATTTTGAGAGTGTCCTGTGTGTGTCCAGGCGGCGTGTAAATAGATTCATACACTGTGGATGCAGAATGGTGAGTTATGGGGGAAAGTTTTAGATTCATCTTTCAAGCGTGTAAAAAATACAAAACAGATGTCTAGAGAAAAGAGCAGCCCTTATCTACTGATATAATCAAATGATACTGAGGAAATATAATAAATAAGCTGCCAGTGTGGCAACACTGATATATGATATTTATCTATGACATTTAATATCATACATAAAACAAACCAGGATTTTTGTGGCTTTTGATTTCTGATATTTAGTCATAAATCTCCTGAATGTTTGCCCTCCACAGACATGTTGGCCCCGCTACAGATAGCTACTGTGTGTTTGAAACTATATCCATCACTGAGCTCATAACTAAATACACCCTAATCTCTGTTCTCCATTGATTTGTGTTGTAGACAAGATGGCCTGAACTTGTGCCAAAGCGGGAACTTTTGACTGCGCTGTTCCCACTGGCTGCTGTCATACATCACCCGAGTGAGCTCCAGCACTTCATACTCGTATTTCATACTCGTGCTATGTAAAAAGAAGCCACATGGAAAACCTCTGTATCAATGCGGCCCTTCATCTGCTGAGTGGAGCAGCAGCGGACAAGCGTTGTAACGGTCTCATGGTAAAGAAGGGCACAGTGGAGTAAACAGATCAGGAAACAAACAGGCTCTTATGAGAGAGTTCAACTTTCCCCGCACTCTCCGCTCCTCCTCATCTCGTCACTCCACCCCGACCTCCACCTTTAAGTCTTATCCTGCTCTCTACTCTTCTTCCTTCTCAACCCACACGATATCCAGCTCTCCAGCTTGTTTATTTACAGGAGGAACGTCAGCGTGAAACATGCCCGCCATTAATCTCCTCCGTCTTTTAGTCATTTATTTAACCCTCCGTGAGTGACGAGACGCAGGCCTCCTTTGCCCTCTGGTTGAGAAAATTGGGATTTCATTGCTGACGTTGGCATCAGCTAGCACTGCTCCGCTCGGTCCTGGACATCAAGATCTAAATGGATGTCACTGTGTGAGCGTATATTAAATATGAATGTGTCAAAACAGACTGAAGGAACACACACACATGATTACACAAACACTGGCATGGGTGTACTGAAAGGCAGCCTTGTTTGGCATTAGCTCCAGTTCTGCTCTGATATTCCTCCACCTGTTGATAGAGCCCTGCCATCGTCACAAATATACATTTGTGCGTGGGTGTGTGATGGATCTGTGTGCATCTGCAGCAGTGTAACTTCCCAGCGTGGGGCACCGATGCAGAATAAAACTCACAAAAATAAAAATATCTCTCACAAAACTGAAAGAGATTTATATAATGTGTTTCTGGGGGGATTTTAGGTCCAAATCTAGTTCTGGGATTTAGGTTAAAACGTGCATTTGTAGATGCAGATAGACGTCACAGAACTCTTCTGTGTATTAATGTGGAAATGTGGAGCTAAGTGTGTGTTACTTTGAAAAGTAAATATGTGCGGTTTGGGCCTGTTGGTGTGAGAAACATTATTTTTTTCTGGTGTGTGTTTGCTGTCTAGTTATGTGTGTGTTTTTATTTGTGGTATCTAATATGAGCCAGTGACATGTCTCGGATGTCCGCTCATGATCCCGTCACTAGACGCATTTTAAAACCAACTGTAAACAGGCTCTCTGTGCCTGCCATATGTGTGTGTGTGCGCTCATTTGTGTGTTTGATAATGTGTAAATGTGAGTCAGCCTGTGCATGGAGTGTGTGAGCGTCTGTGCAAATCCAGTTGTCTGCCTGCTGCTGTTCTTTAAGGAGGGAATGTGCTTAAATGCAGGGAACAAGTAAATCATTTAACAGCCCTTTTTGTTTCCAGCAACAAATGACCAGGTCTGCCCTGTGTCTCCTTTACTCAGTCTTCCTCTCTCCTCTCTCAGCATCTTTTCGTTCATATGTTTGTTGCCGTACTCTCTCATATTTCATACAATTTCCGAGCAGTTGCATGTGTGTGAGAAATGGAACGAATAAGTGAGTCAGTGTGAGTAACTGGCTGGTAGGTGGACCATGTTAAATGACTATGACTCACTGTGTGTTCATGTGCATGTTATTGAAAACGTGTAATTTCATATTGTGTGTGGCAAAGTATGTATCACATCAGTACATGTACATGTAATGTAGATTGACCTACACTTGCAGGAATAGAAGAGGCTTAAATGAATGCTGGGTGGCCTCATTGTGAATGTGCACAGAGCCCAGTGTGTGGATATGAATGACATTAGAATACATTTTAGAAGTGAATTGTTATTGCGTCAAAGTGCATAGACATGTGGATATAGATACATGGTGGATTTATGAGGTAACCATGCATCTAAGACTGCTGCATATTTTTGGCCTGCAACTACTTGATTATTTTGTTCATGTGTCTGATTTTGTAATTGTCCAACTGTTTATTGTCATTTTTTGATTAATCAACTAATTGTTTCAGCACAGTGTTATGCTTGGGTTTGGTATACTTACTATTTTGACACATGGTGTTGCCTGAATACATTTTCATCTCATTGGTATGCTCTTGATTGCACATAGAGTGCTTGTGTTTTTTTGATTACGTATATACACAGAAATCTGCATTGCTCTGTGTATCTACTGTATGTACGAGTTTGTGTCGGTGCACACAATGCGTCCTCCCACCTTTTTCCATTTCCCAGTTTCCCAGGAGGACATACGTAGCGTTAAATATTTAACATTCGATATGAAGCCAATCTATGGAAAAGAATAACAGAAGTTGATTGTGTTGTGCCAGCGTATTATCACACTCAAATACTCTCGCTCTCTCTCATGGACCGGACGTCTTTATGTGTTATTTGTCATATTTTTATCTGGTGTAGCTATAGTCTTATACCAGGACATGAACAGAGACACAGGCCAAAGACTTTCTCACACCCTCCTGGTGTCTCACACACACACGAACACACATAGTGCACAGCCAGCCCTTTCTCTTCATGTCAAGGCACTGGGCACAGTGTGAGACCACTATCATCAAAGTCGTGTGCACCAAGATGGCGCCACACTGAGTCGCCAACTGCGTGCGCTTATTTGTGTGTACGTTTTGTGATGTGTGATAAGCAAGAGCATTTCTCCAACCCTCTCATCTCCAGATCCTTTTCTCAACCACACATCAGCTTTGCCCCCCTTGACATTACATTTCTTCTTACCTTCCATTTTGTCTGAGCATGATTAAAAAATGTTTTCTACAATCAACAAAAGTGCTTTTCACTCAGCTTTACTCTATTTCCTTGCTGCCTTATCCCTTTATGTTCACTCACCCCTGACTATTTAATCAATATTGACTGAGCAAAAGTGGAGAAGCGGGGGATGGAGGGAGCTAGGAAGGGGAAGTGGGATAGATGGTCTTTGATTGACAGCAGCTTCTGCTTAGTTAATCTGCGCTCTGCTTCCTGTAAAGGTCAGGTGTCAAGAGAGCGTAAGTGTGTTGCAGTATCTTTGTGTGTCCCTGTATGAACCGCAGTGTGTAGTTAGTCCAAGGTTATGGATTAGCCGCCATGGTGCTAACAGGCCACTGTCAATACTTTTCATTCTTGTGTACATTTCATCAAGCACAACAAGACCTGAATGACAGAAGTGGCTGTAGGTCAGCAGACACATTAGAAGCTATGATACGTCCAAAGTAATAAGCTCAAACAAGAACCTACTGTTATTCTTTCACTGGGCTACACATTTTCTATCATGTTTTTTTTTTTTGTGGATAAATAAAAAAGGAACAATACTAAACTGACTGATTGCAATAAACTGCTTCACAATCACCGGCTCAATCATCAGCAGTTTGGTGTCCAGCTGACTAGCAATATTAAATCAGATATCATTTCATGTACACCCTGGGACTGACGTAGCTGCCTCTTCCCTCGCCAACTCCTACTTACAGCATATGCTAAGCTTTAAATTTCATTGTTTGTTTAAATGAGACGAGTCCTTTCCATTTACCAATTTGCAAGAAATTCCTTTCCTCCAATATTAATCAGACTTAATTAGGTCATTTTAAAGTGGATATGCTGTAAGCTTCCATTTAGCAGCTTGAGAGCTTTTTCGTGGCTCAAACATAAGAATATACTTTGTCTGCTGTGTTCAAGATGCTCACCACATACTATGATCACAACTGCCTTTGCTTTTTATTTAGGTCAATGTTTTTTAACCATTAATCACACAGGACAAATCTCAAATAAATGACAAGGTGATCCTGCTGCTTTAATACCAGAGACATTAATTTTACCCAAAACTACGTTTTCCTGGACAAACAGTGGGAGGGTGTTAAGACATGTGACACAGTGAAATGGAAAGAAGACAAAGCGGTTGGTTGGAAGCAAAACAAAATGAGAGGGTAAAAAATTGAGAGAGGGAAATGGAGAGAAAAGATATAACATAGACAAAGAGAAATGTGTATGTAGCCAGCTGCTGCAGCCACTGGGCCTCACGAGGAAAAGAGGACTGGAATAGAGAAACTGCAGCCCGGTCTGCAGGCGATGGGTCAGGCACTGGGCAATAACCTTCACTAAGCATGCCAACAGTAACTATCTTATTTGGACAATAACTGACTGTTTCAAATGAACTTAGAACAGCATATTGCAAATTAGAAAGGTTGGAAAGAGAAAGAAAAGATGTAAGCATATAGGAAAAGGAGATGAGAGGTGTTAATGCTCGTCTTTGCGTGGAAGTTATTTTTGATGCAACAGTGTCCATAATCTTTTCACTTTTTTTTTTCCTCTCATCATCCGTTATTTCCTTATCTCTTTTTTCATTTCAGTAATCTCTACATCAAGAAAACAATTAGACTGGTGCTTGCATGTGTGTCAAGAAGAGAAAGAGAAGGTGTATCCAGATCTTGAATCTTATCCTGTACACACACACACACACACACACACACACACCAGATGGACAGATAAGCCATCTCCGTCAATCACTTTCCTTCTGAGTCCTTCTCATTCATGTTCCATTTTCTCAACCCCTTCTTCTGTTTCCATTTCCTCATCTTTTAGTGCATTGATGGTGATCCAGTGTAACTAATCACAAAAAGTAAAACTCTTTCACAAAGCGGAAAGACTACGATATGATCTAAAGGGCCAGAATGAAGTAGAGATATATCATCTGCCACATCTTGAGCTGAACCAAGCGCGCACATACTTTTTATTAAAGTTACATTTTTATTTAGCTATTGGAGATACTCTGGCAACAGATCCAGTGAGGATTGTTTCTTCGTTTTCAAACTGTCCTGCTCATCTTAAAAAAAATAAAGACACAATACATTTATATTTTAAGCTAAAGGGAAAAAAAAGCAGATAAAGTGAAGCAGTGCGAAACACAATTACTGTCCAGGGACTGAAACTTACTGATATAACTGCCAACATGTGTCACCAGTCAAATATCATTCAACTGTGTGTCTTCATCCCTTTCTCCCAGGCTAACGTCTGCCAGCTTTCTCTGACTCTTCCAGAAAAAAAGAAGGCAAGGCAGTTATTTCTGATGCCTCCAGTGCAGCTGACTTCACAGTATCAAAAGCCACCATTCCTCTGTGTCTCTTTTCTATCTAGCAGCAGACTCGCTAATGGATTTTCTGCTACACAGCTTTGTCTTCCTCCGTTACCAAGAGTCATTACTGCTGAGGGTTCGAGTGCCAGCCGAAAAAGAAAAGTTTTTTTTTCTCCCTTTGCATTTAGCTCTTTTTTTTTTATTTTCCCTAGGTGACAGTGTGTTGAGTGAGTCATTGTTTCCTCAGGAGTTACACTTACTCTGCTATAATAATGAATGAGTTTATATTTTTCTTTTATAACCTGCTTTGAAATATGACTGAAATATTCCAATTTTCTGTAAAAATGTTTATTATCCGAGTCAAAAAAAATCTATTAATGAGAAAGATACATTATTCATTAGCAAAAAAAACATGCAATGCAAACAGGATGTTAATGAGGCAGCCTCCCTCTCTGTATAACTCTGGTGTAGTTCTAATCAGTTAACAGTATCATTTATCCTGGCATCAACTCACATTTTCACCTATTAAATTAACACTAATTACATTAACAGCCTTCACAACACAAACAACACCAGAGTCACCTGATGCATGTCTGCAGAGCTGAGGCTCATCATCTGTCACAAAACATAAGAAATATATCCCCCCTCGCAGTTTACTGATCTGATCTCTATGTCTCTATGTAGTAGAGGTAAGATATCTCACGGGTTACAGGGTAAATGTATAGTTTATTCTGTCTGATTCTGATTTTATTAAATAAATATATAATGTAAAAAGACATGAGCTCTGAGTCAGTAGACACAAAACACAGGGACTGAAAGTGGGATTTCTGTCAACATGTGTCAACAGTCACTGTGACACAGCACTGCTGCAATCCCAAAATATCATTCAATTGTGTGTCTCCATCCCTTTCTCCCCACTGTTCCTCCAACTTTTGCAATGCCCCGACCCAAATCCACACACCTCAGCTCCACAGCAGTGTTTCATATTAGTTATCCGCTGGGGTTCAGACTAACTTCTGCCAGCTTTCTCTGACTCTAACAGAAAAAAAGTAAAGAAGACAGTGCAAAGCAAATAGTGCAGCACTAGACAAAAGTCTTTCCTTTTCTGTACAATATTAACTTTCTCTGCCATAGCATCGGAAATAATTTAAAAGAAACACTTTGTGGGGGCAGATCTTTTTTCGTTTAGCCATAGATTAGGGGTTAGGCAATTAGGGATGAACTGCAAATCACTGCTCAAAAATAAAGGGAACACCTAAGTGACGATACCTCAACATCACTCATGAAAGAGCTTGGAGAGGCAAAATAATCTCATCTCATTATCAAGAGTGAATATCACAATGTTTTACTGTTTTTTTGTTGCAGAGGTATAAAGAAGTAAATGTAAATGTACAATAGTACACTATATTCTTTGGCCGCATGTCACATACAGTGTTTAGAGCTGATCAGTGATCAAACATAATAAGCTTGAACATTATGAAATACTGATCTAAATTGAGTAGTTAAAAATAAACTATGAGTGGGATACTTCCTTCACAGCAGTATCTGTGATCCGTTTTTTTCAAAAAACTAATTTGCCTGAATTTGTCCTTGTCAACAGTTTGGCTCGGCCTTCCGTCATGCTTATTGTGTTTGCAGACTCGTGTGACATGCACGTGTGAGGGCGTGTATGGAAACACATCATCGTGCAGCTATATTGTTATCGTGATAACAAATTCTAATCATGGAGAGGAATCATCATAATATATTAGCAGCACCAATTGTTACACACTTTTTGCAAACGTGCAGTTTCATACTTCTGCTTTCTGGCCATCATCTAGTTATTATCTCTGTTGACATTACAGAGGTCCTGAACTCTGTTAGACAAACCACATATCCAGTCCAACCCTCTTATATCTTATGTGTTGTTGGTTCTGGACTCAGTGCTGCGGTGCACACGCGCTCATCGTGTACACAAATACTCTGACCACTGGGCACCCTGTCATTACACACAATTCCTCTGCTGAGTGTGTTCCAGTGTGTGTGAGCTGGCTTCTTTTAATACCACTCTCCATGCATCCTCATTCTCCTCTTTGCCTCTTTGTCTTTATCTGCTTCTTTCTCTCCATCTCTTGTTAATTACACAGCGACAGGAGGACTAAGCTCTCTAATCTGAACGGACACGACCCCGTTACCAGCTGATCCCTTAACACTGTTATTTATACCTCAATCCTGCACTCCACACACACACACATGCAGATACACACACACACAACCAGAGCTACAGCCAAACAGAAATATGCATATACAAAATTAAATTAGAATTTCAATCATTATATGAAATAAAAAGCAGGAAGAGTGAAGGTGTCATAACTTTCTTAACTTCCTAAACTAAAGCCAAGGATACTATTAATGTTACAGGAAACTGTGTCACCAATTTTCTGCTATTTTTTCCTTGAAAATAAATAGATTATCTGCTGGAAATTATCTGCTGAGAATAAAAATACTCAGATTTGTCCTGCATTCATTTGATGGCAGAACTGTGGTTTTATGCAGATTAAGGCTACATTAAATAAAGTATTTTAAGTAGTTCCAGCTAGGCTTATCAAAATGCTTTTCACTAAATCTATTTAATGTAGCTTTCATTATACATAAACCCACATTTTTCATGTTTAGCTAAAAAAATGTTTAGAAAAAAAGCAGCAGAAAAAGTACAGCTTTTTAGCAGAAAGGATCCAGCTAAAAGGCAGATTAAGATTCAGGCATTTAGGCTTTATCAGTACAAACCCAGCACACATTCTCTCACATTATTCCTTGGGCCTTAACACAGCGGTCAGCTGCATGTAGTAGCCAAAGAGCGAGGGTGTAACAAACTTCATCATGTGGGGTTTGGTCGTTATATTTAGAAATGGGAGCACAGCTGTCTGTCCATTAGGGTGAGAGCACAGCAGCACATGAATATGACCATGAAGCCAGTGGCCTGCTTGCATCTGTATGACAAGACAGAGATAAGGAGGATGAAGACAGAAAATGAGATCTCAACATCACTGCTGAGAGAACTGAGGACTTGAGAAAGATTCAGAATAATAAGAGCAGATAGAGAGGGTTTGATTTGAAGGATTGCAGGGATCTGTGTAACATGATAAAGATTAAACTTGGAAAAAAGGGTCAAAGAAAAAGGGAGCATAAGAGGGAAAAACAAACACAAACTTCATCAAATGTTTTGGCAAGAAGGTAAGTGAGCTCGCACTGTGTGCCAAGACAGTGTGGAACTGGCTCCAGCTGATGCACTGAAAAGCATCCTTATCTTATTATCAAGACTGAAATATCATCCTGGCAAAATATACGACTGCTTCTGGGCTCCAGACCCAAACAGGCCCCAAAAGCCACTTACTGCGTGTCAGCCGATGTCAAAGGAAGCTGCAGAGCACTGCAAGCGAGAGCCACACGGGTCCGTGTCCGTATCTAGTATAGATTAGCCAGCGAAGATATCATGGTATGTATTAATCAGAGAGCAGTTTCCAGTCTTTGTGTTAAGCGAACAGGATGCTAGCAGTAGCTTCCTATAGTAAAGTGATAGTAAAGCTCTCTTCAAAAGATAGGAACTAAGCATACATTTGCCACAATATTAAACTAGTCCTTTGAGAGTCATATCATGTGTTTTTACTTAGGGGAGCAGACTTATTTGGCCTAATTTACAAAAGCATAAAATATCATAGAACATAAGAAGAATTTTGTAGAAATGAGTGTCAGTATAATGTAATGAATACAGTAGAAGTAAAGTAAAGTAAAGAAGCTAAAACTATCTCATCAAAGGTAACGACTTAAACACAGTTTTAAGAATATTAGAGTTTGAGAAAGGACTAAGATTTTTGCAGTGTGAAAAAAACCCTTCGTGTTTTTGATGAGAAGCATCAGCGCTGTAGGAGTGAAATAAGGCCACAGAAACAGTGAGAGAAAGCAGAGGTTAGATGGGGACAGAAAATAAAACACAGCATGGACTCTTTGCAAGAGAGGACTGAAAGAGCGAACGAGAAGGAGCTCGCTGTCTGTCTGCCTCCTCCAGCGTGCAGTAGGTGTCTGCTGCAAGACTAGCGTGACTGATCTGAAATCAGGTTTTCTGCCTATAAATATAGAGCTGAGCAAGGCGAGGGCTCTTCCACTTCTCCTGTTTTTCACACCACGCGAGCACATAGGCCATAACCCTGCTTTCATTTTCCACTACGCCTAGATATTTTAGCAAATATACCCATTACAGTGTGAGGAAGGAAGGATGAACGGCTGAGAATCTCAAAAAGAGAGTTTTTCATTACTGAGTTTCATAAGTCATGATGTTATACAGGAAGGAAAGAAGGAGAGACAGGCATAAGGTGGAAGCAGGAGCAGTGAACACACATCACGACAGTCTTCTGGGTGAGACGAGGGAGGAATTATTCATAGTGAATTTACACATCAATGACAGTTTTCTCCCCCTTATGACTTCCTAGCTGCATGCTGAAATTACAATGTATGCACAGTATGTACAGTATATGTATGTGTGTTCATGTGTCTTTAAGTGTTTTTAATTATTTAGCAACAGGAAAGTTCCAACAAATCTTAGGTTTGTTTCCTGCCTGTCTGACAACTGCCAGATTTTGGTCCCTGAGATGAGACAAGCCAACTGGCAGCTCACCGGGTAGTCTATTAACAACAACACACACACACACACACACACACACACACATACATACATACATACGTATATATATATATATATATACGCAGACACTAACACACACAAGCAGACAAATCCCATCACCAGAGTCATTGCTGGACTACCTATGAGCCATTAAGCTAAACAGACAACAACCGACATTGCATCAGTGACAAAAGAGCTGCTTTAGAGAACTCTGTGTCAAACACACTGTCATTAAAGCTATTTTAGCTCAGAACAAATACTGCCACATACAGACAAGCAGATGGCCAAAACACCCATACACAGGTGGGGCTACAATAGGTATGGCTGTCATGTGATGGTTTCTTTTGAAGTCAAATGAGAGGGAAAGTTTACAGTGTGTGCAGACATCAGTCATATATATATATATATATATATATATATATATATATATATAGATGGTAAATGTAAAAAAAACCTCCTTTCATGCCTTCACAAAGCCTCAGATAGATCTCGTGTTAACATAAAGGCCTTGACACTGTATGTTAGCTGCTCTAAAGAACATGTCATTTTACAATTCCACCACCAAAGTGTCCAGACTCTGGACTTTACACCTTAATGTACATTATGTCATAAGAGATTAACTGTCGTCCTGCGAAAACAGAGAATGAATCTCACTTTGAACTTCAAACGGCACTGACCTTAAGTTTTATGAGGAAACATAAAATAGTGGATGGCTGCTTGTTTTATGGAGCCATCTCTAAATAGAGCCTCTATTCATAAAGT
Source organism: Ctenopoma multispine (assembly GCA_034779795.1). Lineage (NCBI taxonomy): Eukaryota > Metazoa > Chordata > Actinopteri > Anabantiformes > Anabantidae > Ctenopoma > Ctenopoma multispine. Next base: position 5,595,958 of record JAUYWH010000003.1, read on the forward strand.
CTGCCCATTTATCATAAAACTTCATGGTCAAAACCAAAACTCTTCCGACTGACTTGAGCTTATGATCGAATGTTTATCGCTGCTGGGTGTCCTATGAGGAGTTTTTTTTTGGTTTCTGAAACTGAATATGTTTAATTATTACTTTATTGCTGGAAACCAAATCACCAAAAACAAGTTTAAAACTGTACTAATTCATATTTTTAAATAAATAGCGACTTTAATGTGTTTTGAGAAGGGGGTCGCTGTTAGTGGCGCACAGCTAGAGCAGGTCAGCTCTGCAATCACTGTGTGTAAATAGGTGCATGAGGGGCCAGTTGTAAAACCCTTCCATAGAGGTTTGAAAACACAATGCAGCCCACTTACCATTTACCGGAATTTAGTTTTATGCCCTGCAAGTTTGATTGTTTCACCCTCACCACTGTCCTGATGATTACTGGCAGCCAACGCTGGCAGCTGTTTTCACCCCATAAAATGATGATTAACTCAGTACATGTTACCTGGTTTGTACCAAATGGTAAAAATGCAAAATAATACCTGGTGAAAATGGCAGAGCATTTAGCAGACCAAAAATCTGACATTTTCCTCAGGGAGCTGGGGAAGAGACCAAACTTGAGCTAAAATTAAGTGAATTAGGGTCAAGTGGCCATATTCTTAATTTTACATGAATGATAATATAATGGCATACTTTATAAGGGGATATGTAGGTCAATAAAAGTTTAAATCTGCTGGTTTTTCATGTCCAGGCAAGCATCGTAGTACCACAGCTATCCTTTTTCTGTGTTCTTACAGTGCTGAGCAGGTAGAGTACATTGGTTTTATCAGTTTATCAGCCTGCTGCTGTTGAAAACCATACTAATGAGAGACGTGACAGCGAAGCAGAACAATAGCTACAGACCATCAAATAAAATAATGATCAGAAAGATGCAGAAATGCCTCAGTGAGCTAAGGTGAACCACAGATTCTTATCTCTGAGTTTACCACGATGAACAACACCTTCCACATTGTTAATGTTTTTAATGTGTAATGTTAATGAATTGAAATAAAAAAATGAATTTGCACTACCATGGTTTCACTCTGCCGGACTGTAAAGATAGTTATGGGATTTGAAATCCAGCTGTACATACAGTATAGGATAAATACCTCAGTCATATTCATCCTCTGTGCGAATGAATATGAAATGAACGAAACACCAAAGTGAAACATATGCACTATAATTGCATGATATTAACCCAGATTGTGGTTGGGGGAAGATTGTTATGCATTGTTGAGTGGAACTACTAAAGATTATTGAAGAAAATCCTCTGCTGAGACTTCCTGGTGTCTCAGCAGGGAACATAATCTGTCTCCATGATACTTCACCTTCTATTAATAGCCACACGGTTTAGGGGTTTTTGCATATTTCTGTGAGCTGCATCCTGCACCCAATAACATCAAAAATCTGAGTCACGATCAAGCCTGGCTCTACACTGATCTGCACACATAGACTGCTATTATTAACCTAAGCCATGTGAGGTTTGGATACAAAAGTGGAAAATAACTGTAGAAATCTATAGTGATTTCATTGATGAAAACTTTAAATGAAGTTAGAGAACCACATAAGAAACATGTCTGTTGAAATAAAGCACAGGTGTGACAATTTTCAGTCTCCACTTGTGGAAGATATTCACTAGATACAGACAGCCTCTATTTTAGAGATGGGTTTAGAAGATATTGGAGCTTGCAGTGACCCTTTCACCTGTGAAGGATATTGAATGGACAAAAGGCAGTCTGACGTGGGCTTGCTGCAGACGTGTGCAGACAAGTGGAGCAGAGAAGAGAGAGGACCAACAACAGTGAAACCGACAGCATAAGACGGGCAGAGAACAGGTGTGTTCCTTTGTAAGGGTCATAAACATGACTCATTCAACTTTATAGACAGCTGAAGGGCACGGAGAAATGTGAAGAATAATTGTGGAGACAAGGAGACAGAGGAAAAATGACAGCACAGCAACAGGAGGACTGCAAATGCAAATGATAAATAAAAAGCTCTATGATAAAAGAAGAAAGAGAACAAAGTAGAAGTGGAAGAATAAAGGGAGCAAGAGAGGGAAGAAGAAAGAGGAGTAGGGAGACTAAATGGTCTGTTTTCAACAGCGAATTTGCTGGCGGTGAAATCCATCACTGGCTGTACGGCTGGCAGCTCATCTACACTGCAGCCTTTTGTTTTATGGCATTGACACTGCCACTGCTGCTGCGTTTTCATCAGTCAGGGCCCTGACACCACCCTGGGGAGTCGCACATGAACAGATGTATGTGTGTGTGAGGAGGTCAGCGCATCTGCATATCTGTGTGTGTGTGTGTGTGTGTGCATATATCTGTGTGTGTTTGTGTGAGAGCTGACACTTGTTTGTCTCTACCTGCATGTCCTGCTGTAGTGAATGATGCAGTGTGTGTTGAGATCTTACAGATTAGCGAGCTAGACTGTAGAGGCAAGAAAAAACAAACAAACAAGACACTGCAGCACGTTCTGCCTCTGATTAGTAATCTACATAAGAACCTCAGTGTGTGGCGGTGGCACTGTGGCGGATTATATTTTTCTTTGAGGCACACGCCTTACGGCTCCTAGTAGTTTGTTTCTTCATGCTCCAAGAACAACAGAAATATTCCCCAAATAAATTCCTGTGGGTATTTATTTAGGCCCCATATACAAGTGTTATGACCATGTTTAGAAAGTACTAAGAACTAATAATGATAATGCATGTTGTCAGAAAATAATCCCTGTCATATTTTTCATTTACTGTGTGCATGTTTGTCTTATTTTTGGAAGACAGAAACATGTCTTGGTTATAGATGTAAAAAGTACAAGTCATTGCTCCACACTCTGGCTGTCACATTGGTCCGGACACTTTCCAAACAAGCAGAATAAAGTAAAGAAAACATCATCAAAAATACATGTGAAAATGACAAACTCCTGTAAGCTGCTGTATTTGCTCTGAATCCATATAAAACAACAAATAAATTCAATTTACATGAAGACCACAGCTCAAAGTGCCACTGTCAGGAAACGTTTTTCATCATTTTCAGACAGATCACTACATATGCATATATACAAATTGTATTAGATTTTTTTCTAAGATTAATAGTCAACACAAGAGGTCATGTCAGTGAAGTATCGGCTTCTGACTTTAATGCCAGTTACATATGTCTCAACAAAACACACACAAAGAAAGTCAAAAGAGCCAGGCCACACAATACATGCATACATCACCCATACCATTTTAAAAATGTTCTAATGTAGTAGTATTCTTTTTTTAATTATTATTATTATTTAACTAACTTTCTATTTGGGTTAGCTGCCTCATTTTCCTTTTTCAAAGACAACGGCTTTAAGGTTTTCAGACAGCACAACATCAAACCTACAAAATAGACTAAACAAATGTTAGTCTCAGCAACAGTCATATCAAGGGGTGGCAGTTCACACACATTTGTGTGGATGTATGTGTGTTTATTAGCTGTATTTCTGTGTGTGTAAATGTGTTTTCCTATGTAACAACTTGTCCGTCTAAATGTAAAAATACAAACTGCATTTTTACATGAGGGAGCTACACCTTCCGAAAGTCTCCACTGGTTGTCTGGTAAGATCATAACAACAAAGACTGCAGAGTCAGACACTGTCCCGGCCCTAGACACAGTCTGAAACATAACCCGACACCTAAAAATGCAACACAATATTTATGTTAAGCTAAGCTAAAGTGGTGATTCACTAATGGACAGACATGTGTACATATCAGTCACAGAACTGTGTATGGTCAGGTGTGGTGATGGCATATGAAACGTCTTCCCCTAGTTTTCCCTGAGCCAGTGGTCTTAAAGGGCTCGCAAGAGAAAACTGACTAAGCAGAAGACAACTGATGCTGTAGTAAGGCAGGAAAAATAAACATCAGCAAAACAAAGTCTGATATTTTTTTTAAGGTTCTCTAACATTTGAAAAGGTTGCCCCCGGCGGCTCCCTTTCTAACCTCACCTACCCCCAACATTTTTCACAAAAGTCCTTAATCTGTCCAACCACATAACTCATGGAAGCTCATGATATCTATGCTCTTTCCAGCCGCATCACTTCTACGTGAGGGTCACCTTCTGCCACCTGACTGAACCTTTGCTCCAGGGTGCAGCTACAAACCTTCTGTGTGTGTCTGTCATTTAGGAGGAGCCCCTCCTAAACTGAGCAACGACTAACCATCTGTCGCCATCTGTGTAGATTCATTTAATGGTGGAAGTTTTCATCAATAATCACCGTCAGCATCACTAATCAATAAGAAACAGTTAAATCTACAGTTTGCAGCAGCTCACTGGTGCTTTTAAGTTCAGTGGAAGCATGTTGTCTCCTCGAGGACAGCAAAAGGTCAGTTCCCCGGACATACACCGAGCCTGGTGGTAACTCAGCCATATGCTCTCATTTCCACCTCAGGACCTCTGAGAATAGCAACAACATGGGTTTCTGTTCTGTTTATTACCTCTACAAATTATCTCCACAGTGCACGGTCACATATACAAACCTCAGTACGTTTTCATTTATTTTCGAAAGTCAAGAATAATATGTGCTCATAGGACATAAGACTAGTTGGATGTTGCGTGTCCTTAGCTAACACATTTAAAATCTGCATTGACTACATTTTAGAGATACTGATGCATGATCAGGCCATTTTACATTTTCTGCATTAACCTCTTTTCTACCTATTTACCAGGCTCCTCATCAGCACGACTAAGCTTTCAGATAGCTGTAAAATAATTGGTATCTCTGCTTTTACACAAGATTTGGCTTGTGAAAAAAAAAAATTTCTTATGTGGAAGTGTAACAATTTCTACTCTCAAACCACAGACAATAAGTTTCGCCTGCACTAAAACCCTCTCTTCGTGCAGACTATCAGCACTCTGTCACTGCAGGCTCAGAGTCAGTCAGCTCCTACTACTATAAATGTTTAGGAAATTCACAGGTTGCCTTTGCAAGTCCTCTGACAAACATGTTCTCTTCCCACATTTTTTTGCATGCAGTGGCTCTGCGTGTCATTATTCCTGTGGTTTAGAGGTAATGTGTTGGCACCGATACAATAGCAAATATACAGGATCATTTTAAATTCAGAATTACAATAACTTAATTCAGTTCACTTTACTAAAAGATCAATCTGTCTCACACTACTTTTAGTACATTTTGAATCTAATAATTATTCTTAATCTTCATTCTTCTTCCACCACTGGTGAACACTTACAGCCATGTGAGTGGTTAAACAGGCATGGATACTTCCGAAGCGTTATCACTCACAGAGACTCATACTCATACTCTCAGGGTTCCTTCCTGACTGTGCCGTCCTCGGCTTGTGTGGCTCTCAGTGCATTGAGGTGGGAGACAGTGGGTGCAGTGTGAAGGAACTGGCCTCGCTCCAGAGGCTCTCCAGAACATTCCGCTGAGAGACCGCTGGCTGGCTGGATGGTTGCTGGTAAACAAGTGAAACAACAAACGACAACACCGGCTCTACACAATTCCAGCGGAGACGGAAAAAAAATCCATTCTCAAAAAAGGATTAACGCATGTCATATTATCCCTGTGATATCTGGTTTGATTATGTTGTCAGTGGAGAGCTGCTCTGCTGATTCTTTTACAGAGTTTGGGGACATTTTTACAGGATAAGTTCTCATTTTACAGTCCCCCACCATAAGCACTATAATGATTGTTTGTTTTAATCTTAAAACTCCTGTGTCTGGATTTCCAATACTTATAAATACTTAAAAATGCAAAACCAGAAAAGGCTATTAAACACAGCCACTAACAGAATAAATGATCAGTGTTTTGCAGTGTGCCAGCTGTTGTCCAGACGGCATCTGATTGCTTTCTGGTCGGCTTCTTCTTTAATAGTTCATTTTTGTTTTTAATTCATGCAATTCCTGCGAATTTGTTTGATAATTTGATGATATAGCAGTGGGGGGTAAATGGGGACCTGTTATGTAGGGGGGGCCCGACTGCAGCGATCACAGCAGTCTGCGACAGTGTCAGAAGTGACAGCTTTTGTGACAAATGCAGGTTCACACAGCATCAAACGGATCTAACTAGCATAATAGTGCACATAGACAATTCATTCACTTAAAAATTAACATGCTTCAAGTAATTAATGGGCTTGTTACTGTTGATTAGTCAGCAGATTTTCTCAAAATCTCAACAGTTTAAGCAAATCAGTAAGGAAGACAACCCTAAGAGGCAAAGACTTTCCCATTCATTTCTAGTTTAGCTGACCTCTGCGTGATTGACGACACATGACTGACTGCAACTCCACACCAAACAAATCTATCATCTCATTATGTGCTGAAAGCACACAGTGAGTGCAGAGAGTGTGGACAGTCATTTCAAGTTTGAAAAATAACGTGACTAAATAACACTGGTTTAAATGAGAGAAAAAATATTCATAGGCTGACTGTATTTAGACCTAGTGGGTCGGGTAAGCTGTTGGTGTTGTCAATCAATCTTCTTTAGCTTCTTTAACTCTCTGCTAAATGTGTATAAATGTATGTTTGTGTAAATATTCCTTTATAAAACAGCTGTTTCCAGCTACAATAGTCATTTATAATATTGACAATGTCTACACTTTATTTCATGTGTGTGAATGTGTGCAACTGAGCAAACACATTAAAATTCATCCATGTGTTTTTTTATGTTTATTTTAAAACTGTGTATTTATCTGCATTAGTGTGAAAATATTCCACAAGGCTTATATCTGTATGTAAATGAGTGTTTCAGTCTCTACTGCCTGTTTTTCTAGCTGAAGGTAGATGTGAGAAAATGTGTTTATATCATTTGCTTGTAGGCGCCCATGAGTGTGTGTGTGTGTGTGTGTGTGCGCGCCTTATTACTTGGTGATGTGTTGTAGAACAGGGTTTCAGGTGCATTGTGAATTCATGGCAGACGTGATTAATGAGTAAATAAACTAGTGACAACAGGACGTGCTACAGAATGACTGAACCCCACTGAGTTTACTCTTGTTAATATATGGCCTGTGTCTGTCTCTGTAAGCAACACAGAGGATAGAATCCCAATCAGCGTGATCCCTCCATCGACAGACCTCCCACTTGCGCAAACGCACGCATCTTTCCAAACATGCATGCTCACCACAATTAACACATTAACACAGGCTTCTCATTATTGCCATCACCACTCAAACATCTGCCCTGTGTGATGCCTGAGATTTTAACTGTGACCACCAGATCACAGTTAATGAAGACTCAATATACTGTACGCTCATTTGGGACTGCACACACAGCAAGGTGCTGTTACAAGATGTGACTTGTATGAATTACGCCAACCATGTTATCATCAAATTAATTGCTCAACACTCAGCAGAAGTAATCCTACATACATACAAGAATAGTACACTGAGTATTAGGTTAAGCATTTAACCAGAAAATAGTAAATGTTTAATTATAATCAAAATAAAATTAGTCAGCAAGCAGAACTTAATGATAAGTTTTATCTGTGACAGTAAAATAAGCCACAAACCTATATAAAGGTCCAGACATACATAAAAATATAAATAATATAATATAAAAAAATACTATGATATACATTAAAACTGCCCCAAAAAATGTCTTGATACAAATGTCTGGTCATAGCATGCAGCACTAGTATAGTGTTCTGACTTACTGTATACTAGAAATAATAACTACTAAAAAAGACCTGGTCTTATTTTAGATATTAGCAGTCGGTGGGGTTTATCTAGGAAAAAGTGACACTCACACTCACAGTGACAACTTTCTTCGTCACTTTGAGATTCACATCAACATCCCACAAAAATAACAACCCCTCAATTCTCTGGCTCGAAACCCAGAGGATCACACACTTGTCACAGCTCTTTCGCGCCTTTCCCGCTGAATCCTCCGCCTCCACCTTCTACAGTAACACCGGGCCAATATTTCAGTCTCCTTTAAATATTTCACATTCATTTTAAATTATTCGCTCTCATTTTTAGCATTGGCAAAGGCCACAATGCGCAGCCCAACCCACACACACGCATTACACAAACACACAAAATGAGGCGTAAAATTAATTAGACATGGAGTTGAGAGAGCATCTTCCTGCACAATCATCCACACTGCACCTCCAAGGGAGAGAGGGATCGGGAGAGTGTGTGTTTCTGCATTAATATAAACATAAATACACCCACAAACAAGCTTATGTGCATCTAAACACACAGATAAATGCATACAGAAGGAGCAAATATAAATCAGTATACACTCAGACAGACATGCATACACACGCACACACACACACACACAGAAGTAACACAGCAATTCACTTTCCAGCCTCAGTTCACTGCTGAGAAATTACCTAAATTACAGCAATATGCAGAGTCGAATCATTATCTCACAAACAGCTCTCAGATGATACATAAACAAAGCAGTGAAGACTTTCTCCACCTCTTCACCAACCTGTTTGGTCTTTCTCTGGATCTGCACTGTCCAACAAGTTCCTGGTTCTATTTGAGCACGAACACGCACACACAGTTCTCGAGAACTGTTATCTAGTGATCCATCTTCATCCACACAGCTCTCGTCAGCTCAGCTGAAGCTTTGAATTCAGAGCGGCTACTATGTCTGCATCCTCCACCATAGCTTTTGTGTGTTTGCGTATAGTATGTGTGTCTGTCTGTATCGTCACTGTCAAAGGTATACATAACAAAAAGGTGGTTTAAAGTTTGTAATGTGTCATTTGTCCATTGTCATATATTAGGCTATATTCTTCTATTGGTTTGTTAACTTAGCACAGATCCCCATTTTTATCTAACCACATACTCACTGGCAAACATACAGAACTTTCAGATCCATCTAACTGCAAATAAAATAAGTGGTTTATGCTAAGTACAGTAATCCCTCTGTCTCCTAACTATTGCTTCTCTCCAAAAACTCTGTTCATGTGTATGGATGCATTTTTTCCCTTGTTACACCTATTTCTCTCTTTCAGCTGCCTAATTTTATTTATATGCTGTTCTTTTTGTGTTTCGTTCAGACAGTCAAGGTCACTGAGAACACAGAGAAGGAAAGAAACACTTGTCTTGTCCTTGTGTGAGAAAAAAAAATGGAAGGGAAAAGAATAGAGCAACAAGGGAGAGGATCAGGAGGGAGATGTCCAAATGTTTGTTTATGCCTAATTGGGCCACAGATGAGCCAGCAGCTATCTCAGATAACAGTCTATCCAGAAGGAAGGAGGAGAGGTGCATGAAGGGAGGAGCGATAGGAGATAGAGAATAGATGTGCAGAGGAGAAACGAGGAGCAGTGGTGGGGTTTCAAAGACGAATACAGAGAGGAAGTAAAGGAGGAGGATGCAAGTGAGGGTTTCCGGCTGTGATGAGAGAATATCAATGATATGACTGAGGAACAGGGGATAAAAGAAGTAGAGTAAGGAATTAAAATAGCGACTGCAGGACCTCAGGGGAAGTGATATCCAGTAATTAAACAACAAGTCTTGGGCAGCATGTGTGGCCGCACTACAAAAGGCCTTATACAGCTTCCCGCTAAGCACACTCAAAACGACACATCGCATCTAATTAGAGCCACATATTGGAGTTAAGATTCTCACTGACCTTGACTAGTATGCTTACAGTGGTGCAAAACTGATGCATTACACAATACATAAATAAAAAGGGCATATTCAACAAATACACAAATTTTTTTCAGTACGAGGGCTTGATGTTAACTTTTTTATGCTCACCAACCAATGTGACTAATGGCCCACTTGCCACCCTGTAGATCCTCCCCTGCTGCACAGTTCATGTCAAATAAAACTAAACTCCACAAAATTTTATATTTCAAAAAAAAGTTTTTGTAGTTAAATGTTAATCAAATAAATAAGTTCAATGTAATCAAAGAGTAAAGAAATAATTTCCTAGCAGTGTGTGAATGAGAATAATAATTTTTAGCGCATTAAACTGTAAGTTACAGACTAATAGACAGAAGAATGTTTTTGCAGAGTTTCTTTTATTGAATACAGTGCTAATCTGAGACCTGACCTCAGCTAAAAGAGTTAGTGATCTATGTGCGCTCTCTGGTTCTCTGTCCTGTCTCATTATCAGAGAGGTTGGGAGTTTGGTCATTCTGAGATGAAATCCTGCATTCGTGCATAAAATAATAACTTTCTCTTTTAAATCCGGAGTGATTATATTGGAGGGTGTTTCTCTTCTCCCCGCAGAGATAATCTTATCCTTAGTTATCTCTATGGGAAGTCGTAATTTTCCTTTACTCACTAGGTGTTCAGTGGGTTTAATGACCAAGCTCGGACCTCATTACACACACACCAGCATAAACAGGTTAGTACAGTATGTGTGCTGTCTAGTATGTATTGCCAGTGAATTGCCTGAAGGTAGAGGACAGATATAAGTGCTAAGATCAAAGCTAGTAATGAAATGGACAAAAATAGAAGGAAACAAATGCGTGAAACTGTAACTCATTCATACCAGTCGCTTAAGATTAAGTTTGTTGTGGAAACACAGAAAGGCAACATGTGCAAATGTTTCATTCTCAGCGTGATCTCCTTAAAACTGTGCAAGTGCTGATGACTGTCGCTCTGTGTGACATGATTTGTAGGGTGCACACGCTGTCTCAGTAATGCCAGGTTGAAACAGGCCATGTGAGCGATGAATTGATATTGTCACAATGAACAAGAAGGTAAAAACTACAAAAATGAATAAATAAATGGAATATTCAACTTTTCTAAATAAACAGATTTGTTAATGCCTAGCTTAACTAAAATGTAAGCGTCTGACTTTAAACTCCAATATTAACACAAGAATAAGATCCTTGCTCCTTCACTTAGCATCACAGGAATTCACTTTAGTGAGACCTTTTCATATTCTGAATCAACAGTTTAAGCTGTCCCCTGTAGATGAAGGTTCAAGTTATTAAAGACCAGGTTTGACACATTGATAAATTACTTTATCTCTTGTGTCACCAGACTGTTAATCACTAACGATGTGTCCTTTCACACAGTATAAAACCGGTGGCTGGCTTCCAGGTTTTATGTTATGCTGTCACTTGTTCTATGTGAAATTGTGTTGTGGGTTCAGGGTTTGTTGTTGGGTTGTGTTGTGTATACTGCGGGTCTGTTTTTGTAGCAACATGTTTGGCAGCTTAATCGATCGTGCAAAACACCATCCACCTTTCAGTCCAAGCAGAAAAGCTTGTGCAACACGAAGCAGAGAAGCAGGAAAGTCATTCAGATTTTGGGTAACATGTAATGTGACTAATTATCCTCTGTAACTTAAAAAAAAAAAAAAAAAAGAGACACAGACCTTTGGGTGACGACTCCATAAAAGACTACAGAGGCACATCAATATCCCTCTTACCCCCTCCCTCACTCCATTACAGAGAAATTCATTACATTCCTCCCCGGCTGTCAATCAACCACTCCCTCCTGGTCGTGGTAGCTTGTCTTACTTTTCTCTTTTTTTTCCACGTTAGCAAAAAATGAGACTGCCTTGTCACTCTCTCCAACCTCAGCTTTCAATTTCCTGTGGGCGGCTGATGTTTGCTGGCTGTCGGAGTGGGATGATGCTGGGTATTTGACGCTAGCGCTGTGTGGTTTGAGAGGGGTGGGCTGGGCTGGGGTTTCTCCACAGGGACCCTGAAGCTTTTGGGAAAAAGTACAGAGAAGAGCAGGAGATTGAAGTCACTCCAGCTCCCGCCTCAGAAGCTGACAGCTGAGAGATTAGTGGTTAATTAAGGCAGACGATTTGACTGGCATGCAGGGAACAGCCCTCGAGCCAATCAGAGTTTCGTTTGGTCGTAAAACAAGAGCAGAACTACTGCAGCCTCTGGGGAGAGCTCACTGGAAGAAAGTAGACTGCAGCCAAAAGCAGCAAGAATACTTCCTGACTCCCCAGTTTGTCATCCCTCTCACACATCTGGAGAGGCTAGATAAGGAATATGTAATGAAAACAAAATGGTGATTGACACCTAGTTCACTATGTGCATATTTAAAGCCATGTATTTTTCAAATTTTTTCAAATTTACATTTTCAGGTGTGGAAGGATGCAGAGGAGGATGACACGAGAGGGGAGGAAAGGACGATACCGTACAGTAAATGACATATGAGAAATGCTGAAAGAAAGAGAAATAGAAAAACTAACAGAGAAGAAGGAAGAGAGATTTGCATCGAGCTTTTTTAAAATATCACGCCTTGGTTGGACCATTAAACACTATTCTCAGACCTCGCTACACACGTGCATCTCAGAATTTCTTTGGAGAAGAGAAAGAGAAAGACAAGGTCCAAACACACACCAACCAGTTTTAGTAAACACTACCAATTTTCCCTTTGATAGCTTTATCAAAGAGAACTTTCTGCTTTTGAAAGAAATTTAAATTGCCTTTCAGTAACATCAAACAGGTCGTGAAAATCACATCAAAAGCACGGGAAGAGTTGAAGGTTCAGGTGGAGTAAGGTCAGGATGATGAAATTATTTTACATTGGTTCCATTTCTTCACATGTTTTCTATGAAAAATACATAAATATTTTATAAAATATAGTTTTTGTTATGGATATTTTGGCAAATACATTAATTTGCTTTCTTCCTAAGAGTTTGTTTGTTGTTTGCAGTGAATATGGAGCTACCTCCAGCAACCAGTTAGCTTAGCTTAGCATAATACTGGAAATAGGGGTAACCAGTTTTAAGGGAAAACAATCTGCCTTTACATTCCTGATTTTATAGTTCTTATATTTTGAATAAATGTACGGATTTTACATGTTAAATAATACACATTAGAGTTGCAGCATTGGACAATATTGTTTGCTAGCAAGGCAGCCCGGTTTCCTGTTTTTCCAGCCTTTCTGCTAAGCTAATGACCTGCTGGTTCTAGCTTCACATTTACCACACGGACATGACAGCATACCGTCCCATTTTTCACTACTCTCTCGAATTTTCTCCCGCAGAAAAATTCTCTCATATTTTTTCTGATTAACTACACCATTTAAATCCCTATTCCATTATCACAACCTGGCCAAGTTACTGTGCATTGTAAGGGCATTGTTTCCTCTGCAATACAGCTACACCTTCACGCACAAAAATACATATTTTAAGGCCATTTTTTCTGCAGTGATGCACACAAGATGTTGTGCCTTACACTCAATATTTGTAGAAGACAGGATAGAACATGTATTTAATGGTACTCAAGTACTTTACACAATTTAATTTGTCTTCAAAGCCAATATCAATAGAAATACATAAAACAAAACAGATTGTATCCAAGATTTTGGGTGTAAAGAATCACTTTCATTAGGAACTGAGCAAGCTCAATTTTTAACTATCTACCTTGGAGAAATTACTACAGGAGAAATTCTAATGGGTTTAGTTTAATTGTAGCCACTGTGCTTCAGAGAATGCACCACTTGTCAGTGAGGTGATGAATGAGGGGAGAAAAGAGCATCCGTATGTTACAGTGAGGGAGCAAGGGACAGGAGACATCTGAGCAGAGGAAGGAGCATCATGTCCTAAGGTCTGTATGTGCAAATGTCTGTGTGTTTCTGTGTGAAAAATAAAGATAGAGAAAACTACTATTTGACTTCAAAATAGCGCCAGCCAGCCCTGCAGTTACAGCTTCTGGTAATCAGCGGTAGGTAGGGAAAACCAGCAGGACAGTGGCCCTCGAGGACCAGGATTGAACACCCCTGCCGGCAGTATATTATCTTTTGTCGCTATTGTTCCTCTCACCTCTGGTTATTGTCTAGTTGGCCACTTGCCTTTAGTTGCTGGTGTCAAAAGGATTTGGTAATACTAAAGCTCATTCTTTACTTTTGTACATTTCCATGATTTGCTGCATCAATCACAGCTTTGTTGCAGCCGAGGGATTCTAATCAAGAGCTACCTATGACTTAATGAGCAGCTTCGCAATTGAACCCAGGCCTCATTTGATATTTATACATTTATATGATTCCCTGGATAAAAGCGCCTCAGAATGAGAAGGAGACAAAAAAAAAAAAACCCACTGAATTTGGGAGTCATCGTTAAATTTAATTTGCCTGTAGTTCGTCATTTCTGAAAGTGAAACAGCTTTTTTTCTCAAACGCTCACAATGAACACACACTGCTGAGAGTGCTGCACATCAAATCATCACTTTTACCAACCCAGTTTGCTTGCCCTGTGCTGCTGTCATCATTAGCACAACTTGCTGAAAAGATGAATCTGCCTCACTATAAGCCGTCAGCCACCCTGCAGCACTAGGAGGCTGAAGGGTAAAACGTGTCCAGTTGGGACACTGGTTAGAGCTGTGGGAAGAAGAGAGAAAGCTTGTAGGGAAAATGAAACATTAGGGATGAACTAGTGCAATCAGCCCAAGGCTGAGCAGAGGCTGAGCAGGGTTCAGAGAATTAGCTGTATCTTTTCCCAACATAGATCAATGGAGCATTACCGTAAGGAAGTAGGGAAATGGAAAAAGGGAGGGATGGTAAAGCAGAGGCAGAAATAAATAAAAAAGAGGAAGAGTTAAAACCTAATACATTATCTCTGCCTTGAGCATACTTTCTTTCTCCGTGTTTGTATTTCACTTTTCTTCTTTCTTGTTTTCCCTCCAGTAATAGGTGTACCTGCAGCCAATAATCACAAAGCAAAACTATTTCAATACTAGTAAAAGCATAATTATGAATTAAATGGCTACTAGTGGAAAGTAGCCCACATACACACAAAATCAAAGTTGATTTGAGTTGAATGAAATGCAGACATTTTGTGTCATAGCCGCTCAGCAGATCACTGCTGTTTTTTGGCTGAATTGCTGAGTTTCAGACTGTGCTGGCTTCAAGTTTGTAAGAGTGTAACATTAGCAGCAGTATAACATTTAGAATGTATTTAAAATAGTTTGGACATTACCAGAGTCGCTTTATGTTTTAGTTTTCACAGTCAGCAGAGTCTAATCAACCACTGAATATTATTCTTCTTATACTCTCAGTTGAGAGTTTTCATATTGTGCATATGGCATTACCTCTCTACACGTCAGTCACCTTACAGCCACAGGGGGAAATAAAACGCTGCCAGGAAAAAAACCCACTTTATTCATTAACTGTCAGATGTAATAAAGGAAACATGTGAAGCATAACCACGGCACCCCAACTGGCCTTAATTTATGATCAAGATGTCAAGAGGAAATAACTGGAAACGCGGCCTTCACTCATATGGTCACTGAATAGTTCGATGAGTATGAAAATAGTGTTATTAATATGTTGTGCAGTTTGTAAACTGCATAGGGCTACTTATGCATCAGATGTCAACCCAGTTAAAAAGCTATACTTGAAAGAGAACTTGTTGGATGCATTCCATCGTCAAAACACCAAATCTGGGAAATTTGTAAGTGCAAACATGTCAGTGGAGTCTGTCCTATTCTATTCTAAAATACATTGACGCTAATCTGAAGGCTTGTGGTGACCCAACACCTGTAATAGCTGAGACAGCTGCTATCAGTGGAATAGTTTAAGCCCATACAAGATACAGTCTACCCAGAAAACATCAACTTCCTTTTTTACATAGATGAATTCAATGCAGAGTCAGATGAGAAAGTCATGATTAAGTTACTGAGTAAGGCACTGGATGTTACCAGCTCCGACACCTGTTCTATAGCTCACTCTGACCTCTGAGTGAAGAGGACTGTTCTACAGCGATCAATAAAGCACCGCTTGTTTAATCATCATTGCATTAAGGGGATGTGGCAGTAAAAGAACTATCACGGGAAAATGCATTTTATGGGACACAAACATTGTTACTCATTTTGACTCAAATGCTGTAGTTTCTCTATAGTAAACTAATAACCACAAAACTGAGAAAACAATGTCTCGTTACTTAATCTGTTTCCCTTTTCTCCTTCTCAGAGTTGCTTTCTCTGTTAATAAGATACCCACAGAAAACTGCTAATGCAGGCACGCATGCACTCAACTCCACTAAACTTTGTCCTCCACTGGGCACACAAAAACACAAATAGAAAATGACCGCATCCAGACACTAAGCTTACACAGAAAAAAGTCCATGCCCTGTGGAGTATAGATTCCATTCCAGGGAGGGTGCCTCAATAGATCACAGGACATTTATTGGCTCCATGGATTCCCTTGAGTTCATCAAGCACCAGAGGAGTAGGAAGAAGTGCAGAGACTGAATATAGATTCACTCTACCACTGTCTGCTGAGCAGGCCTGGTTGCTCCATCAGCCTATACCCTATTAGAGACCATGATGGAGTGTGACAGAGTGTGTTTAAGTGCTTGTATGTGCATTGTAAGTGAGCAGAGGCTGAGTGGGTACAGGCAAAGTGAGTTCAATGCACTGGGGATGTACAAATATTAGAGACAAAATCTTCCTGCAACCCTTTTGTATCTGAAAGCTTAACATACATGTTTTCTGTACTGTGCATCACCTCTTTTTGGGACTCAAAATAAATATAGGATACAGCCTTCTCAGTCACTCTGATCTGCCCAGCCCTCCCTCTACCTGCTCTGTATGTTCTTCTACCATCGGCTCTGCTTGACCTCCCTGTGGACAGGCCTTCAGGTATTTGTCATTATCATATTTGAATATATAAGAAACTGCAAAACTTGCTAGTCAAGCAGAAATCATTTAAATTATCTGACTGTTTAGAAGGGCGAGTTTCGCTCAGAAATGTTAAGCTAATATTGCTGCATTACTGTGTCTGAAATCACAGGAAGCTTGGACAGCACAGGTCCAGAATACAATAGGCTTCAATACATATTTACACAAAAAGTAGTAGAAAACAAAGAAAAATGTTACATACTTCACAATTAATAATGTTATAACGTCACTCTGTAGTTCAAGAACATTTTGCTGAAAATAATCCTGCAGTTTTATTAAGTCGGAGAGAAAAAAGCAAGAAGACGATAAAAGGGGAAGAGAAGAGAGAATATTATTTTGCAAGTAAATGTACATGGTTCACACATTGCACCTGATCACATTACATCATTGTGAACAGAAAACCGGGGGGGGGGGGGCATACACAACTCTGAGCCAAAATAAATCAATTCTAGGAATAAAAGTAAAAGAGGCACAAAACGTAAACACATCTTTCTTTAAAAGGATATGAAAGTGAAGTGAAGTGGAAGGCAAGACAAAAAGAATGAACAGCGAGGTGTGTGAAGACTCATCTTATAGCAAGACAGAGAAGGTCACTGAACAAGAGAGACAGACAGACACAGAGCTCTGGTTACTGGTTGCCACAGAGAGACGGCGAATGATAACCAGGGGACAGCTGGACACACAGAAGCAGGGCTGGGCATAGGACACTACCGGCTGGCGAAACAGAGAGAAACATGAGCAGGGGTGTGTGCGACTACGTGCATCTTGTGCTGAGAGAACAATCAAACGAATGAAAGCAGCAGCAACGACAGGAAACAGAGTAAGAGGGTAAAGCCATAAGGGCGATAAGCATGTATGCATGTAATCTGGTGCTTGGAACTGGGTGAAAGGTTGAGAGTGACACTGAAGGCCACTACTGGACTATTAGAGGTCTTTGTAGTAGATGCCAACAGCAAGCTAATAGTAGGAATAGTGTAAACATACCACTGCAGGAAATAAATACACCAGGGTGAAGATAAATAGCTCAAGGAAAAGTCATGAGGTCAAGTACTTAACAAGGAAGAACACAATCAGGTTGAAAACTATTTTATTTTTAGACATTAGCTTGAGATGTGGCTTGTTTAGTAGGTCTATTTGGTTCACACTGAACTGTCTCTGACTTTCACGCTTCTGAGACGATGGTAGTGGTGGTACCACGATGGTATGTTTGTGGTTTTGAGGCCTTTATTCTATAATGAGAGAAGAGTTTCATAGAACGAGAAATTGAGCTAAGGTCCCATCTTTAGTCAAGCAATTATGTTTATTTATTAACACAAATGTGTTAATGTTAACATGATCACATACCAAACCAAGATGGTAGCATGGTGCTCGCAGTCAACATTAACTGTGCTAAATGTTAGCATTTAGTTCAAAGTGCTGCTCTGCCTCACACAGCTTTTAGCACGACTGTACTGATGTCTTGTTTAATTCATTTTAATCTTTACAATTATATTCAATCTTAAATGCATCCCCACATTTCAAGTAAGCAGTTTTTCTTAATCTGACCTGAAGCACCTGCATCTTGAGGAACAGAGATAAACACAGATCATTAGGAACATGGGAAAGAGCAATGGCTCGCTTTGAACTTAATACGCTTAATGGTGTATAAAATGTAAAGGAATGAGGACTAAAACGCACAGCAGATTGAAATGAGTCAGGGCCTGCTGTTGTGTGAAGGAGCTCAGTGTGCTAAAGTCTTAATCTACAGGGGAGACTTTCAGGTTGAACAGGCCGAGGCAACATAAAGCTAATTTTTCACATGCTTGACAAAGTGCGTATATTCGGTGCTGTGCCATTTGGAGGAAGGCTGTTTTGTAGTGTGCTGTAGGTGATTGTTCAGTGTAGTAGGCCATCTGACAAGGATGTACAGCAGGCCATACATCAGACACTCTTAAGTAAAACTGCGCCCTGCACGGTTTGTGTCTATGATGCAGTTTGTGAGAGACTATGGTGAACAAGACATTTTGAGAGCAACTAAGGGAAGTTTTGAATCCCGCTTTTGACTTTGAATTTATCAAATGTAATAAGGGAGGTGGTAGGCAAGAGGTACAGAGCGGTCCCAGCATGGCTATCATTAAATAAGAGTTCAACACTAGACCTCATGAGTAATTCATGAACTTCTTCATATGCTAGGTAGAAGAAAAAAAGCCTTTATCTGGGGCAAATGTACTGTATTGTCTGCTGCTGGGCTTAGCAACAGTAATGCACACAAGCACACATCCATGCATGCACTTTCCAGCTCGTAAAGACTGTATCACATTGCAAAGCAAGCAAGAACACAGGTGAGGCTCTACTATGCACCAGAGAAATAAATATAGTAAGTATTTTATCATTTGTAATCTCCACTTTGTACAGTTTAGGCAGTGGTTTCCAGTCTTTCTCTAAGTAGAACAGCCCAACAGCAGCAGTACAGTAGGTCCAGTTTCAAAACCTCTCTGACTACACAAATCAAAAAGTTTGGAAAAAGTCTGCATGTTCTACTTATGCATAGGCTGCTATAACAAACCTTTTGTAGCTGCTTATTTAAAATGTAGAAAGGTACTTACTGTGCTCCTCTAAGCGCTCGGATAACAGGATGAAAGACATGTTAGATTTCAAAAAAAGTGTCAATCCATTACTAATGCCTTTTCAAAAAACTAATGTGACACAAAAGTCTTAAAGTGAGAAAAGCACCAAAGTCTGTACAGCTGTCAGTCCGAATAAATTCTACATAGTACAGTATGAACCGAAGAATTATAGTATGAACTGAAAAGAAACACAACTATGTCAGTTTACAGGGAAAAAAGATGAAAATGACTTTGATAACAGATTTTATCTGTTATCACGAGGCAGAATGTAGACTGCAGGTTTTGCTGTACAGGTCAGACAAACATAGCTGCCTGTATACAGCACAACCTTTAAGTGATAGTTAAGGCAGCCACAGAAGGTCAATGTAGCTGTCACTAAGTAACACTCTGTGAGTAACATCAGAAAAGGCCACAATTAAACGTCAACGTCTGTTGTGTGGTTAAGTGCTCTCTGCAGCCAGTGTCTGTACTCAGCCAAAGACCATAGAAGTAAGAAGCTCCACTCTGTAACTCTTAAACAAGCCATACATACTCTCGTATATTATAATAAAGAATCATGTACTAATATGAGTGAAATAATTAAACAATATATGCAAAGGGTTATAAAATAGTTTACATAAAGAAATACTAGAGTTTGCTTGGATTCCCCTTCACCCATATCCCAGTTTAACCCCAATACTCTGCTGCGTTATTAAAAAGCAGGATACATAGATCATTTTAATGCTGATAGTGCAGCATATATTAGTAAGGCCTTTGAACCCCCCAGTGGTAGGGATTATCGCTATGCATCAGTCATTCATCTCAAGAAGAGCCAATCAGAGAGCTTAATTCTACATCAAAGAGCGGGGGGGGGGTGGGGGGGTCTGTTATTAAAAAGCCTTTTCATCTTATTGCAAACTTACACTACGCCATATTTCCTGACCTCATTTTACCCCAGATATCTCAGGCAATTTAGGAATCGCGCATGGAAGTGCTTGAAAAACATCTTCGGAATTTGTTTGCGACGGCTTAATTACATCAAAATCTGGATCCTGTGTCTGTAAGTAATGACTTGTCTGCCGTCTTCCTTTACACATTAATAATTTGAACTTCTAAACCCAAACGGTTTCTGTGTATATTTCTTTTGGTAAGGTCGAGTGCTTTTTAAATACATACTCAACTGTTCATAAACAACTGTTAGATCCCATTTTCCGCTAAGTTCATTATCTTTTCTCCATTGATATCACAAATTCCTAAAACAAAAAAAAAAAACAAGAAAGACAAAATAAATACATTAACACTAACCTCTCATCTTCCTCCATAATTACTACCATAAGATTCCACATGTGGTGATTGGGGCAAAGGTCAAATAAATGCTATCAAAAAACCAGGTCACTGTGTGGAGGCCCAGCTTTTTAACTGTATAAGAAATATGAAATGTGTCTCTCTCGTTCTTTCTCCCACCTGCATTGTCATTGTCAAAGCTTTTACGCTCCAGTTGCCCTGGACAAAAGCGAGCAAGGTCGCCAGAGGCTTTTCCTGCTATGATTGCTGTGGTGTTAGCTGGGGTTGATAAAGGGCCCGATTAGGGTGCTGAATGGGCACCCATTAAGAGGACATCCACACTAGTGAGAGAGCCCTGAGGCTAAACGACTTTCCTTAAGAAAACTGATACGCACCTGACAGACTGGAGCCACCCACTAGATACATAGCGGAGTCTTAGAGAGCAAACAAAGCATGAGCTACGGTAATTGAGGAATGAGGATCTGATAGAGAAAAGCCTGTATGCTACTATCACTGTCAGTGTAAAACTCCTGTTAGTCTGAAGCAGTGGCAGCTCCAGCAAATGATTGCTGGCGTGTGTATTCCCCTGCAGTCTGCAAATAGTACAGTAGTACCATATCTAAACCTCAGAGATGAGGCAAGTAGACAGAATGATGGAACAATTGTTCACAATGTAACGTAAAGTATGCAGAATAATAACTGATCCCAATATATTATAAGCATAAGTGTAAACAATTAAAAAAAGGGAGCCTGAGAGAGAATTTCACTTCCTCTGGACAATCATTGTGTAAAATTGGTCTGTCAATTGGTTTGTCACGTCATTTTGGAGAGTTATAAAAATCTAAATTGAATGCAGTCCCTGACAATTTTGACAATACAAGTTATGGCACAGTCTGCCCTAAATTGATTTTATTACAGGCTGAGCCTGGCACTGACGGCTAATAAAATATTGAAGCGCAAATATGGCCAGAAGCCTGGAGCCAATATTTTTACACCAAACACAATTAGAATAATCCACAATAAGAACTGTCTCATCACTCACAATCAGAAAAACAAAAGAACAAAAAGAAAGTTCACAAAATGTCCTACAGATACCAACAAGCCAGAGAAGCCGAAAGAAAAGAACATTGTACTGTATGTCCATATGTTTTAGTCTTTAGTCAGCTGTCAACTCTACTATGGTATTTTTATTAAAAGACACTAATATTCTAAAACAATACCATAATAATGTCATAACTCCAAATTTCCCACATTATGAGCCCTGGCTGTAACCACACAGCACCACTTATCCAGTCCATGTGAATTAACAGGTCTTGAAATCCTTTGAAATAAAATGAGGTTATGCTCGACAGGAAGTCATAGTTTATATATGCGACTTGTGAGCCACTATTACTTTCAATTCCCCGAGACTATCAGTCAAAAACAGATGTTTTTTTAAATGATCATACATTTCTGGAACAAGCCAGCATAGACAGGATATTGCAGGTAAGGTGATCTCCTTCGAAAGCAGCTGGACTGTGTTAGCTGCACAATAGAAATTCAGTTTTCTAAGTTTTTTGGAAGTAGAAGCAGCTCTATTACCTCTACTGACAAATAAAAATATGATACATTCTCACAAAGGTATTCCTGGCACACAAGCATTTATTGTAGAAAATGATAGCCTTGACATAAAATAAAAAGCATTTCTGTTTGATGTTTTTTGGCATCTTTCATGAAAGGTTTACATATTGTAAATCAGGGTTTTATTACTATTGCTGATGAACCATTTACTAAGAGAAACCATGCTGAAGACTTTGAGATTTTATCCAATCTTCCTCAGACTGAAGAAGTTCGACCTAACGAGAGGTCCAGTTGCCATGACTCAACATCTAGATAACCTGACTGACATTTACTAATGCTTTATAGATAAGCTGTAAGCCACTGGTAGAAAAAAAGCCTATTTGACATAAGGCTTCCTTATGAAGGGAAACACGCTTGAGCACATTCATGATAAAAGACTCTTGATTTGTCACTTAGGGAAGTGGATTAGCCGAAACCTCATCTGACACACTGGTGTTCACAAACTGTAAGATCTTCCCACCCTTAACTTTTCACATGCTGTCTGCGTCAAACCATGCATGAAGGGTGAACAGTGGGGGAATGGGGAACGTGGTGTCAGGGTAGGATTGCATAGATTAAGTGACAGCAAAGAGGGGACTGCTCATCGGTGTTTGTGAGCATGCGTGTGTGTGCATTCATGTGCGTTTAACTAACACAATGGCGTGCAAAACAATTATGTGTAACGCACAGACGCAGCTGTGCTGTCAGAAAAGTTTGCTTCACAGAGATGCAGGGTCTGTTGATAAATTATGCATAGTGATGCTCAGAAATATGGTAGGAAGCTTTGAGTCAACAGTAGGAGGACTCCGTACAGTACAGTCTGAAAAAAGGGAGAGGAGGATGACAAAAGGCTAAGAAAAGGGTTACGGAGATGATGCATATATCAAGCTGTGAGTAAGAGAATTATTATAAGCTGCAAAAATCCTTATACGTTCCATCCCTATCTATACGCATGCACCGCAGACTAGCAGTTATTTTAAATTCAGGGATTAAAAGTAAGAGGTACCAAATATAACTAAAGACTGGGTGTGTCAGACATGTTTACCAGACAATTTGCCGTGTTACATTTTCTGATATACGAGTACCACAAACACTTTTGACGTTTGTTGAAGCCTGTGCAGCTCAGAGCAGTTGAGACCTTTAGTGCCTCATGTGGTGGTGTGGCTCCAGTGGCACTTGTTCCTCCAATGTCACTTGTAAACAACAGCTTTTGTTACAATGAACAAACTCAGACTAGACGTATAAATTATAGCCTATTTTGAAAAATGGAAGTGTTAGACTGTCAGGAAAGTCCAACTGAAATAGCAGCATGGAGAGCAAATGGTAAACTAAACAGTGAGCAGAACAATGAAGCCATGACGAATGGACCACAAACCTTTATTGACAAATGACAAGTAGTGACTGGCTTATGTTTGACCAAAATACAACATCACATTTTTTCTAGACTGAGGAATGAAAGCTGCGGTTTTTCTGCCTTGAGCAGCATGGGGAGCTGCAGTACAACACTCTGCCAACACAGAGTGTTCTTCCAAGTTATTACAGCCAAACACATCATTCCCATGTGTTGAAGTGAAGTTAAATTGATTTTGTGACCTTGCAAACATCATTTTTGGAACTTAGATTAGATGTCTCCTTCTTTAATAGGCTAAGACATAATAATCATTTAAATGCTGACATTTCAGACTGGATCCAAAACCTAACTAATTATTTCTTGGCCAAAAGTTTATCATCCCACCAGAATTCATGGATGTCACATCACACTGTGTGCTGAGGTATCTTGTAGGAATAAGCATGATATTGGTGGGAAATGTAAAACTGTGGTCTGAAATACACCTCATCACCACTAACATACATATTCAGCTCTTTTACACCCTGTATCTGCTGTAATGCCAAATAAAAGTACATTCTTCTGCTGTGAGTTTCATTTCACCTTCTAACAGAGCAGAAAGCAAAATAATGCATGACATTCATTTTCATGTCATGTCCTTAAAATCTTGAATATTTGTGAACTTATCCTTTAATGTCACTTGGTTAGCAAGTGTTCATAATGTGTCTTTCGGATATATTCAGCCCTAAAAGGTGTTCCCATATCCCAGTTCAACCTGCAGGAGTTTCTTAACACAGATTTTGCTGCCACAAAGGAAATATATTCATGACAACTGGAAATCATAGAAATCATCGTTCATAGTGTCTCCAGACGTCTTCACTGCAGAAATGAACCAGGGAGGAAAATCTGTCAAACAGTCAAGAATTACAGCTGTCACGATGATGAGCTCACAGGAAATGATTTTGGCAGTTTCTAAGAGTCTCACAGAGAGCGTGATACGTGAACGACAGACAGGACACACAGATGTATGTAGGCTTTACATATTAATGCATTTCGTGTTTCTTTCTGGGAACCTTTCCCAACAGGTCGACATGTAAAAGTGTTTCCTATGCTCAAAAAGTATTTTTGAGAGCAGATGCTGGAATCTTATATTTGGAGCCACATGATATGTGGCTCTTCAGATGCTAGTCTCCACTAAGCTCACCAGCTACCTTGGCAGGTAGTGATTATCTAATGGTAGCAAAGGAACTAAAAGGTGCTCAAATCCAGAGATGGGTTTGTCACTATGAGTGACCATTACATCAAGTCATTTAATCCATTGTTCATATTAATTATTGATTATATTATTTTTTTAAAACAAAAGCCATCAGCAACATTGGCTGGTGAGAAAGCAGGATCATTTTAAGTCCTGGGTAATAACCTTTGCTGCACTGTGAGTTTATAAATATATTTGACCAGATATGACAAAAGCACAGCGAGAGAAGCGGACTGATGTGTGGTATTAGAAAGACAGTAGCTGGAGAGGAGAAAAAGAATGGACGACAGAGTGAAAAGTGCCAGAGAATCACAAGGCTGCCTTTCACTTCCAAGTATTCCAAACAGAGAGCAGCAGAGATGGGCTCCACAAAACACACACACACACACACACACACACACACACACACACACACACACACACACACACACACACACACACACACA
>JAUYWH010000003.1:5624766-5635363 GCA_034779795.1 Ctenopoma multispine
ACCTAAGTTTGTTTTGCTTCTGTTTATTATCCACCTATTATGGAACAATAGCATTGTTTATAGTTTTACTGAAAGCCCAGGCACACACTGCTACAGAGTCATGATTTACCAGACAGACTGCAGAGGAACTAACTCCTTTTTCTAATTCTTTCTTTATTCAAATTTTTGCTTTCAGTGAAATACATCTTCTCTCGTCTGTGAATGTTCTGCAACATCTCACTATCCAGCTCCTGGTATCGGTCTATGAATGGACAGGCACAGGCTTATAATAAGGAGCTCTGTCAGCACTTCAGCTTCAGAGACTTTCATTGCAAAGTTAATGTTAAGCAAGCAGGAATGAATAAGGGTGACAGTGTTACAGAGAGCCATTGTGCCTCTATATCAACTACTTAATTAATACAATTATATAGAATGATAATGCACAAATCAAAATGTATGTACACTATTATCATAACCCCGAATGTCCAACCCTCAGCATTCAGGATCTCTTCAAGTTCATTAGCTACAATAAACATTGAGCTGCTAAATCCAACATTTGAAGTAGTGTTATGATTTACACCAAAGCTCATTTGCAATGAATAGCATTAGATTGTAATTAGATCAAAAACAAGTTTTTTATCTCAAAGATTAATTTCCTGAACATAAGAATGATGATGAGTATTAAAAAATCATACAACTGTTTGTTTTGACTACTTGCATGCTCATCTATTTTCATCTGTTTTTAAATTACTCTCTACGTTCTAACCAGCAGGAGGCTATAAAAAAAGTTCTCAGAGACTAGTACATGTAATACAAGCCGTGGCTGCAACATGTATTAGGCAGAAGGGTGTGTTTCCTAAAGCTTTTCATTATTAAATCAACACTGGTGCATGCATTCTTGAAACCACTCTGTGAAAAGGCCTTTGCAGTATAAAGGGCTGAAGTGGAAATATATACTGTTTAATCGTATAAATCTTTGAATGTAATTATTTGTAAAACCCAAGAAAGGTCAGATGCTGGAATTAATTGGATTTAGATAAATCATTGTTAGTGTTGCAGATGTTGCTATCTCCCAGTGTATTTCTTCTAGTCCACCCTCAATCTATCAACAGTAACAGTCCATAAATAAACTGGAAATGAATTACTCTCAATGCAAGGACAACTGCAACAGCAAGGAAAACCATAAACAGTATACATTCTTGTTCCCTGAATGTCTTTGTGGTATTTAGATATGTCACAAAGCCATTCTGTGTTGTCCCTTGCTTTGGCTCACCACACATACTAGTTTAAACTCTAATTAATTAGCTGCAGTTGCTGTATACTCTACCATAAATCTAATTTGTTTGCTTTTGTTATGATACAATAAGAATTACTGGATAATAGAGATGAAGACAATGCAACCACTTTTTAAATACTTTTAACAGTACAAACAGTTATGAGAATAGGAGCAATAACATTGCTGTAAACAGTGACCCACATCTACATTTGCAAACTGTCGAACATCATAAACTCCAACAGTCAAAATCTATGCAGCCGTAAAAAAGAGATGTGGGACACAAAAGCTACCACTGCAACTGTTTGTAGAAAATCAGTGACATCTAAAAGACCAATAAAACAGCGTGTAAAGTTCAAATGAGAAGGCAAATGGAACACCACCACAGTGTTTTTCCTAATAAAAATAACACTTCACACTCCATTTCCAATAAATCCCTGTATTGTGCCACACTGACTCACACCTTTAACATCACTTCATTACTGCCCTCCCCACTGGCCATGTGACCCTTGTCTTACCTCTCATATTCCAGGTTGTCATGATCACAGCGGGCATCTTTGTGCTTCTCCCAGTCTTTCCCATGGCGGCACGTCGTCAGCGACACAATGTCCTTGCCATTATGAATGTGATGGAGAGCGTTTCTGGTGTCTGAGCCTATGCCTGTCAGGTAACGCTTCCCTTTGAACATCAGGAGGTACTTCCTTCGTGGGGGGATGGTGTTCCTCACCAGCCAGCCCCGCTCTCCACCCTTCTGGGGGTGATCCTTGGAAAATAGCGGGATGGAGACATCAAAGCCTGGCCTGAAATGTTCTGTGTTGAGGCTGGCTTTGGCTAAGATGGCCTGGCCAATATTAAAGCCCAGATCCTCTGTGTAGTTAGGCCAAGTGCCTGAGTACAGATTGAAGATCAGGTGGTTTCTCCCATCATTCCACAACGGGTAACCACGAATACGTTCATCCACATTGGGCACAAACTGGCCTGATAGCTGGTCCCGATCTAAAGTGTCTATCCCGAGCACGAACAGACAAGCTTCACGGGGGTCTGATGTGTAGTACCGTGACTCACCTATAGAAGTCAGGATATTCCTATAGCTTTCCGACACTCGATCATTTTTCTCTGATGGATATATGTACACCCTGAATCCTTCCCTTCCTCTGCGTCGACACCGAGAGAAGTCAAAGCAGGTCTCCATGCGGCAGCGGCTGTCCTTATATATGGCGGACCATGCCTGTCGACGCTGGTGGGGCGACTCAGCCATCCCAGGGTCTGTCTGGAGCTCGTCCAGATGGGCATAGCGGGGCAGGAACGCCCGGTCTGTCCAGTTGGGCCAGGGGCGCACCACCTCAGCCCGCTGGCGTGTCAGCAACCGGAGCAGACGTAGCTGGACTCCTCCACCCCAGTAAAAGAGGACCAGCCAGCAGCACGCACACAAGCCCAGCAGAACATACTTCTTACGCGCCTGCATGGGGACCTGTCACAATGTCTTTTTTTCTGCTCTGTCTCTCTCTCGTCCTGTGTTTTTATTTTCCTCTGCCCCTCAGCACTGTAGCCTCACAGGGGCGGGGGACTGACTTCTGACTTCTAACAAGGAGCTTCTAATGGAGGACAATGTGTTAAAAAGGACATCACTGCCTCTGAGTGTGGCCCAGTCTACTTTGCCATTTAGAATGCCATTTAAAATGACGCAATCTAGGTTGACTCCCCCCCTCTTAGTCTCTTTCTTCCTTCCCCATTTGCTCTCCACTGTACTCTCAGATGTGTGGATTATCCCGTTTCTGCTGTGGCTTGAGCTGTTGCTGCGTACATTTCTTCCGCTGCCCAGCCTTGTTGAGAGTGATGAAGGGTGATTTCTCTGCTCTCTCAGACCAAGCTTGCTGCCTCATGGTGCCTGGTGCAACTACTGTCTTCAGGGCCCCTCCTGGGGAGAAGTAAACAAACAAGAATACAGATCAGTACACAGAGTTGCCACTTAACAACAAACATGGAGATATACTCTGGGATTAGTTGCAAAAAGTCTGTATGAAGAGATGCCACAACTAACACTTTTGATAACCCAGTGGTTTTAAGCTTTGAGTTGGATAGCTTTTCATTAAAGGCAGGCACATGTAATCTGCGACGCCGATCACATTTAATATACTGTACATAATCACACATATAATTAAATAGCAATAAAGCAGCTCAGCTGGGTAATATTTCACAGGCAACAGAGCAATTAAAACAGTCAAAATCCATATTCAACTCAAACTCATAAAGACAAAGCTGAGAAAGGTACAACTCAGTGCACTCTCAAAAAGGCCTCCAGTCCTGATTAGCCACCATCTCTTGCCTGTCTCTCTCCATCTTTGCTCCGTCCAGCTTCCACATTCCTGTGAAAACTATGGATTTTTACAGGCTTGCATGTGCTGCGATGCACACTGACTTCTGGAACAGTTTTCTGCGATTGTGTGCTAAACCTGGAGCAGTAGAGGGGGCTAGATATTATCATGCTCTTCAAGCTCCAGTTGAACTGAGCCAGATACAGTTGAAGTGCAGTGGAGGAGAAAATAAGAGCATTTAGCATCTGCAGTGGTGATCTGGAAATTCAGAAGCACAACAGACCCACTTTATGCATCAACAACATCTCCTCACCTTGGAGAGACGAAGAGGCTTTTTTTTTGTTAGGTTAGCAAACTTGCAACGGTTTTACTGCCTCACATTTTTGCCATAAAACCCCTACGTATGTTTGTGCGTGTGTATGGAGAAAACCTCACATTGAAGGCCAGTGTTCTTACTGCCAGCTCCCGCACAAAGGCAGCTTTCAGGTCTCACCTGGCCACTCTCTCGATACCTCTCATTCGCATTCCTTATTTGAGCCTCTTCTCCAGCCAAGCAGAAGTGATGCCTGCCATCTCTGCTTGGGATAAAACAAACACAACACTGGCACTGTGGGTACCACCTCAAACGGATAGAGGGAATAAGGATTTAAGTGTAAATTGAACTGCTTTTACTCGTGATTGAGTATGTTGACTGTATGTTGTTGAGAGTGATGAAGAAGATTAAATGGTGAATGAAAATCTCAGCTTTGGAAAGTTTAAGTTTAGGTTTTTGGTTTGGCTTCTATTCACTGAAATATGTTTACAATCAGGCTCTGCAAATTTATTGGTGCTATAAATGATTCTCGTTTTAGACATTTGAACTAAACCCTACAACCAGAATTGACTTGTAAAATAAATAGTGCTGGGCAGTGCTTAAAATATTTAATCACAATTAATTGCATCATTCTTTTACGATTAATATTTAGTCTGCAAACAGATTGTTTTGACAGCAGTATTTCCTTTACACAGTAGTAGTTAAGTATTTCCTGTAAATCTCAAGTGTTTGTGTCTGTTGTTTGGGTGATTTGCTGCATCAACGGTGTGTATTGTATTTAAGTGAAACGTTAATGTGAGATAAAATAATTGTCGGCCTTAATTATTTAACGCGTTAACGCGTATTTGGACCCTTTGCTATGGCACTGTAGTCAGCTGCATACTATTTTATTTAAGGTTCGTCTTGAACTGCACACATCAGCATATATATTGTCATATGAATGTTAACTTCACCGTAATGGTCAATTCTACAATTTTATTTTTGATTCGTCAAAAGCAGCCCAGATTAATTAGAAAAATAATCCACCATTTAATCAGATAGGAAAAGCAATAGTTGCAGCCTAACATACATGTTCTACATGGGGATGTCACTTTTTTTATTTAAAATTCTGTGTTTCAAATTGTGTGTGGGTGAAAAATATTTAATGCATATCGATTTACATTTTTCAGTGTATAAGCACTACATGTTTTGCCTTATGGTTCAACGAGGGGCTTTGCTAAAATGCACTGTCACTGTGATCCGTCAGCAAACTAGGCTATTGTTATTCTCTCTGCTAACACAACATGGAGAAAACTAGCCAGCTGTGATAAACAAAAAATTACACTAAAACAACTGAAAGGGCTTTACATCAAAACACCTAAGACGTAACATGAGAATGCATTTTAGATTTGACACCAATAGACAAACTATGCTGGTAGTTAAACATGTGAAATGCAGCCTATTGATGCAACAAAGGCAAAAAATTCA
This sequence comes from Ctenopoma multispine, assembly GCA_034779795.1. NCBI lineage: Eukaryota > Metazoa > Chordata > Actinopteri > Anabantiformes > Anabantidae > Ctenopoma > Ctenopoma multispine. Next base: position 5,630,114 of record JAUYWH010000003.1, read on the forward strand.
TTTGAATTTGATTTGTTGTGAAAGCCCTCGTCCTTGACAGCGTGGCTTAACTGTTGCAGTAGCATCGGGGCACGTTCAGCCTTAATGGAAGTGTGTTCTTAATGTACTTGTGTGTCTGCCACACTGCACCACATTATTCAGAAAAGCTATCTGCCCGCGGAGAGGTTAGTGGGTTTCTACTTCTTTGGCTGTGACTGTAGCCGCCTGAGCAGAAAGCTGTCCAAGTCGGGGAGAAATAGACACTTGGGATCCCATTACATACTCCTCATCAATAATTCACTTGCTCCTTTAGTTAAGGCATTGATTTTCCTTCCTTTATTTTTGTCGTACTTTATATCCCCTGCCACCAACGCATACAATTAGACCTCAATCTTCTTCAGGATACACCCTGGTGAGAGATGTGTACGAGCGCTGTCTTCGTGATTTGTGGTTGTTAGGATAATTAGTTATGGCAGGAAGGTGTAATAGAAAAGTGATGAACGGGATCATCATGTTGATAGTAATGATGATGGGCATGATGAATTTATTTCATTACTATATCTAATCTAAAACCACGCAATTTCACATAAGGTCGCCATTGCTTGTTCATGTTTCTGCAGGTGTCTAACAAAAATCTCACTTTTAAGGATATTTACATTGATTTAACTGCACTGAGGTCTCTCTATCACTGCTGGATCAACAGTTGAGGTTTCCACACACTCGTCATTCCATTTTACTTATCAAATAATAGCAGCTCATGCTCATGATTAAAGCACAAAAAAATGATTTCCGAATTATAATATATGGAGAAATGTCTGAGGCAATGAGGCATTACAGGTTAAGAGGAAGAAGGGGCAGAATATGTGAACTGAACATAATCACTGAAGATAATATTACAGAAGAGAGGCCATGGTGCTGCTCCTTTTAAATACAGTAACTAGAAATAAATTAATTCACTCATCTCACCACCTGATCATTCCAGGTGTTTGAAAGCCTCTGCTCACAACTGTTGTTGATGTTGACCAGTACCATCCTACTTCTGTGTGCAAGGACAGACAATGGCAGCATGTGACCATTAACAAGGAGCAATAAAGACGAATGTAAACCATTGGGCATGCCCGGACCTGAACAGGCCCGACAGTATCTCTGGAGCTGCAAATCAGCAAAGCACGAAGACAAACACGTATGGAGGCACACATACATACACAAGTGACTTTAAGTGGAGAGAGTCTGGTTGTGTTGGATCAATAAATTATGGTTGGGTGACTAACACTGAAAAAAAGCAGAAGGCTTATTGAATTGATGGGTCTGAAGGTGGAAGGACAGGGTTCAAGGAAAGGTGAGGGCAGCACTCAGAGCTCTTCAGTTCCACCATCTACACCATCCTCCACCTCTTTACTCCCCTTTTTTTCTACCTGACCTAAGCTAACTGGAGGGTTCTATTCAACAACACTAACATTTTTGCACTGTTTTCCCTTTCCAATTATTTCTGATTCATCCTCAAAAGTGGGCTGGGGGAGGTGAGGAAGGGGCAGAAAACAGTTAATCACAGACATGAATACACTCTGCAAGGCCAACCGTTCTTTGATCATTTGCTTGCCTTGAGTGCAAAGAAACTTCTGGGAAGGTTCATTTAGAGTGTACTGAGCTAGCAACAAAATTGTGTCAACATGGCAAAGAGAAAATAAAATGTAATAATGCACACTGCATTAAACCAGCTAATTTAAAGTGACAGGTGCATTATGTACAATCAGAGCAGGAGAATCCAGCTTTTCTACACAGCCCATAACGTTCATCTAAAAAAAAAAAACCTCTATAGTCATGCACTTATTTTGTCTTACCTCTATACTCTAATTTGCATTTACAATCTGACGATTCTGTATATTCATGATCTGTAATGCAGTAGTTTTCATTATTAATGGTGAAGTCAACCATTCCTGTGCTGGACTGAAATTGCCTTCGCCAAGACAAAGGTCAGTATAATAAGAATAACAATAAGACAGCTGCTGTTGTAGTCAATACAACAACATTTCGTAGGTCTTCAACAGAAGGAGTGAAACTACAAAAATCTAAATATTTGTTTTTATTTATCTCATTAATATTACACTTACTTTTACCATTTTTACAATATTTCATACTAATCAAGACAATTTCTTGTCTGGTTTTGCAAGAGAGTAATGGAACAAGAAGGAGAAGCCACAGTGAGCTGGCAAACAGCTACACACCTTCAAGTTAACAGACCGCAGGCAGAGAACTACTGTATCTTCACTGTGCTCTGCCTTTGTGTGGAAAACTTGGGCAGCGTGAAACCAGATCACAGTTAACAGTAACACAATTATTATTCACTGGCTTTATTAAAATAACATGTTTGTTAGACTGGGCTGTAAACAGATATTCAAGCTTTTGTTCTGCTGGCAGCCAGAGAGTGTTTGCTGTAGTATTAAATCCCAGTTGCTGAGACCATCAGTAACAATGTGAGTTACCAATTCACTCAGGACTGAAATGTTAAGGTTTATAACTTTAAAGGGCTGAACTTCTACACTGAATGTAAACTGCACTTTGTCAGTTCTTAAAAGAAATGTTTTCCACTGAACAATTAAGTGATATGGAATTGAAATGTGTCACCCCATCTGCCTTCTTTAAAGTTTGTTTACACGGCAGATTATTCAGCCGTACATGACATTAGACGGGATGTGGGAGACAAATGATAACTGACGTGCTCTGAAATGGCTGTCGCCAATAATGGCCCTTTGCAGAAAATTCTGCAATTATCAGTTTATGTTTCTCTTCAAACAAATGGAATATCTTTTTAAAAAAACGAGATTACTGACTTTCCATGTGTTTGTTCAATCTACTGTTTTATGTCCATACCAGTTCCTCTAAGAACAACTGACACTAACACGAACGAAATCGACTTCCGGTTATTTACAGTACATTATCCAGGGAGCAGAGTCGTTGCCACTATAAGAGAAGCAGCGGCATTATTACGTCTGAGAGGATTGGTTGTAAATTGACACTGGATAGGCCAAATGCCTGGTAAAATGAGATTTTCTATCCTTCCCAAATGATATGGTTGGCTTGTAAAGACAGTGCACCTGAATGAGGGAAGCCAACCATAGACTGCAACAAATCCTACATGATTATACTGTACAAATGTCAGTGCTTAATGGCAGCGGGGCCTTTCAGCGACTTTTTCTGTCTGAATGTGTGTGAGCATCTGTCTACACTATACTTAAACACACATCTGTGTTTTTGCTGTGCTAAAGCTGGCGACGTATTAGTTCAGCAAAATGGAGTGCTCTGAAGAAAAACACAAATCTTGTGGTGAGGTGAAAGGCTCAGTCAAGCTAAAATTAAACCCTGGACTCTGTCATTACATGCCTGAAAGATGTGAAAGCGTGACTGGGGTGCAGCAGATAGCTGTATGGCTTTGTTTGTGTTATTGCAGTGATTTTTTTTTTTTACTTGTGACCTCTTAAAATGAAGCTATGTCTGTTTGCAACCCCTTGCATATGCCACTGAATGGAGGGCAGTTTGACTAAAGAGTAATTTTCCCTCTCAGATGTAATTTATTTAGGAATAACTTTAAGTTGTAGTGCTTACAGTACTTGGTTTATTTGGCCAGCCATGGTTACTGTGGCAACACCAAGTGGAGTTAATACAACAGGTCCCTGAATTATGGAAGCAGTAAACACTCCTTGAGCTGCTACTTGAAATGCAAAAGAGGAGCTACCGGTGCATATATTTAGAGCAACAGCCAAACAAACGTACGCCGTTTTAATCAAGATGTCAATAATCTGCTTTTTTCCCCATCATGCCGTCAACAACTGCAACCTGACTTCATGCTGCACATTGCACAAGTAGTTTTCCTGGCAATGTAAAATCACTATCTTAACTACAGAAATGAATTAACCTACTGTGTTTCCCATAGCAATAGCAGTAACTTTATACATCTGTCATACAGTGTAAAGACGTATAAAGAAGTATATCAATGAGAGAACAACTCTTAGCCTAAAGATATATAATTATTTCAATCACAAAAGGCAAATGTGAGGGAGTTAATGAGAACCAATATTTTCTCCTCTTCTTTCCTGTTTCTCATCTAATGACCTCTCACATTCACTTTATGATCTGTTTTGGGTATTCTCCAGTAATGGGAACCACTGTGTTCATCTGTGTGTCTGTGTATCTGTGTGTCTGTGTAATAAAAGAATCAGCCTGGCCAGGATTTTATGTGTATGTGATCCAGAGTATGTTTTTTTATAGGTGAAAATGGTGAATGCCTGTATAATAACAGGGTTGCATTCCATCACTTTCTGGCTATCTACAACCTGAGCAGGAGTCAGTGAGTGTGTGAGGTTTGTCTGAGGTGTACCAAAGAAATCCTGCTGAGGTGAAAAAAAGGGGATGTCTCCTCTGACAGACCAGCATTAAAAGCTTACAACCGGGATGTGATCCATGTTCTATTTTCTGTCCTCACTTGCTAGCTGCCCTTTGAAACCGTGGTGCTCTTTACACTCCCACACAGCACACGCATATTTGAGCAGACACACATGCATATGCACATTTTGATGCATGCTGAACTAACTCTTTATACTGTATGAAAAATAATCCCTCTTGCTGTCTGCACGCAGGTCCTGGATATTGTTCCATTAGCTCGACCACCTCAGAACCATAATGGCTATAAACGTAATCAAGCACTGGTTCTTTTATGAGGCCATTTTCAGAATATGGATAACAGCACATTCCTCTCCACCTTAATAAAACCATACTTGCGCTGTATGGGCTAAGGGACTCTGACACAGTTAATAAGATGTTTACCTCAAGCTGAATGCCCTGCAATGCAACCAGCCTCCCAACAGCGCACACATTCCAAACCCAGCATAATTACAAGCTGGGTTGATTAATTATGTCTCTACAATATGCTGCACTCCAACGCCACAAGGGCTAATTAACAGAATGAACAAGATTGGTAGGAACAATTATTAAGAGGTTCAAGCTCACACTCTGAATTTGGCAATGCCGTCTGCAGTCGCAGGAAACAGGGACAGAAAATATGCACATCAGGCTGTGTCACACAGGCACTGACACAGCCAACACCAGCGCACAGCTCCCAGCAAATAGTGTGGAAAAGGCTACTAAGAGAACTGCTACAGCACGTACACTACTCTGTGTTCAGTGCCTCGCAGTGCACCTGACCACACACACACACACACACACACACACACACACACACACACACACACACACACACACACACACACACACACA
>JAUYWH010000003.1:5635463-5686283 GCA_034779795.1 Ctenopoma multispine
ACACACACACACACACACACACACACACACACACACACACACACACACACACACACACACACACACACACAGTGACTGTTACCCACCACAACTCACAACTGGAGTAGCTCCAAACCTTAAGGGCTCAGAGAGAGTTTGATTTGTGTTGACTTCCTGCAGGAACTCCCCTTCTCTTCAGTCCACGGCTCAAAGACTATCAATTAGTTCCTTATTATGATCCCTAGGAGGGCAATAAAAGTTAGAGTGGGTTCAAAAAGCACAAAGACCAGACATGCACACACAGACAAACACACACACTCACACACTAACCTTTGTGGCGTGTTAAGAGTTACAGGACATCCTCTCTTACAGTCCTGTAGGTGGCTCTTACTGCCTGCTCGTCCTATTTACATTTCCCAAACAATGCTCACCACCCACGTACTGTACATGACTCAGAGATATCTGTCTTTCCAGCAGCTTGTTCAGTCATCAGCAGGTGTTAGTGGTGCAAATTGAATGTTTGGATGTCACCAGCTCCTCCTGTCCTTTTTTTTTTTTTTTTTTTGCAAACTGTAATAACATCATCGCCAGTCCAGCTGTTATTGGTACTTCTTCCAGGAAGGCAGCAGCTGTCTGCTGTGTTAATGGCTGATGCTGAATGAATTCAGGGAAGCAAATTTAACATCTACCCCCTATTCAGTGACATTAAATGTTTGTAGTGTTCATTTTTTCTATCAAATTTAAATATTTGTTTCTGAGACAATGTGTTTTTTGACAGTTTGGTATGGTGGATAATGGTAGCTTTTTTGTTTTCTGTAGATGCATAGCATTGCACAGACGTATGGAAATGTCAAAGCTAAATGTCCGGTAGATTTTATAACTCAATGCAATCTCTCATTGAACACTTATTTCATCTTGCTTTTTGTTAAAAAGAAATAATAGTTAATCAAGTGTTCTTACTACTGGAACAGTAACAAAGTGTTCTGGTTCAGCTTTTTTCTCTACTCATCTATAATTTGGTTTCCCATATTCCGTTTCTTCTACCTGTCCCTTAAGGTAGAAAAGGAGGACATTTCTCATGCTCCTATCAGCGGGCATTTTCCCTCTTTGCTGCTGTTTTCGAGCGTTCTGTCTGTGGTGCAATGATAAAGGAGGAAGAAGCCAGTGGGAAGAAGAAGAGGGTGGGCTTGTGGAGGGAGTTTGGTTTGTCGACAGCAGAGTGAAACAGGCCAGAGCACAGTTGCTGTCTGCCAGGCTGTGTTGCTGCATTGACCTTCTGTATGGATCTGTGGCAGGCCAAGTAGAACAGATAAAGTGAAAGCCAGCAGGCCAATCTGCCACCTTGACTTTGTTAATTAGGGATTATCGCACACACACACACACACACACACACACACACACACACACACACACACACACACACACACACACACACACACACACCCTCCCCTTCACATATTGAGTTTTCACATTGCCTGGTTGTGATAATAACTGATTTAATTCACAGGTCAGAACAAACACTCCACATAGCAAAGCTATAATAATATGAACATCAACCTATGAACCTTGATATTGTGACAGTTCTTATACTTGCACAAACAACCTCTGGGATGCTTTGACTGGTCAATCATTAATTTGAGTGAGCTTTGGAGGTGTTGGTGGACAGAGCCAACTGTTTATACTTTTATCTTGTATGTATTACACAAATGAGATAATGTGTTAATTGGATAGGTTAGAGGTGCCGCTACTCCTGAACACCGTGTTTATTCTTATTAAATATAGAAAGGGGACAGCTGTGAAGCACAATGCTTTACGAACAGTCCAGTGCCTGCACTTAAAGAGCGCAGAGGGTTGCTGTTTCTTTCTGTTATGGTTCCTTCTAAGCTCCTTGCAGTTCTGAGGTAGACTTAAGAAAATGGTTAAGAGCCAGAGAGAGCAGCAGACTGAGGAGGATCTGAGGTGCTGTCTGTGCATTTGTTTTTCCACTTCCTCCTCTCTCTGAAGTATGATGTGCCTCTATGTATTTGTCTCACGCCTTTGAAATGTGAGAGCTGGATGAGGGTTTGTGTGTCCCATGGGTGCCTTTATGGACCCACAGATATTCAAGTGTATGTGACTGGATTCCTTTGAGAAACTCTGTTTCCCGCTGGCCTGGCTTGGAGTTGAGCTAATATTTGTTGTGTTCGAAACGAGAGCGATGTGTCAACTGTAGAAAGTCGGGAACCCGGGGTTAGTTGAGATGACTCTGTTTTCCTCCATATGTATCCTTCAAACCCTGCATCCATCTTTTATAGAAAGAAGTCTCACACATACTGTAAGCACATATAACCAGTGCCTTTCAAGCCCTGCTAACCGTGGATATGGTGATTTTGAAAGGCTTTTAGCAGAGCAACCTCCAGGCTACAGGATTGTCTGCAACAGCGAGTTATTTTCCCTCCCTCTCTCTTTTCTCATCCTTTCCCCTTGTTTGTCCACCCCCCGCCTCCCCCTCTCTCTTTTATCTCATACTCTTCTCTTCAACTCCTTTTACCTCTGTCATGTGTGTTTTGTCAAATCGTGGTTTGTAGCTTTTCATGTCCTCTTTGGTTTACAGGTCAAACAGGCAGAGTGACAGGAAGACTCAGTGTAGAGGCTGCCCTCCTACTGGCTTATTAGTTCATTAGCAGGCAAGGATGCCAGTAACAGCAGCTCTTCTCACAACTAATAGAGGGCATACATCACTAGCTACTTGCTCATTATGGCAGCTCACCCTCCTCCTTGCTCACTGTCACTTGCTCTCTCCATGTCGGACCCTTATCCTTTCATTGTGTGTGTACGCTTAGTCAGACTATGCAGGCTCCGCTTGTTAAGGTGTCCAAATTACACTGTCCCAGTGTGTTCTGGTGTGTGCGCATAGTTGCTTGCACTACCAGTTATTCACCATAATGATGAAAAGAGAAGCATATTCCAACAAGGATATACTGTAGTAAATGTAATCTGGACGTCTAAAGATTTTGATGAAACTATTCTTTGGACTGAACATTTTTCTTTCTCCTTTTTTTGGGATTATTATTGTATTATTTTTCTTCGACACTTTTCCTGCGACGAGCCATTGGCCTCATTAAAATGAGTGAGCATGCTGTGTGACATCAGGCACACGGTAAGCACATTATTTTTTAGGTACTGGAGAAGGCTGGTTTTGAGATACTATTATCCAATCTGAGCAAAATATTTCTGCAAGTGTGTGTGTATGTATAAATGTGTCTATGTGTGATGAAGAGAGCACTTGTCGTATTAGTATTTGCATGACGTACATAGGTTTTTCTGTGTTACATGTGTGTTGTATGTGTGTTACATGTGTGTTCTCTCCACCTCCTACTGCTCCAGTGCTTCAGATATACCCTGAATCAGGGTATATGTATATATTTTTACTTCACAACAAATAGTGACACTTGTCAAAGCAGGAATATTAGAAATTTAAGCCACAAAAGCAAGTGGATGTGCCCGAGGGTTGCGCAAAACATTTTGTATTTGATACGAGATTCTACAACTCTGTGTTGGGCAGGTAATAGCACAGTGTGTAAAATGTGAAAGATTTAGCTGCATCTAGTGGTGAGACTGTAGAGTGCAACATTCTGAGTACAACTCACTGCCTACATCCCCCGTTTCTAAGCGCAAGGGATCCTGTGGTGTCCATGAAGTGTCATGTTGTCTTCTATGGCTGCATCATATGTCAAGTTATGAGGTTAGCTATATACATTATATTGAAACTGGGTTTAGTTAACCTATCTATTATGTAAGACTACAGGCCACAGATTCAATGTAAGATAGCGAATATTATTATCACTTAAATTTAAGCAAAATGTGATTCCAGAGCAAATGTTTGGTTTGTCCGTCTTGGGCTACTGTAGAAACTTTGCTGTGCAAAATGGCAGTCTGGCAGCGGGTAGTATTGATATTTTCACATCTCTTTAAGTATTACACACTGCACCTTTAAAATCAGTGGCCAAACATTAGTTATAAAGAATTACTGCTTAGCTTATTATTGATTCCTACATGGGTGTTTCATTGCATGTTATTGCATGCAAATATAAGACCTGCACTTCTTTCTTCCAAAACTGAACTATAACTAGACTAAACTGCTAACCTTTGTTATGGACCCCCTCGCAGCACTAATAACATTATATCAAATGTGACCTGCTACAAAAATGGCTTGTTGCCTCGGATTCAATGCTGAATTTCTGCAGGCAATTAAAATTTTTATTTTCATGGTTTCACAAGCCTTTGATATTCCATTAGGTGTCAGATTTTGTTAATTGAGTCATAGCTATTTTAAGAAACAGCAATGTTTTAGTTCAGGGGAGAAATAGAAATTGTTCTGTATCATGGGAAACCTTACACCCATATATCCATCCAAATATTATATCAACTGTTTTTCCTGCTAAGGGTTACGTGGGTGCTGGAGCCAATCCCAGCTGTCATTGGGCGACAGGCAGAGTACAACCTGAACAGGTCGCCAGTCGATCACAGAGCTGACACATAGAAACAGACAACCATCCACATTCACATTCACACCTATGGGCAATATAGAGTCACCAATTAGTCTACCTGCACGTCTTTGGAGTGTGGGAGGAAGCCAGAATACCTGGAGAAAACCCACACACACACGGAGAATGGAATCTCCACACAGAAAGACACCTGAGCGACTGGTAAACATTCACTACCAAAGACAAATTAATTATCAAGTTAGTTATTCTAAACTAGATCTACTGTAGCTCCTCCAGTCCTGAATCTATTCTGCAAATAGCACTGCATGCTTTTTTTAAATAATTGCTCTTTAGACTAGAGCAGCCATGTCAAAATGAACCTTAGAAAAGTAGGACTTCTGCAAGGCTGCATCTGTAAGTGGTCGGCAGGTTTGTGGTGTTCACTGTGCCGCACTTGTCAGTGGATTAATGTCTGTTTTCTGCTCAGTCTGTAATAAGGCCTGAAAGCAAAGACTACCTGTAAATGTCACTGGATTGATAAAGAGAGCAAAGTCTATCAGGTCTACTGTGTGTGTATATTGGTGATAGAGAAAGTCATTGCGCATTGCATGCTCTCACAGGCACACAGGCTCGATAGTTCGTGTGTGTTCCTGTGTGTGTCGGATAAGTCAGTGAACTTTATCAAGGTCAAAGAGACCATTTCCACCTCTCAGATCTGCACCGATTTAGTACTGCAGTGTGGCTCGTACAGTGGAACCTCTCTAATCCAAACGCTTTGTTCAGACTGACGAAACAGAAAGATTACAGAGGAGTCAGCAGACTTGAGTGCCTGTAAGTCTGAAATAAACTGAGCCACGAAACACTTGTGTAGTGCAGTGCTCATCAGAAAGGTAGCACGATATCCTCCCGGGGTTAATACAGTTCTTTGAATCTTGATCTCTTGTTTGGATTTTTTTGCCTGTTAAAATTTTGAGATATATATATATATATATTTTTTTTTTGCCTACTTGCAGAACGTTAGATGAGAACATTTATAGAAGCTCTTGAGCGTTATTAGCTTGGCACACCACAGAAACCTCTATTTATCTATTTCTATACATTTTATTTGTCAAACCTGTATATAGACAGAAAGGTAAAAACCTAATTAAATGTTTTAAATTTATATATAAAAATAAGATAAACTAAACAGGTGCAATAGGTGTTTTTTAATATATATATATATATATATATATATATATCACTCTTGGCATTCTCTCGATGAGCTTCAAGAGGTAGTCACCTGAAATGGTTTTCCAACAGTCTTGAAGTGTTTAGCACTTGTTGGCCCCTTTGCCTTCACTCTGCGGTCCGGCTCACCCCAAGACACATTGAATGAGAAGGTGTGTCCAAACTTTTGGCCTGTACTGTATCTGTCACTGACCTGTTTGTTTTTCTGCCTTTTTGTAGCTTGGCTTGTCAAAGAGTCGTGCTTTTAACTAGAATTTTAAATAGCCTGATTGTCTAGAGCTAATTAATAGCAAATTATTTAGACTAATTATTTACTTTTTGTAAGAAAGATGACAAAAAACAATACTGAATATTTTCTGGTTAAGTCTTCCATGGAACTACTTTGTTTTGTTAAGGCCTTGTTATATGCTGACATTCACATGCACTAAATGATTAATTCATTAATTTCAAGAAAATAATTAGACTGAACATTAGTTTCTGCACTTATATTGTAAGTTAAGGGACTTTCTGCTTAACTAAGGAAAAAATAAAACTCTAATTAGCTGCTTGCTTGTGCGTCACTATGCATATTATTCATCCATTTATTCATTTAACAAGTCAGGTGAAAGTGTTTCCATAATAATTATGTCTTTGAAATCTGTGTTTAATAGGCTCAAGGGTAGGTGAAGTTTCATTGTTAATACTTTTGCACATTTCTGTGTATTTGAATGTGGAGTTATATGGAGTTATATGCTCAATTGTTCACTTTAATGTGTGTATGTTTAATCAGTGAATCAATGAATGTGTGCATACATTTTTGCACCTGCACAATCTACTCATACATGCGTATGTGGCCTCTGTCTCATTAGTGCCCTTTGTGACCATTTGATCTGTGACCTGCCTCAGATTAGTCCATTGTGCTCATATCACCAATGCATAAAGACCTGTGGACCAAATGGATCATTGAATTGGCTTGCCAGGCTGTTGCGGTGGAGTGGGGGGGGGGGAGAGGAAAAGCAAGAAAGGTTAAGATAAAGTTGCTTTGAACAAATTCTCTCTTTGATCAGGCAGCTCAGCAGTGAAAGGTCTTTCTTCCAGAAGTCAGAGCCTGTTTAGAAAGGGGAGACGAAGATATGTATTGTTCTGTTTCACCTCGCCTGTTCCCTTTCACACTGGTGTTAGCTGTGTGTACTCCCTGCTTCTTTGTCATGGAGAGTGCATGGACCTTCTTTAATGACTCCGCACCGCCACGTATATTCACACGCTACTTAAAAGTGTCATTGAACGCGCGCACACACATACTAGAGTACTGAGTGTTATTACAAAGGCTGCAAAGCAGCATGGTTATAACAGAAGAAAGAAGAAACTCTGTTAATGCTAAAATTATTTTTGATAATCAATAATCAGTTCATCACTGAAGTCATTTTTTAACTAATAAGAATGCCATGAGAAACTTGCCTGTTACAGCATCTCAACCAGAAGATGGTATTTTCAGATCAAACGTTTGGGTTTGAGTTTTTCACTAAGAAGTCAATCATTGTCTTTTATTTTGATTGGAACCAAAAGGGAAATTGCAGCCTTGGGAAAAACAAAATACATACAACACATGAAACATGATAAAATATACAAAGAGCACTATTTATTAATACAAATAAGCTTTAGTTGTAGCCCTACTTGCTTTTTATTGTCCAAACAAGGTATCTCTAAAACAGCAATATAATAAAATTTGTTGCCAATTTACTTACATTTCTCTTAATCTTTGCAGTAAACAAACCAAAAAGGACATTTCCTGTCAGACCAATGAATTTGTTTCCTCCAAACCAGCTTCATTTATCACCAGGTTTATCAGCACAACATCCTCAGAGCAGACCTACAACTATAGCAACCATTACAATGGGTGCAACACACACACACACACACACACACACACACACAGACAAGAGGATGATATATTGTGGGGTTCTCTCTTTTCTAAAGGAGGACTATGAGTGTAGACGAGGCAGTACAGCCAACCACAGTTTGGCGAGTAGCAGTTGAATAGATGTTGCCATGGATGCATTATCAGCTATTCCAGTCACACACACACACACTCACACACACACACACTTAACACAACATGTAAATAGTTGCATTTACTATACACACACTGATATAACTTATCATATTTTGGTGCCACTTGAAACATAAACCGTACGTCCTTGTGTTGTTTTTCATAACGCACCATGTGAAGAGGTGCTTTTAAAACATGTAGGGACTGTTAACCTGTGGTCTTTTACCCAGTTTCCCCTTTAGGATGGAACACAAACATTCCCACTACTTAGACCAGTTGTCCAGGCGACAGTGCTGTGGGAGAGGCTAGATGTTTTTATTAGACATTAACCTGTGTTTCTGTGCTTTACCCATGTTAGCAGCTTGGCTGTGTGGTTCGCAGTGTTAGGGTCGTATCATGCTCTACACGTGCTACGTAAGGAGTATGCAAACATTTTATGTACACACAAAATGTGCATCAGCCGTGTATCTTAGCAGATGGATTATAATGTTCATCCAGCATGGGCCAGTGAAAGACTGTGTCCCATGGTCCCAGTCGAGTCAGATAACTTGTCTGGTAGAAAAAAAAATGGCAAAGGAGCGCATTCTATTCTGTTCTATTCATTATTTGCTTCTGCTAAGTCTTCACCAGTTAAGGAGGAAAAGAGGCTGAAGATAGTAGCCTAACCCTAACCCCAACATTAATTAAGGTTTCCACGTTGCCTTTGATGTCTCCCTGTGCATTACCAACAGCAACACGATCTGAATCAAGAGCTTTTGCGGTATAATGAAAATGCTGATGAGCATTTTTGCTGTTTATTTACATCAGAAACAGTTCTTCTTCTGTAGAGAATTCCTTCAGAGCAGAGTCACAGTACAGTCATCACATTATCACACATATCGGAAACTGGTTAAGCTACACATAAACTCATATTAAAAATTTCTAGATGACTGGATATTGTCAGTATTGTTAGCATACTAAGTTAACTCAAAGCCCACTGGGCCTAAATACAGGCTTAAAGAGCTCCTAGCATGACCATTGGTTCCTATATTGTTTGAAATGGAGAAGGTATAGCTCAGTTAAAAAAACAAAAATGGTCTTTTGATGGCAGCCACCTCTTAGGGATATACTCAGTTAGACATTTGTGCTCCAGCATGCATTAATTTCTATTGTATAGCTCATAAAAGATGAGATTTTGTTTTTAGACTTCAGAGTTGTGAAGCAAATTTAGAACAGTTTGTGCTACCTGAAATGTACTAATGGTACAGCTTTAAATTGCTACCCCAGAGGATATTATGTTTGCCAATTACAATAATAACCACAAACTGAAGTATTAGTCTCAAAGCAAAGAGGCTGTGATAAATGATTTAAAGACCTGAAATTAAAACCTGACCACTGCAATTTCTGATTTATATTTAGCTCTTACAGTACTAAAACAGTGAATATGTGCTCTGTGGAAACAGTGAAGCTCTTCATTTTGTTGTTGTCATGTGGTGCAGGATGAAAACTTTCACACCGACTTGAGATGGGTATTAAAAGTGATGTAATTCAATAATGCTTTGCTATCTTGTTGTTTTGCAGATAGCAGAAGCAGCTAAGACCTCCTCTCAAACTGATGACTTGTACTTGGATGATGCAGGCTCAGGAGGTTACTACCCTGAAGATGATGATGACTTTAATTCAGGGTCTGGCTCAGGTAAAACATATTAACACACATGCTCTCTTAGACTTTAGTGAAGAGACACACACAAACACTTGCAAGCTCAGCAGGCAGTTATGCACCTAAGGCGCGATGACATACTTATTCAAGTCTGCCGCAGGTACGTTTTATGAACACTAAATCTCTTTCGTTTTTACCAGCAGACTAAAGTTGTGCCATCATTATGTCCCTCTTCTCTATATCTTTTTGTCTTTCTCTTGTCTGTCCTTTCTTTGACTGGCTCTCTTCCTCTTGGTCGATTTGAATTGAGATTGCCTTCTTACCGGGCTGCCATGGGCTAGTGTGCAAATTTGACTTTGTCTTTTTTTATTAGCTCCTCTGTTCTACTTGCTTTAAGCACCTTTACAACACCCATTCTTTGGTGAAAAGTAACTCTTCTCTAAGAGATTTGTCCAACTGTAGCAAGGGAAGGTCATTGTGGTTAAAAAAGAGACGCAACAGTAATCAATCAGCCCTTCCAATACTGTATGCTATATATACTGTAAGCTATAACTCTGCCATTCTGTATTGTATAGATGTTTCAAACATAAGAAATAAATCACATCAAAACAGTATCATGTGACATGAGACAAAATTCAGGACTCTGGACATGAAAGATAATTAATGTATCCATTACCAAAATATACATAATGATAACACACATACTTATACTTTGTTTATTTGCATACACATACATACATCATCATCTATTTTGCTGCATATTCACATGCAGTGAAGCAGATTCTCTACAGTTAATATAAAATCAGTTTCACCAAGCAACATTTCACACATTCTTTAATTGAGAGACATTAATTACCTGTCACTCTTCTTCACAGGTGGAGGTGAAGAAATGGTGGAGGAAACGGTGACTGTCAGTACGGTTTATATTGAACCCAAAGCAGCACAACCTACCCAGGACTCCACCAAAGACTTCACCCCAAGGGTTGACACAGCCACAGTCGAAGAAAAGGTCAGGGACAGCCTACCCAGGAAACCATTCAGAACAGAGGTAACTGTCACGTGCTGTAGGTACAACATAGTTTTTACTCTTTCGACTCAAAGGATTAACTATGCTTACATATGTATATTTGAAACTCTAAAGGAATATTACACTATAAATAATATGCAAAAAACAACTTTTGTATATTTTGCCTAGTCTAAGGCGTGTGCATATTAACATTATGCAACACAATATTATCTATAATCATGTTAACTATCAGAGAGTGACAGTACCACAGTATGTCTTTATCCGACCCAGTATGTCATCAAATCCCCTGTAATACCAGAAGCCAAGGGGTTGCTTTCAGGATAAAGATCAAGTACTCACGTCAGTTCTCCATGTTTTTGCTCCATTGCAAATTATGGAGGATTACATCTCTCTCGGACACAATCACAGATTCTGGAACCATCCTAGATCTGACTTGCGTTGCACTCTTACTATACTGTATGGGATGCTGCATCTGTTAGGGATTAATTGTCAAGGTCTCAACCCCCTAAACCAAGCCTACCTGGCCCCATTCCATTTGTTTTCCTATCACCTCTGTCACTACTCTATTGCCCAAATGCACTGGCTCTGTTTCATTTTGGTCCTGTGCACCCTTCTCACATGTTATTGGCAGAGATGCATGAGCCCAGGTACATTACAGATACTTTGCCCCCTTTTCTTTGACTCCCAGGATAAATGTGGGGCCACTGTGTTTCCAGCTACTTCACCAGGTCCTTGCACTGATCTCTATGAGCAATCTGGATTTCTTCCATTTTCTTCTCTGGCCAGCCCCCTATAGGTTTCACTGGCTAGCTTCCATTTTGGTCCTCATTCTTTTTTTTCTAAATCTTTTTGCTCCATGGACCAATGATATCACCCCTTTCCCCTAAAAAGGATAGTTAAACATTTTGGGGAAATACACTTATTCACTATATTGTCAAGAGTTAGATGAAAAGACACATATACTGATACCAGAAAATAAAATTGTAAAGCTACAGCCAGAAACCGGTGAGCTTAGCTCAGCATAACAAAATGAAACAGCTAGCCTGGCTCTGCCCAAAAGTGGGAAAAGGTCACTAAATAACATATTATGTCTCATTTAATGTGCAATAATTTCCTAGAATCTAGTTGTTACTAAAGGAATTTTAGGCAGTGGAGACTCAAGGAAGTCTCTGTACCTGACCAGTAAATAGTCTTGCACATAAAACCCCAATGTAATGTTTCTACTCTCTGAAGTAGAAGGGGTGGCTGTGATTTCATATTTAATCGACACATGTGCACCAAGAAAGTGACTTAGCATATTGCCACGATTTCAAGCTCTTTCCTAAACATTAATAAGTAGTACCAGGCAGGAATTTAGGGATAAAAAAAAGACTTAAGTCACACAGACAATCATTATTTAAATAACAGAATGTGAAAGTCTGTTATCAATAAAGTCTTAATCGTTCTTCACCTTCTCTTTGCCCCTCTCTTGCTTCTTCCACCTCCTGTCTTTCTTCCCCAAACCCAGGCACCAGTGCCAGTTACAGAGGACATGCAGAGGAACTATATGACTAGTACAACAAGTGCCCCCGGCTCACCACAGGAAGCCATTGAGGTCCGCACTGAAAACCTCTTCCAGAGAACAGAGGTGTTGGCAGGTACGTATGTGTCACAGTACACTCAGAACAGACGTCAAACCATGTTTCTGTGGAAAATGACTTAAAGTGAAACATAGTTGTCGTTTAATATGTCTCTTATTTGTTTTGGGGGCATTTCTCTTCAGATGTGGACGTCATAGCAGATTTTCCACCAAATATTCACTCAGTTGGCTTTTTTTTTCTTCACCTACATCTAGCTAAAACCACCGGATTCTAATACAGTAACTCTAAACTCTTTGTGAAGGTTGTAATGTTCAGTAAATATGTTTAGTGACAAGTAGCACGGATTCACGTTTATGGTCATTTTGGAGAGTTTAGTTTACAACAAAAATAAGCAAATCACAAAATGCTGACCTGTTCATTTAATAGTTGAGCCAATCATGAAAGTAACCTTTTTAGTTTGATGCTCAACCATTAATTTCTTTGGTGCATTTATTGAGTTTGCAATTTAGTGTTCAAGTCCTGAAGATCTAGGTAATATTTTCCCTGGATTCTTCGACCTAGTTCATTTCTCAAAATCATTATTTTTAGTGAACTCTTGTCTGCATCCCTCTGTGGGACCTTGTAGAGTTCAGCGCATTGTGGTTGTTTGGAGCGCGTGTTGCTTGCTTTGAATAATAAGAAAGTGAAAAATAAATTATCGGACTCAAAATCAGTGTGCTCTCTGATGCCGTCTCTCTTTGCCTGCTGTGTCTGAGGCAAACACTGATTGGCATCTCACTTTTACTTTGTTGTGATATCCATCTTGTGTTGGCAATATGCAGAAGCATTATCAACAAGGACAATCCAGGACACACTCACCTCACATCTCTCCCTCTCTCTCTCTCTCTCCTCTTGATAGGCTCATTTCATCTTTTGCACGTCATTCTTGAATTGTGATAGAAAATATGATTGCTAGTATAAAGACTTAAGATAAAGCCTTGAAAGTTAATATATATGTATATACCTTGGTCACCTTCACCCTTGTTTCCCTTTTCTACCTCATTCTCAATTATAACCATAACTTCTCACCTCTCTTATAACTTCTGTGAAAATAATTGCCCATAATCTAATTTTCATGTATTCACTTTTCATTGCATCACTGCTTCTTGGTGCTCAGTTATTAAATGTGTTCCAGGATCTTTACCCATGCGGCCGTGGGGCCAGTCTAACCTAAAATCTGCTATAATATCATTCCATTCATAAATCAACACAGAACGTTTTATTTTTTATCCAGCTAGAAAAGTTAACCATAAATGAAGGACATTTTGGTTAAGTGTCCACATATGTTGATATTTTATCTTAAGATTAATTTTAGTGGCCAGTTGAGGAACAGAAATAGGACTAAGTTCAAGCCATGCTGGACTGGCTGGTTGTTTTTCTTCACTCGATTTATTTGACTGTTGAGCAATGGAGTCAATGGCATCAACTTCTTTCTCTTAAGCCCCAGTCACTGATCGGAATACAGACCACGCTGACTGAGCCACACAGCTCAGTATACCAATCAAGGACTGGAAACTTAATATCCCCCTAATGGAAGGCTAACTTTTAAACTAACCAACATTCACTAAGAGGTGAAATAAACCACAGAGAATGATTTACTCTACATCTCCTGAGGCACACAGGTTTTCTCAATGCAGTGGCCTCAAGTAACTGCATTGGTTTCAACAATTCAGCCTTGACGGTTACAGTATGATTTCACCACATTAAGCCCTCAATTTAGGTAATTTGCTGTGGAGTTGCATGTACGTTTGTCACAGCAATAGCAGAAATTGTTGCTAAAAGGAATCGTTTAACTAATCATACGACATATTACATATAGTAATTCATAAAATACGTCTGCTTCTTCCTGATCTCTTTAAGAGAAATGTATGTTCTCGATTGATTGAATTTACCTTTTGAGAACTGATAGTTACCTTCCCTGTCTTTCTATCTCTTTCAGCCGTTATCGCAGGCGGCGTGATCGGCTTCCTGTTCGCCATCTTCCTCATCCTCCTCCTGGTCTACCGCATGAGGAAGAAGGATGAGGGCAGCTATGACCTGGGAGAGAGAAAACCCTCCAGCGCAGCCTATCAGAAGGCCCCAACCAAGGAGTTTTATGCATAAAACCCCACCCTCCTGTTACCAGAATCTCAAGTCACTGCCAAAAGAGCAGTCCACAGCAACTACAGCAAACCTGTTCAAACACAACAAGAAACAACAACAACAACATGTTTTCGAGTTAACTAAGGAAAAAAATAGCATAAAGGAAAGCTTTTGCATAGAATGTTGTAATTAAGACCTTTTCTTTTCTTCTTTTTTAAAAAAAAATGAAAACCGAACATCTCTCATTTTATGTCAAATCTCAGTGTATTATTTTGTGTATCTTTTGAAAAGGTTGGAAAAAAAAATAAACAGGATCTGTAAAGGCGAGGAAACTGATCGCATCTGTCTTCTGTTAAAGGAGCTGTTTTTAGTCGCTGACTACTTTTAACTGTAGCAGTATGTTATTTGTAAAGAAAAAAAAATTTAAAAGTGGAAATAATTGAATATAATTATTCTGTATCAATCCTACTTTCATTTTTTCTTTTTATTTTGTCCTAGCATGTCTGATGTTGATCTCTAAAGGTGTATTTCATTAATTTATCTTTTCTCTGATGTTAAAAAAATGCCTTTGTAGTTTTGAAGAAGCTCTCTGGTCATATTAACGCTGTTAACGGTCAATGTAAATGTTCTCCCTTCAGGTTACAATGTTTATTATTTGCTCTCATCAGTTTTTGGTCAAATGTGAGCATTTCATTATGTTTTGTTTGTTTGTTTGTGCTCTTCTCAGAGTAGCCTTTTTTTTTCTTCTTCTTCTTGACAGCGTTTTATTTTCATACCAGAAATTGGTCTTTGAAAGATAAAAATACAGTAAGTGTGTCAGGGCTAGAGAAAAATCACAGATTTCACTTGTTTTATGTCCCACTGAACTTTTCTATTTACTGTAAATGCATTCTTTTTCACACATTCACTGCTTTTGCTTCCCACTGCACTGCTATCATGCAACTTTGCATGTATGTAGGGTTTTGGGTTGACGTTTCTTCTTCGTGGACCGACCCCCATCCTCAGTGTGTCCCTCAAGTGTACTGTCTGCTCCCAAACCTCAGCTAACATCTCCTCCCCCTCTCTTACCCTGTTTACTCTCACCTCCTTCACTCCAACCTTTTTAATCACATTGGAGCACGGCCAGTTGAGCTGTCAATCCCCCTGAACCCACCACCCTCCCCACACTCTCTGTTTTCTCACTCAGCTGTATAGAGCCACCCGGGTGGCTTGGTGTTATTGTCTGTGTCCCAGCATTGATGCTTTAGGCCCAAAGATCTGCTCAGTGAAGGCCTGCTACTGCTTGAACACAAACAAACCAGGCCAGAGCTGAATCCCCACATGCAGAGCACACAGCCCTGCCACAAACAACACCGAAACCTCTTTCGAGAAACCTACTTTCTCAGAGGGACTGATGAATATGGCTGCACAGACAATGTAAGGCCAAATTGTTAACATCAAAACAGTTTTTGACACTCAGTGGAGGCTTATTTGTGGTTTTTAGTGGCCAGTGAAGGCATTTTTGAAAGAGCTTGTGTTTAAAGATGTGGTTGTTTACAGCCTACACTGCTGCAAAATAGCCATGCATCTGCATCAATTGGTAAAGCTTACAGTACAGTGACAACTGATACGGTCTTCTATTTTTAATGTCTACATGTACTTGCTCTAAAGATATGCATGTTTTGACTGGCAGGTTTGTGAAGTTGCCTTTTTCAGCTGTACGGTATTGTGAAGTAGAAACAGTAGGTGCTGTCACATCATCTGAACTCCCAACACCTCCCACATGCAGCTGTTCGCCCCTGTACCTCTCCATCCCTCATGTTCTTCCTCCTTCTTTCCATCTCCCCGATATTATTTACTTGTCTGCTTCCATCCCATTTCTCACGTTTCTGTTGTCCTTTTTTTGTCATACGACCTGAGGTACAGAACTATATTGCAAAACCCAAAGACTCACAGTATTTCTACTCCCACTATCTTCTCATACCCACTGCCCCCACCATGGCCACATCATGTGTTTACTCATAGTCTCTTTTCTCTCTATTAGAGACCTGACCTCTGAGTCCAATTGCTTATTAGTATATGAAAAGATATATAAATATATATAAATGTATATTCACAAATGTTTTAAACCTTCAAAGTGCCTACAATTTGGAATTGTACTTGCTCAAGGTGAGCATGTAGCGGGTGTGTACACAAAGGAGGGGTGTAAACGACTTGACTGACATTCTGTGAGCATGGATGACTGTAACGGTAACTTTTTTTTAGTCTTACAAAAGCTGACAGTATTGTACCTATAAGTTGAAACAACACTACTGAATAAACATTGTGGCCTAATACCCAACTGCTTGTGTCATCTTGTTTTAGACTTATAGTTTTCTTCCTGATCCGTTGATTGTGTCAGTTGTTTTTTTTTTTCCATAAATCACTGAAACATAAATCAACATTGAATAACAGAGCTTGAAGTACTTAGTGCCCTTGTTGTGACTGCAGTTATAAGCATCTCTGATCAGGTGTTTTGCAGTTACAGATTGATGGAAAGCCCCTGGTGTGATTTCAGGGATCAAATTGAAAATCTGTCAATAACAGTTTCTACAATGGATTAAGTCATTTACCAAGCAGACTCGCCAAACATTAGCTTGTTGCAGCTCTCCAAATGTGAGGTTTTGCTGCCTCGGATAAGGATTTTATTGCAAGAGCATTTTACATTAAAATAACCACCAAATAATAAATTGATCAGCAGTAGTAAATAAAATACAACTTCATTCATCATGTGTTCATTTGTGAGTTTTAGACGGGCTAGTAGGCAGACGTAAGACAAAAGGTCTGTATATAAGGCAACATTTAGCTGAGCTAAGATAAATTATCCTACTGCATTCCCCAAATGTAAAAAAAACCAAAACAGATTACACATAATAGGCTCTCAACTGTACCAGTCATGTCATTTTGCTGTAATTACGAAGGGCTCTTGTTAGTTAGTTTATATACAGGATTCTTAATGTCTTATAAAGAACTTTCTGTTATAAAGAACTTTCTGTTTTTGTCTAGAAACCTGAGCGTGACCACCTACAGTATGTTGCTTCATGGTAACAGCTCTATTTTTTACTTCTGTTTATCTTTGATCAGCTAATTAAGATTTAGAAGCTGGTAGGATTCATGTTTACCAGCTCTATAGTAGCATATGTTTATGAGACAATTATGAGGTTTCTCATCAGATTCAAGTGAATGAGCAAATAAAAAATTATTCTTTAAAATGCACTAGAAAAACAGCTTCATATACGTTTGAGTAAACTTAGAAACTTGTCTCCTGGGATCTAGTGTGTTGTACAAAAAGTTGTCTTTATTGCTTTATTGCTCATTAACTACTTCTAAAAATATCTCCCAACAAAGTGCTTATTTAAGTAAACATTAAAAGTTATGCTTTCTTTCTATGGTTCAGTCAAAATACCACACAGTAGAGATGCCCTCAAAAAGGGGTATCTCTGTATCTATAAATAGAACAGAAAACACTTAAAATGTAGGGCTGCCTTTAATGCTCTACAGCACATTCACTCTCTTAACATTACTTAAAGTCTAAGGGGATTATCAATGTGCAGATGAATAATCTTAATGTGGTTATGTGCTCCACTATATCATTTCAGTGCCCTAATCTCACCCGTTACAGAGGGAGATTAGAGTAACGGGTGGGGATTAATCTCGCACAGGATTGCACATCTTGATTGGTGCCATGATTTGAATGAGAAGCCAGTGAGGTTAACATGAAGCTCTGACAAAACTCTCACGGGGGGGATTTGTTCTCATTAACCAGTACACAGAATTAAATCATCCTCACCACATCTTGCCACAAGCACATACAAAGTAAATGTGCAAATTACTTGATGATGTTGCTCATTAAAAGGTAATTCTTATTATTGATGATTATGGTGATTATTATTGATTATCTTAGCTTAGCATATAGACTGTAAAAGTGTGTGTGGGGGAAGGACAGATAGCTTTCTCGTTTGTTTCATCTGTATTAAAAAAAACAATGCATAAAACATCATATTGTGGTTTACATCATTAGGTGCTGAACAGTTTTTTTGTCCCACTCAACCCGATGATGATTATGAGGCGACACCACCCAGCAGTAGTATCAGTTATCTCCTCATCTAACTGTTAGAAAGAAGATAAATAAGCTTATTTGTCAAAATGTCAAACTACCTTTACCTAGATTTATTGAGTTATGTGTATGTAGCTTTATTTATTTAATCCACAAGGTCATGATTTTACATGCTGCTTCATCAGTTTAGGGTTATTTCAACAAAAAAGAGCCCTGAAGTGTGTGTGCACAAACCACCTTGCGATGTTCTCCTTGAAGATAAAGGAAAGAAGGAATCAGAACATGCATGCGTGCACGCGTGTGTTAGCATGTCAAACTGACTGTGTCCATGTGCATCCATATTGTTCTCTTCTTGTAACTAACCTGAGGGGAAGGGGATCTCTGGGGACAGGATAAAGATGCCTCTTCTTGATATGTTGTTTTAAGTGACTACTCATCTTTCTACTCTTTTCTAAGAAATCGGGTCAGTATGTTCTAATATGGTATGTGATATTTGCCTAGAGGCAGTTTGTACAAGGCATCCCAATAGGATAGGACTTATTTAGGGGGTGGTGAAGCACAGAGCCAATGGGAGAAGCCATTTATTGTATACTGAAGCTGTTTCCATAACAAACATTTCCCAATCTGTCTGGTCCACTCTGTGCAGCTATGTAGCATGTGTTTGCCCTTTAGTCTCCTGTATGTGTCAAAGTTCAACCACGATTTATACAGCTTGTGTTTTATTTAGGTTAACGTAAGCGGTCAGTATGTGTGTGCGTCAGAAGAGAGAGCAAAAATGTGAACCTCATTAAATCAAAGATTGGTGTGTTTCTTCCTTTCTTTCATATTTTTTATTTTTCCCTTTCTCTCTCTTTTTTTTACGTTTCTCTCCCTTTGTAGCTGCAGAGCTAATTCAATAAAGCTGTCGGCCATCAACTGGTAGTCAGCACCAAACCATGCAGAAACATCAAGGAAATGGCGTCCAAAGTAAACAGGCTGTCAGACCTCATAAGAACTCATGGCTGTAGACTAAGCCTGGGCCTGACCAGGGTGGACATACAGCACCTACTGACCCAGGCTCAAAGTACCGAAGCATAGCAAGCAGGCACAACACTGAGTCGCATTAGGCTGTTGCACCAGTCGAAGACCAAGTCTGACAAATAAAACTGTGATAATTATAGTACGATGAAGCTCAAGTCATAGTCCAGGCCAACCGCAAGTCTATATTCTTGCCTGGCACTGGTCATAGTTGTCGTTGCCACAAGCCTCAGTCTGAATTCTACAGTACCAGCTGTAGCCACTGATGCTTGGTGCTTCACAGCAAAAAAAAACAACCTAACTCTGACTGAACAATGTCCAGAATGAACACACATGCTCTTTTTGGATACAACAATAATGTGTTTTTATTATTTTTATTCTTCTTCTTCTTCTTATATTTAATATACATTTATATTAGTTAGTTTGTTAGTTTGCTAAATATACAAAAAGAGGGAGCATATGATTAATGCCACTATTATGTATTTAGCTGTCTTCACTGTAAAGACAACAGGCACTGGTCACTGTCCTGCCCAGCCTGAGTCAAAAAAGCTTCTTTTGTTGATTGGTCTTTATTGGATTTGGGGTTTGACTGGAGACCAACGACTGCATGACTCTTTCTTTCAAAAAACAAAACAGCCTCAGGGCTGGTAAAATTCACCCAGGAGCTCTGCTGAGTACTTGTTAGGATCAGAGGTTTTAGTGCTCAAAGATGATCAAGGAGGTAAACCTGAATGTTGTGAAGAAAGTGCTTAATGTATTGAATTTGTAGCAGTTTTGTGTGGGCCTAATCTCCATCTCCTTTAATGTTGTTCCACTTTTTAGAAACCTCTGAGTCATGTATAAAAAATGTAATTTGGGTCTTGAGGTTTTAAAGCTTAATGATGCTTTTTACATTAGGGAGGGAAGCATGAACAAATTATGCAACAATTTCGCTTAGTTTGAATGATCCACTGGAGAATTTGAACAATTTAAATTCCTTAGCTGAAAGTACAAACAGAGCTGGACCAGGTTGGGCGTGTGATGCTTGGTTGCTGTTGTTTCAGACTTTCAGCAATTAAATCATCGCTTCTGCTTTAAATACTACATGTTTGGGATGAAAGAAGTGTGTACTGACTATTTCTAACACATTCTGATTACGAGAAAAGAGGTTTTTCAGCATCACATTAGCAACAGGTTGTATGAATCAAAGGCAACAGAGACTCAAATTATAATTTTTACTTTCAATTACTTCCCAGTGTAAATACAGTTTCAATTCTGTAACAGCCAGGACGCTTTGTCTGTTACACTGTTATTTAGGACAGACAACTAATAATAGATTTCTCTCTCCTTTAGAAAACAGACACTTTTGTTTTCAAAGAGCAGAATTCAGTTTCATCCAATTTCTGGTTCACTCTCATGTATTGCAGTATGATTCAGGCTGGATGATGATGGAAGGAAAGGGATGATATCGTGATTGGCCATGTGCCCTCTTTTCGTATAGTATTTTTAAACCCACATCACACTCAATTACACCTCACCAATGCAGAGATTTATTTTAATAACTTCATAGTTTTGATATTTTGTTGATTCAACACACTCAAACACCATCCTGATATCTGATACTAATTAAATTCGTAAAATCCCTTATGAAGACACATGTAATAGTTTTACATCTCATGAGCACACAAAGCCTTTTGTATGGGCTGTAATAGTATGTTTTACCCCAAAGGATAACCCCTCCCTGACAAACTATGTTCTACTTGGTTATTCAAACAAAGCTGAAGTATCAGTTTCAACTATTTTCTTACAGATTGCGAGCCAAAAAAATCGAACCATTCTGCTCCAAAAAGTCCAGCTGTCCCATTTTTTTCTGAAATGACTTAGAGAGAGTTATTGGCCTGAGTCAGTCGGGCTGCAATGTTGAGTGTTGGAAAGCTCCCAATAAACACGCAGCTCTTGTCCTATTTACCACAAATTTGCAGAGCATACAAATGAAGACATATTGAATCACTAATCACCTCACTACTAATTTTGGCAATATTTGTTTCTTTAAGGGAACTTTGCGAATCAGCAGAGAGTTCACAGTCATGCAGTTGGCACAGCAGCGCTTTAAGCTAAATATCTACAAACTAACATGCTTAAAATGTAAGAGCTAGACACAGATGTTTAGCAGACACAATTGTTTATGGTGTACACCGCATTACTGTAGTTTTGCATGTGCTCTCAGAAACCACCAGAAACTGAGGGCAAACACTACAAAACTGCAGAACTGCTGCTGGGATAACGCAGATTAGAAAACCCTGACAGATACAATTTAGAAATGGCTAATATAACCTTCCACACACACACACACACACACACACACACACACACGACAAACTCAATTTAGAGAAACAACAAGCTGCTCACTTTGCCACTTAATCACAGAGTTTCTTGATTAAACGCTGACTGATAATGAATGCCAATGTACCACCTTCCTTCCTCTTGATAGGATTTGGAAATCATTTCATTCCCTCAGCGCCCTCGCTCACAAACACACACGCACATTTCTCATTGCTAGACTGCTCATCTTCCATAGCTAGAGCCTGCTACATGATATTACCATCATTTCATTTAAATGCATCCCGCTCATTGGAGGTCCTTTGAGGGAAAATGGAAGTTTTGTTTTTGATTAGAGTCCCTGTGATGGGAACGTTTATAGCCATTATATACTAATTAGATTTGAAGCTACAGGGAGGGAAAGTCATATGGATTTGTGCTCAGAGTACATGGGAATGCTCTCTGTTCTGGGACTGGAACACTTAGTCAGTGATGGTTTGCATTATGACTTTTAGTAGTTTTAAGGCCCTTTAACATAGACTGCATCTACACATATCACTATATCACATATCGCCACACTGATTAATCAATGCAGTGAAATGTGTGGTCAATATGCAGCTCGGTAAAGACTGATGATCTGGTAAAGATCAAAGAGGAAAGAAAGCAAGAACAAAAGGATAAAACACATATAAATTTACACATATACATTAAGCGAAGTTCCGTCAAGTTACAACACGCTGATCGCATATATCTTTTGTTCTTTTGTTAGCTGTTTGATTATGTATTCATCATCGAAAGAGGATACTCTTCAGTTGCTGAACTCTGGAAGACCTTTCTGAGGACCTTGCTTTGCACTACTACCTTTGTTCTCCAAATCACTGCAGTGTTTTATGATGAAAGGCTCATATCTCCAAATAAATCATCTTTCTAGGACGTTAAAACCAGGCAGCACATAAGGGGATGTGTCTTTGAAGTCAAATCTAGGCAGAGTATGTTGCAGTATAGCAGCCATACTTAATATTTGTTAATTCTCAAAGTACCATTTTTATTTTTAGTGAAACTGTCATGTTGACATCAGTTGTGGCAGCTGGGCTCCAAAGGAATTCCATTACATTAATTTGCTAATGATGGATGTGATAGATACACTGATGTTTGCCTCACACTGCAAGCAACCTCTGTGAGGCAATAGTATTTTTGGTGAGGACAGTGAATAGATCATTAACAGTCATGGGGGAGCACTGACAGTTAATGATCTGTCCAGACCACCCTGCCGCTGAAGGCTGCAAAGCACCAGCATCTCACGGGCCTCTTCCAAAACTCTTCCAATGTCTCTGGCATTCAAATCATGTCCAGATCTAGACCACCGTCTTAGTGTTTGCATCCAGGCATCATCAGCCACATTCAGGCTCAGTTCAGCATGTCACCATGCTAATCTATCTAATATGGTCCACTTTATACCTGCTGAACACCAACAGGGTTACATTGTTGTTGTGAGCATGTTAGCATGTTGACATTAGCATTTAGTAAGGCTCAGATCAGAAAGGGAGCTTCTTGCAGGTTGTAAGATGCAAGGAGCATTGTTTTTTTTGTTTTTTTTTTGGAGAAGCATACAAGTTAAAAAAAGAGCAACTTGACGAGGAGAGAGAGCTGTATAAAAAAATGCTGTTCTCAAATCCATCTTCTGCAACACAAAAGCAGGGACCACACACTGAAAACAAAAAGCTGCCCCTGGCTGCTAAATAGCAGCCAGGGGCAGCTGATTTTAGTCGCGCTGATGAGCACCTAAAACCTCACTGAGCTGCTGGGTTGGCAGTGGCTGAATGTGCACGGGGTGGGTGGGGGGTGGGGTCATGCAAATATGTACTGTAGCTGTTTCTTTTATTTAAAAAATAGGTTTAGATTTTTACGCCTGTTTCAAACTCTGCTTGAATCAGATCCACAAAGGTTCCTGCACCTGAGTTGGCCATTGTGGTTCTGCTAATGTGATGCTGTGGTACAGATCAGCACGTTTACTACAGACTGGCCTTTAGCAGGAACTGTAATGCAATTCATCACTAATATAATGTATGTTGAGGGCAGCTTTGATGCCAGGTTTACTGTACTTCTGATAAGTAGCGCTAACAGTTAGCTCTTGATTTGTTCACTCAAATTGCTATAGATGTGACAGTGTCAGTGAAGTACTAATGCAAAAATTGTCTCCTGGCAGTTCAGCTATATAATTTTCTCATTACATTTTGTCTATGCTTTCACATCTCTGTCAGTGCTCCCATCATGGCTGATTGCATTTTCATCACTGGTGACAGACAGAGCCTCTGTTTGCAAAGGAAAAGTTTTTTTTTTATTATTCCACCTGACAGATGTCCATGCCTGCATGTCCAATCAGAGCAAAATGACACTTTTTTTATTCACTATCTGTCTGAAGTTTGTGCTTTCAGAAAGACGCACTCTGTGCAGTTGTCAACCTGCTAATGATCAGCTGTGCCGTTCCTGGAAAGTTTTCCTCAACACAGTGTATGTTTCATCATGACATTGATTGCACTTGATGTTTTCAAGGCATGTCTGAAAGCACTGATTAAACAAATAAGCATGGCTAAACATACAATATCAATTTGCTTAACTTAACATAACTTAATTATCAGTGTGAGAATTTTAAAAATGGATATTGACATTGTATGCAGCACTTTGTGTTTGAAAACCTAAAAACACATTCAAAAAGTCCTACGGTTTTCATGTCCAAAGACCGACTCTGCGTTTTCATGTGACAGCTGATGAGTTATGTGACACATCACTCTGCCACGTTTGGCTTCAAATACTAAAGCATTCTCCTCTGTTTCTATTCTGATTCTTCACTCAAGCCTGTGCACACCTTTTCATCCGTCTGTGACTCAACCATTCAGACAACATTGCTGAACAGACGTGGCTTTCTGTTGTCTGCTTGGGTGATCTCTCTCTCTTTGTGTCCTTTTGTCTCTTCTCTGCTCTTCTTCCCTTTCACTTGCTCCCCTACCTGCTGTTTTTAATGGCTGAGTGGAGGCTGGGGTGGAAGGAGAGAGTGAGTGAGAGAGACAGTGAAGAAAAGAAGGATAAGGGGGATGAGGATAGAGGCGAGGGAGGGGAGGGCTCTAGGCAAGGCTTTAATGAAGAGTCTTTGAAGTTTGCTGTGATTGAGCAGCACCCGTGTCCTCTTCAAAAGGGACCAACATCTCTCTGAAGACATGGCGTCATTTCTTCTCCCTTCCCACTTTCCATCTCTCCCTCCGATTCCTTTCCCTTTGTTTCTGTCAATTCCATGTGAGATCTTTGCTTCCTCTTTCTCCTACAACCGGCTCCTTTCACCACCACTGTGCTCTCCTCCTCTTTCACCCCCCCCCTCCCCTCCTGTGATCAGGACATGGATCATGTCTCTAGTTAAATAACCGTGGTGGTCCTATCCTGTTAGCTTCAGAACTTCGAGGCTCGTGACTACAAGACGGGATGAGATGTATTTAAAAAAGGAATGTGTGTGCGGTGTCGGTGTGTTTTGCCTCGGTTGCCTAGGTACATCAATCTATATGTACGAACGGCATGCATTCAGAAATACACATAGCTGCCCCTGGCATTCAGGAAGAGATAGTGACTCCCCTCCCATCATCCCCTGGCACTGATACCACTCTGTTATCTCAACAAAGTGGCTCCGTGGGCGATTTTGCAGCTGTCCACCCATCAATCCAACCTCCCTACACTCCTTCCTCATTCTCGTCTTCTTCCTTCTCCTTCGCAGTGGCTCTCAATTTACCCTTCCAAAAGCTAACTGATCTATACTTCACTGTTATGGATTCCAGCCACATAACGTCTGCCTGAAGCAGTCTATTGCACATACAAAACAAATATATACTGTGCTGTACATGGTTTGCATTTGAGCTGAGGGGAAGAGAAGTTCAGATTCATACTCTAAGTGTGAGGTAAACGCTTATTATTTCATAGCAACCATTTAATGGACCATACTAACATTTTGGCATGTTTTAGCCCATTTACTATAAGTAACATAAACTGCATGGCCAGTAGTGGGAAACCCTGTTGACATACTGTACTGTACTTTCCATTGCTTGCGCTTGGTCCTTTAGTTATAATTAAGGAAACTCTTAATGCCTCGACAAGCAATTATATTTTAGACAATAACGTGCTTGTATGTTTGTGGCAACCGTTTATGGAAGGTTTGCAGTAAGTTCCCACACAACTGGCAGTAGCTGGGATCTGCCAAAGAAATAGTTCACGGGGTGTGTTGTGTTGAGTGCATAATGTACATACTCTTCTCCAACTGGACATCTGATTTCTGTCATTGGTAGACACACCAAAAATGATAGCAAATTGTTTTTAAGTGTGTCTTTTTTTTGTCCCGGTAACTTATACGTACATATTAACATACATACATAACATGTTAAAGTACTCTTCTGCAGTCAGTACTGTGATCAACTTTTTATCCATTTACTTATTTTAGTTTCATTTTGGGTTGTAAATTCACTACTTTAGTTTTCAGCTGGAATCAAAATGTCTCCCTTGACTTTAGCTGAACTGCATCAGGAGATATCAAAATAAAGTTGAGTACTTCCAATCTGCCCTTAGACTGCATTCCCAACCGATGATAAGGAAACAACATGGACAAAATGAGTGCAAACTTGTTTACTGTGATGAATTACACAAATCAAGCAAGCCAACTCGTTTTTATATTAAATAAATATTCCTTATAGTACATCTCTATAGTATCTATACCGTACATATGAAAATGGGAAACATAAGTGTAAAGAATGTGGTTTGTTGTCAGAGGAGATAAAAACGTATAAACACACTTCCACAGCCCTTTAAATAACTCATCCTGTGGAAATAGTGGCACCATGGAGTAATGGTTTGTGTGTTTGCACCCACTTTGCTCCCACACTGTGTACATGCACGATGTGGCATGAGTATAATGCATTATGATGCATATTCCTTAAAGGTTTTACACAATATGATTGTTTTAGCTTCTCCCATATTAAGATTGTGTCTATTTAGTATAGTAATATGAATATATTTGGATTTTGGTGTGCGCTGAAGTGTTGTACAAAAGAAACCTACATGTCATTAACTTACAATGCGACTGGTTGCACTATTACTCGTTTTTCCACATTTTGCAGCATTATATCAATAAAAATGAATGACTGAGCATCTGACCGTGTAACCTTGGTCTTCTTTCTTAATATACAGTAATGCAGCCGTGTGCTCTGTTTGGAGCCAAGGCTGGAATGCATGAATTTCACTCTGCAATTCATAGAACGGACAGGAGGCCAGGGACAGTAAGTCAGCCACTGGCAAACAGAGTCTGTGTGATTACAGTCCCCTTCTCATCCAGGCCCTGTTTTTGCAGCATGGCCAGCGAGAGATTAATGGGGTTGAAAGAAAACATTAGTGCAGTGTTATGGTTCACTCTCACCTCTGTGCTTCTGCCAACTTGAGCGTGCCACCCTCACCATTTTCACCGCTCTCTTACTGTATCTCCAATTTGCATCGAGTTCAGAAACTCTGGATTTATCTTTTACTGTAAGTTTATAATTTATAATAACATCTTAATCGCAGGTGCTTCAGGTCTTTCTACTTAATATAAAGCTAATCCTGCTATTTGACATTTACACCTAATCTAACTTTTGCAACTAATAGTCAAATCAAACCAGTAAAAATATTTGTGCTTAGTACTACAGAAAAAATACGACACAGTGTTAAAGGTCTGTCCACTTGGGAATCTGACGTGTTATATGTGAGAACAATCAGAAATAACCTGATTTATAAAAACACTGCGCAAGAAGTAAAAACCAAACCATTATCAGACTGAAGAAAAATATTTTCCAAGGTTCCTTTTCTATTCCCTCTCTTCAGCTGCTCACCGTGGCAGTTGTCTGAGGTTTTGAGTCCCATCATGCGGCCTCATGCCTGGAGAACAACTTTGATTGCTAACACATAAATGATTCACTGAGTCATATTTTTAGGCTGGAGCCATTTTGAATGATGTATTTATCAAGTGAGCTGTTCTGTATGTGTCCATATTCGAGTTGGCATAAATATGTCTAGTGAGTTTTTAACTTTAGGTGTTTTAAAATGCTTTAAAATATTTATTTTACTGCACTGACTTTGTGTATTTCTAAACCTTTGAAGGCAGAGAGTTTGAAATATGGGATGAATGAGAGAAAATAAGGTTGCATGCTAAATATTTGTACTTAGCTACATTTTACTGACTGAAGTTGACCTCGTTTTGAAACACATCAGTATAATTATATTTTTATGTTGGCCCAAAATTGTAATTACCAAAATGGAGATATTTAAGTTTTATTTATTTATCTACACTGCCAGAAAAAGGATGTGGTTATTTTGTACTAACTGCACATAAGTACCAGTAATGATATTAGTATGGTATTGTTAATATGAGCTAACTAGCTTCAACTTTCATAATATGTATAATATAATATAATATATATATAATATACAGAATAGCTTCCAGTTATCTAGTGGAATACCAACAAACATTAAACGGATAAATAGTTATTCTTAAAGACTTTAAAGTTGTAAAGAGTCAGCCGATGTAAATCTCATTGAATAACCAAACAATGTGTGGCCTTGCTGAAAAATGTTATGTTATACACTTTTGCAACACACACCATAAAACAACATGAGGCTGACAGCAAATCCTCTGGCAATTTCTAATTCTTGTTGATGTATACATGTTTACTTCTTTGATCCTCGTGCTGTAATTTTTTGCTCTTTTGCTTTTGTTTCTATTTCTATTTCAGAGCAATGGAGACAGTCAGGTACTAAGTACTTAGGTACTTAAAGCATTTGTTACATTTGACTTCAAGGTATTACTGTTTATTGTGTGTCTTTTAAAAATCTGAGTGAGTGTGAGAGCTCCAAGAAGGCAGCAGGGGAGCAAACTGTCAATCAAGACCCACACAGCGATCAAATCCTACTATAAGCCCTCTATAATTTTTTGTATTACACCTACTGCACGTGCTAAACAACATCGATCCGTCCGTTACCGTAACCGCTTGTCCCTTTAAAGGTCGCAGGGGAGCTGGAGCCTTCCCAGCTGTCACTGGGCGAGAGGCGGGGTACACACTGGACAGGTCCCTTGACTGACAAATAGAGACAAACACCTATGGGCAATTTAGAGTCATCAATCAAACCAAAACAAAATATATATTTTTTATGTTCATTTTTTTTATTGGGTAATTACCATCACCTGGGGACCTTTTCCTGCATTTTTTCCTATGCAGCTGATATTATGTTGATGTGAACTTACACTATACCTTGAACCTTGATGATCTACATTACAAGGACAATAGGCATAGAAGCTGACAAAGCATATCATATGGAAGCATATCATTTTCAGGTCAAGCTGCAGTTTTTAGATGTTTTTAGATGGATTGAAGCGCCAAGCGTTCAACAGTGTGATAATGAAGCATTAAGTCGCTATTTCTTTGGGAAACGCCGCTAAAGCTTAAAAAAAGTTTTTGAGATGGGTTTATACAATCATATTATAGCCTTTGGATTGTTTTGAGAAACCTGTTCCAGGAACAACGTGATAGCGAGAGGAACGACACACAAAAGCAAATCAAAGAACTTAGCAGCATCATCACAAACCACACACACACACACACTCACAGTCACTGCTGTTTTCTTGTTTTGACGTATTGCTTTGCCACACACTTTTCACCTGAAAAACATCATGAAAAATAGATATGTCCACCTCTTACGCAAGGCTGAGACTGCAGATAATCCATAGAGCTGAAGATAGTCTCTTCTGATTGGACCATATTACTCCTTTTTGCAGCAATTACTTTGATGAGCAGCAGTTGTTGTACGCAATGACACATTTCATAAAGAAGAGGAATGGGAGTTGAATGTGCCGCTGGCTGCTTTATTGCTAGTTATTCGGATATGTCATAGAGCTCACAAACCCTTTAATGCAACTTCTCTGTGTTTTCAGGTACAGAGCGCTTCTCTTTTTATCATAATGCATTTCTGAGCTACCCAGTTTTCTGATTACCCAAAGCTGGTAGTAATGACTGACTGTAAATCACATTTGTAGTGTAGGAAAGAGTGGGCGTTAGAATGGGAATAATCTTTTGTTATTTTTTTTCCCTTTCATTTTAAAGGAACATCAGATAATCTGATGCTCTGCCTCCCTCCTTTTCTCCCTCACTCTTAGAATAACTGACTCTAAGGCTCGTCATGTGAGGATGCCAAGTTGTTCAAAGATAGCTGATATAAAAACTTTTACTTGTGATGTCCGCCTGTTATTGGCAGAAAATTGTGCAGCATAGTTCAGGATAGAAAAAAACAAAACAAATCTACCATAGATTGATAAGGAATGTAATAATGGAACATTATCTATTTGTTCCCCTACACAGCAAGCTTCCTCAGATTAATATGATACCTTGTCAAAATAAATACAGAGCATTGACTGACTGGTTAGATAGTAGATTTAGAAGTAAGACATCCCGGGCAATATCTTTCTAGTTTAAAGCTAATCTAATCATTTGGTTTTACTTTAACAATGGATAAAATTTACTTAAATGTAACGTAAAACAGGTCACTCATAGTGACATGCTCATAGAGATTCAGCTCTACAGTGCTTGTTCACCTCTCTGTGACACTGATTAACCCAAAACAGAGCTAAATGAAAAATGGACACAAACATGAATGCAGCTCGTTTGTGCTGTTTCCAGGCCCACACGAGTCTGTTATTGCAGGTTTGAGTAAGAAACATGACAGTTTTTCTGTCGGGACAATTAATGTGTGTTTTCCAGACAAAGAATTTCACGGTACTTTAGTGCTGAAGTCACTTTACACAATGACTATTCTGAACTCCGCCTTTTTGTTTATGTCAAACTGTTACTCAAAAGTCATGTCTGGGCGTAGCAGTCACAGATTACTGTTTGTTTTAGGTCAAGAACTGCTAAAATGGTTATGTTTGGACTCCACCCTGAGCTGTAGCACCAAATCACCCCCCCCCCATCACCCCTACCGCCCTCACACCCATCTAACTATACCCTTCTTAGAGAAAATTGCATTTCTTGCAAAGGCACTTACAGAAAACCACTCCCTTGTAAAGTTCTGGTGGTTGCATGCGACTGCTTATAAAAACAGACAGCGGCCTATTAGCACCAAATTAGACTTTTACAGTGTTATGAAATGGGAGACAGTTTCACCACGGCAAACTGAAGTATAGAGATAGATAAATAATGGTGGTTACGCAAAACACTGTTGTGTTTGCAGTGAAAATTGTTTCTGTTTATTCCTTGTTCACTTCCCTTCACCTGTCTCTGTTTTCTCTGACAGCATCTCATTGGTTTCTCACGTATTGATATCGATCAGCTACGACCTCACTCTTGCTCTTTATGTCCACCCTTAACTGGTCTGACTTACACATATCTCACATGAGGAAAACCTTGTGACTACAACACACTATCAAACTGTGCACACAGGCGTTCAAAAAAACATGCTGGTGTAAATCCACAGGAAACTATTTTCTGCCCAAATGTGTTCCTGACCACTGCCACTATTGATTATCATGATTTGGATCATAATGCAGAATTCACAGTCTTGTCAAGTCATTGTTTTGTTTGGTCCAGAGTAAAGTATTTAAACAACTATTAGATGGATTGCTTTGTCTCTGGTCATTCCTCAACTCTTCCTCCTTTCACTGCCATAAGTGTTGGTGCTCTTTGCACCAGTGCTTTTACAAATTTGAATTAGCTATTTCTTCCTCTCAGTCGGTTAAACGTAGTGCTTGGTTATAATTCTAACATGCTAAACTGACAAACTCATAACAAAGATGAAAAACCAGCTGTCAGTTTCAATGTGAGCACATTAGCAAGTCGACAGTAGCATTTAGCTCAAAGCACCACTGCTCCAAAGTACAGCTTTACAGAGCCATTAGCATGAAATTAGACTTACAATAATCAGTTTGAATATTACTGAATACAAAAGGCACTTACTGTAATGAGCAAAATCAAAACATATCTGCTATTTTCTTCTAAAAAAAATTCTGGCACTGTCAAACAAACACAGCCAGCCTTCAGCCTGCTTATAGAGAGGCCCCCGGTGTTCGAGAACTAATGACAGTGCACTTTAACCTTCAGTCCAGCATTAAGGCATCGACAAACCAGCAGGATCACAGAACTCACTACATGTTTTGTCTTATAACCTAAAAATACAACAACTGCATATTTATGAGAATGTATGATTTCACTTTTTTTATTCTGGTGCTTCTCTGGTAGTTCTACCTGCTCTCTGTTTACAGGTTCACTGCTGAGAAAAAGGCCTCATATACAGACACGCAGATGAGAAGCGTGGTTCTATTGTTACCAGAGTAGGTAAACTGCTCAGGGAGGAGAAAGGCTCCTTTGTTTCTCCTCCAGACAAGAGACGTGGGTGCGCCATCACTTGAAACACTCCTTGTCTAGGCTGCACATCCAACACACCCTAATAAAGCTCTCCGGTTTTGTATTACACCCAATCAACATACCATGAGGGTGTGCTTCAGACACACTTGTGTGGAGCCAAGGATAGAGGATGAGTCTGGATTCCTGTTTCTAGTTTAAAAGGGAGATTCCACTCAAATTAATCCTCTTTCATCTGTGTTTAGCATCAGCGCTTTGTGTGTACAGAGAGAGAGATTACTATGTTAGGGAAAGCGCCGTAAGGTATATCAGGCAATACACCTCCTGCCAGCTATGTTATTGCTGCATTTACTTGAAGGGAAGTGTGGTAATGGTTTGCGGAGGGGAGGTGTCAGTCTCTTCACCAGTTTACGTGATCTATCTGCGTACTTTCACATAAAGCACAGCTGTGTTTTCACATCGAGTAATAGGGAACACATCAAGTGTGTAATTGAGAATCGCTGGTATTTATGAGTGTTTGCAAAGATAGGATACAGATTAATTCTGCACACACACATACTGTATACACACTGATTTACAAAGACACAGATTTTCTTGGGTGAACTCTTAGTATTTTTAATCACTGCTGTGTGGCAGGCAGCGCCAGGGCAGCAGATTTGTGACATCTTATGTCACACGTGGTCTAATGAGAACAAATGTGATTGCGCTTTGAATCAAGTGGAAATACACAAGACTAATGAAGTCTGACATCAGCAAAATCAAATCTGTGTGGTTATTTTTGTACTTCACAGGTAATCACTGAATGTCCTTAAAATCCCTTCTCCCTCTTTTCAGTAGTGTGCATATCCACAGTACACGTATCTACTTACATCAGCCTATTTAACCTTTGCTAGTACTGCAAGAATTTCTGTCTACACCTAGTCTTCCCTACTTTGACTTTTAGCACTACTCAATGAGCCCATTTCACTGTTTCAGGGTTTTTTCTAGTTGATAAGACAACAAATCTTCATTGTAGCTGTTTTAAAACGAACAAGCACAAAATACTGTACTGTAGTGTGCAACTACCCAAAATACTGTAGCAGTGTTAAATGTCAAATTTAGTTTGATTTGCTCATGATCAAAGACCAAATGTTTCACAGTTTTGTGCATCACAGAAACAGCAGAGGCCAAATTCTCTACTTACAGTAGCTCTAACAGAAAGTGTGTGGTGAGCTGGCTCTGCTCATGCCCCTGAATATAACTGAATGCAATCCCCTCTCGTCATTATGGACTTTCAATATTCATTCTAGGAAATGCAACTAAGTATAACGGTAAGTAGATGTGGTCAGTTGATGGAAAGTGGGTATATCAAGAAACATTCACTTTATTAGACATATCCCAAAATAGACCAGAGAATGCATTAATCATATCAGACTGCACAGTTCAGGTGTACCATGCTGAGGTGCACATTTTCTTGTTTAAGCTAACTGATATTTTCAGTGAAAACCCATAAAGGTTTAAATTAATTAAATTAATTGGCACCACCAAGAGGTGTGAACAGATGACTTTTGTCAAAGTGTTGAGACACCACACACACACACGCACGCACGCACACACACACACACGCGCTCACAACACGGTAAATAATTTATGTTCCATCACAATCTTCAGTTCAGATGATATAACAACATAAGTTACAAAAATGGAAAGTGAGATTCAGTATTTTAGTGTGAAGTTGCTAAAATGATCTGCAAGCGCTGCACCAAGTCACCATAATAAAAAACAAATCCAAAATTATCACCTGCTTTATCTTGTACAGCAACCAGACTTGGACTGTGCCAACGCTGACACTATGTCACTAATATCATTTTATTTTCTATTAATTATAGATATTTGTAAGTGAAGGGAGAAAGGGGCAGCAGTGCCTCAGTAGGTAGAGCAGGCAATCCATTGTCTCTAGGTAGGGTCAGTTGTTTGTGGCCCAACACCTTGTGGCCATATGTATCTCTGAACCCCTGCTGTCCAGGTTGGTGTCAGTAAGGGCATGCAGCATAAAACCTGTGCCAAATAAATGTGCGGACCATGATTTGTTGTGGTGATCCACATGGAATAAGCAGAAAAGAGGGAACAAAGATGTATACAGGGAGAAAAAAAAGAGTTTGTTAGAAGAAGAATGCGAGTAGACTTGTTCTGTGGGCCCAGTATTACCCAGTAGGATCATTCTGGCTTTATCTGTTGCTTTTTTTAGAGAGCATGTGCCAAAAAAGCAGCTTTCATAGGACTGAGTTGTGTCACACGTTTTAATCGTAGCAGCAAAACATCTGATTGTATTTCAGTGAACAAGGGTGAGATTATATAATTATCAAATAAGCCTTAAATATTGAGCTAATCATTTAACTTGACTTTAGTTAAGAAGACAGTGTTATTCAAGGCAGCTAGTATAAATGATGAAACAGGGAAATTCAAAGGAGGAGCCAGTGTACTCAGACATTTTAACAGGATAAACACAGGTTAGAATTACTTTTTGTCCTGTCAGCATGCTGTTACTCCATTGCAGCAGTTACCAAAAAGTGGCTTTTTCTATTCAAGACTTGTTTTAGGGCCTGTGTCCATCAGACACACATTGTTTTTACTACTACTGTGTCTTAAATGCTTGGATAGGATCACTGTTCTAACTGTCATATATTTTCTGCTAAAGC
The DNA here is from genome assembly GCA_034779795.1 of Ctenopoma multispine. NCBI lineage: Eukaryota > Metazoa > Chordata > Actinopteri > Anabantiformes > Anabantidae > Ctenopoma > Ctenopoma multispine. The sequence goes on from JAUYWH010000003.1 coordinate 5,670,009, forward strand.
TAAAATGTTTCCTGTAACTTTTCAGACATGCTGTAGTAAACTGAATATTTTAGGTCCTTTCTAATTTAAGCAAATCAGAAAGATAAAAAAAAACAGTGACACTGGGAGAACCACCTCGTCATGCAAATTTGCTCTGGCGTAACTCAGCTGATTTATTTCTGTTGCTATTCGCCTCGGATATAACAGTGTAACAGTGTTGACAGCACTGTGCCGAAAAAAAAAAAAAAAACTCATCTGGACTGACATTGATGACATTGAAGTTCCCTAAAAGCAGCTGTAGCGAAAGCGTCATGTTTGCTGAGCGAGTAAAGGAGCAAATTATGTACATGTGATGTTAAATTCATTAAAAAGTAAAGTGAAAAAGGCAGGCAGAACCAAAAATAAATCGGCTCCCCAGAGACTGACTCTTCTCCAAAAGACATAATGGATGGACAGAGCAACCGCCAACCAACCACTTCCAATTAACAAGACACCAGAACCAGAACTATAATGTCTTGTAACTTCAATGCAGTTAGAAGGGAAACTATAACAATGACTGAATTATTTATCATGGTTTTGGTACATTTTCTGTTTATGTAAATGTTGTTTTGCAGAGAACATGTAAGTAAAGGCATTAATGCAGAAGCAGCAGGACTAAGAACATGACAGATTGGTTGCTTTTTATGCAGCAGGGAAGTGGTGGATTGAAGGAGACAAAGGAATGTATTACATTTCCATTGAAATATATGGAAAGATACATTTTGGTGTAGTAGTAGGATACAGCTGATGCAGCACACATCTGAAGATGAACAATAAAAACACTCGTGCAAAAATTCACACACGAGCCCATAGCCTCTCATAACCCCTTGCCTAGCTCAAATCCACCCACACACACACACACACAGTTATACGGCAACAGGCATGATTAGAGCAGGATGTATGTGGCTGAGGCCAGCTGTGGTGAGCAACCCAGCAGTGGATGTGGTATATCAGTCTGTCAGCCTGCTAAATGAAATCTAAATGAAAGGCTCTCAGTCAGATGGTGCGAGCGTTGTGTAAGCGAGGCACCAACTGAGGTCCCGGGATAAGCTGATTACGTGGCAGACTCATATTCATTTCCACATCCCTTAAAGAGCAGAGAGCCGGAGCTTAGCGAGCCCTGTTCCTCTCTGCTCTCACAGCCAATCTGCTCCCTCTGCTCTCCTCTCTTCGCGCCACATCTTCCTCGAGCTCTCCTCCTCTTTGAGTGCGTATCTGTGTGTGTCTGCTGTAAATGATCTCCTCTCACATGCTTTCCCATGACCACAGGAGTCAAATGAGAGGGCTAAGGCTTTCAGTAGCTGCAGCAACAGAGCAAAAGTCATGTGTTGCTGGTGTAATACGCAGACGTGGTTGTGCATATTGTAGATGTTCTTAAACAAAACAACTACAAAACCTAACATAATGTACACACCAAGGTTCAGCAGCTGTGAAGGTGAGATTGACAGGACAGCTGGAGATGTTGTCCCGTTGTAAGCGTGTGTCCTGTACGCCACAGCATGCATGCTTGTGTGGTTAGGTTGACAGTAGCCGTGCCGTCAGGAGGACTTGAAGAGTGTTCAAGGTGACTTGTAATAGTTGTTTTTCTCTTCTGTGAAGTGGGAGAAAGAAGAGGGGCTGATGGGAGAGTGAGGCTATGACTGGAAATGATCTATAACAGGTGGTAACACTTCATCTGTCCTTTCCTCTCATTACGTCTGTGTCCGTGTGTGTGTGTGTGTGTGTGTGTGTGTATAGCACAGGGTCTGTTATTGTACCGCTAATCCTCTCCTGAGGCCACAGCGTGTAAACGGAACAACTGTGTTCACCATGTGATGGACTCACAGGACCAAGGAAACACCAGCACTTCCTGGTTTACTTGTGAATTACACCAGAGAGCTTGGGAAACAATGCCTCCTTTCTGAGCACAATGGGGAAATTGTCTTCTTCAGAATTTGGTCTCACTAGACAAGAGGAAATGTTCATTTGAGTACAGTATACACTAGAAGAGGAAACAGGACACACATGCAAATACTGTGGGAATTTTAGTACATTTACTAAAGTTTCTATTTCTAGTCTTTATATATGTACTTTCACTTGATTTCTGCTTCTAATTGAGGGACATATTGCAGGCTAGTAAGTCTACACTGGTAAATACACATACACATATTCCCTCTCTCCTTTTATCCTCCATCCAGAGCAAAACGCTGTTTTCTTTCCTTAAAACAGAGATCTTCAAAAAAGCCTCTGGAACGTGTAAATCTGAGACCGCCGCCTCTGCGTTGTAGTTTGTAAAGGGAAATCAGAGCTCTGTAGAAATGCAGCTATATCCAAACAGGCAGTTAGTTTTTGTTGCCTGGACTTACAAACTTTGATTTATTTGTTACTTGCTACTGTTCTTTGGTTGTTCTGTCACAAAGACATAAGTGAGAAATCCTTGTAGTCTGCTCACTATAAACAATGTGCATAATGAAAACGGAAATAGCACATTGTCTGTTCTTCTGTTGTTTTCTGTGGTTGGTTTGGTTGTCAGTCATCCAACACAAGCTCAGGAAGAGGAGAATTTCCCCATTTCCCCCCATTTATTTGCATTTTAATGTGGACGGAGGTGAACACAGAAATGAACTGTAAACAAAGTCTTCTTGACAAATAAACAATAGAACTGATCCATTGATGCATTACTGTTAAGGATCTAATAAATCTCAACACAATACTCACAGGGGTAATAATTCTACATGATGAGTACTGACATTAATCTGTATGTTTAACTGCACAGCTGGTTGAATGGTGGACTTTCACTTATTTCTGTCGTCGTATTGATATTTTTGCTTAGCTAAAGGATACAAATACTTTACCTTACCCGCCACTCATGATTGTGCACAAAAGCTGGATGATTAACGACACACTCTTGTGCCATTAAGCTTGTTCATTTCTCTTAATACCCTCAGCAGAAGGTTTATGTATAATATAGAAGAAAACTATGCTATAAACCTCATAAAGTAAACCTCTCTGAAACCCAACGCTCCATTTATTTATAGCTTTGGTTTTCTATCTATGTCATGGTGTAGTGAGCATGAAAACCACAGTGCTGTAGTTTCTTTACAGCTGTACACACTGTATAGAGTGAAAAAACAAATGGACTTAAGCAAAAATGCAAGACATATCACAAAACAAACACAACTTAGAAAAGGAATCACCAGCAGTACTGAAGCATGAGTGCAAATGTTCATACAATCGAATGAAATCTCGTGCATAGAAACATTTTAGAGCACAGGCACCAAATTTATTATTTAGTCAACAATTAGGTGAGAGTCACTGAACCCAAATATAAGTATCATAGCTAAAACCAGATTGCATTAAACCATCATTTCTTTTTTTGTGGTGTATTATTTCGTGTCTGCTTTCCTCCTCGCCCCACTTCTGTGACTGTATTTTAGTTCGTCGGCATCCAACACAAATTCCAACACATTTCTGGACTTGCTGAAAACAGTTTTATGCACATTCAGATTGTGATGCTGGAAATATATTTCCTGCGCTGCCACTTTGATTGTGTTTCTCCTACAGCTGACACTGTATATGCATTTGCTGTTTGTTACCAGCCTGTTATCAGAGCAGTGACTGCAGTGGCACAGTTTGTCCACACGTACCGATTCATATTTACCCCTTTCTCCCATGTCCATTACCATTGCCCCTGTCTAGTTTTGTGCCATCGGTGTCTATAGCAACTGGAACTAAATAAGTTGCTTTTTATAGAACAGGGGCTCAGCTGGTAGGTGGTCTACAGTGATATTTTTCATATCCTGCTCTAAACACGTTGACAAGGAGAAATGGAAGTCAGAGGTTGAGGCTGTCACTTTTAGGTAGTCACAGTTTTTTTTATTTTTTATTTCAGACTAGAGCTGTGTAATGATGCTCACTCGTGTGGATATGCCTAATCAACTCAGTGGTCATGGTACCTCATTCTCACCTGATGAGCTACTGTTACAAATAGAAAATACACATTTTAGTTGTGCTGTTGAAGTGTGAAATAAATAAAAGAAGGTTTTTTGTGGATTTGAGTGTTTGTATGTTATTAAAAACCTTTTTTGCATATATTAGTTGTACGAATGCCAATATTTTGTTGTTTGGGAATTTAGTTGAAATCGAATTTAGTAGTTCTGTCTGCTCGTGGCTTATGGTGCGTTCATGTGCTGGAGAGTTCCAGAAATGGGGGATATATATTTTTGTTCCCCTATTGCTTACTAAGAATGTGTGTGTGCTTTGGTTTAACCACCTCAGTTGATTGACACTTCAAATAGCTCTACAGACAGGAGAGAGGGGAAAAGAAATGAAGGGAGGAAGAGGGATGTTGGTTGGTAGCAGCTGCAGGTGAAGATCAAGAGATAGCATTGCATATTGTCAAATTCCTCCCTTCTCCCCCTCTGTCCTCTGAAGCACATCTGCGTGGAGGAAAGCAGCCTGGGACCTCAACAATGGAGGACATTCAGTGACTCAGATAAAGTCTTCTCCTGCTCTCACCATACCAACATCACCGCTGTTATCTCAAAACGCCCCCTCACCTCCTCCTCCTCCTCCTCCGACTTCATGCTTCTATACATCTCCTTTTTCCCCCCCCCTCCGTCTTCCAAATCTCACCACCACCTCCATATCACTGCTGCTGTTGCCCTCAACCCTTGATAAACTGCAGCCTGCTCTGCCCTTCAACACAGTCACCTCTGTTATTACCCTGCTGTTAACCTGCACCATGAGGACAATCCCATATGTGATGAGCTGCAGCAGCACTTTTTCTTACTTTACTCATTACAGCATTTTACGTAGAGCCTGTGTAACTTACTTTCTCGGTTAGATGGTTAGAAAGTATAGTATATATATACATACACAGTATATATATGTTCTGTAGTCAGCAGAGGAATGTAGTCATTACACAAGCTATAATGAATATGGAGCTTTTGTGTTTTTTGTGCCCTGCAGCCTTGGTTTCATTCTCACTTACTTGCATTAGCATTATTTTAGAATATACCAAGCAACAGTCAAAAGCAAAATAGCTTTGAAAATCCACTCTATTCAGAACATGTTAGCAACTAACTGGTGACCCGGTGCAGAATTAGATATTTCACCTTGCATTCAGCAGGTGGCCAGACACTCTCTGGATGTGGAAACTATTAAGTTTTCTATATCAGCTTTTGATCGTTCATCAAGTTTAAACGTTTATACATATATAGTTGTTTTTCTGTTCTGAGTAAAAAAAGATCTTAATGATATAATATCTTGACAAATAGAGATGTTTCAGTGAGGTTTCTGTGACCCCAACATTTTGATAAGCCTAACAACAGTAACCCCCCGTAATGGGTTTTGAGTGAACCTTATCCATTCAATTAGCTTGAAGGTTTGCTTCTACATTATGTGCCCCACTGCACATTAGTGGTACATTTTAGGTTAACAGCAGAAAAAAAGCAACTAATACATATGTATTATTGTTTAACAGTGTCTAATGGCTGTAGTGAGTATTAGATGGTTACCAACTATTTACACCCTCAAAGTTTAAGGGGAGGGTTAGCGCTAGGGTTAGGGTGGATAGGTGGCACAACAAAGCACAGGACATTCATACAGGGGACCAGAGTTCGAGTCCAGTATAAAACAATCGTCTCTTGCTGTTATTGATGAATGCGACTGGTTAGGATCGTCATGTTACGTTCAGGAAGCAAGAATTTTTAAGGTAAAAATAGGACGTTTAACTATAACCGAGTTTTCTGGTTTACAGAGCCATAATCCGGTTTTATGTAGGTCATGTGAAGCAGGTATTTTTAAGGCAAGTGTTCATTTTTACTAACACTGGCCATGTTAATTTAGTGCCTAATTCCTTCCAAATAGCATTTTTGTCTGTTTGGAAAAAAGCTGTCATTTTGGTGCCTGACGCCAAAGGGGGTGTAATTTCAAGAGACCCCTGCCTCCATGCATGCGGACATGCTTGAAACAAATGCTCATATGGGTAGTGTGAGAAGGTAGTGGCAAACAACCTACAGTATATGGATGTTAAGGTTGGAGGACTTCGACTTAGACCCTTAGATTTTACATTTTGATGACATCATGCAAATGTTTGACATTGAAAAACCTTGATGAATTCAAAATGCATGAGGCAAAGAATCATAATTGACTTTGACTGCAGTTTGAGCTTTTCTGTCCACAGGCATCATTTATCAGAGGGGGTGTTGTTTTTTTATACTGGGGGGCAGGGTGGTTTACTGCATTATCCAGCACTGTCAATGCATCCATGCTCTCCTGCTAAATGTGTATAGATGCTGAATATAGACCGTCACACAGCACCTTCTTTTACACATGGCCACTGTATTTGCAATGTCCTATTAACGCAATTAAAAACAGCCAATCAGAATGCTTGTGGCTTAATTACCACAATGCTGGATTAGATGTATCAGTGTCAAAACTGTAATGAACTGAATCCTCCTCATAATGAGCCCATTAATACGCCCGCTCTACCCCATCTCCCTTCTCTCTGTTTACAGTGATAAACCTGTAGAAACAGATAACTATCAGCTCCCTTTCCACCTTCCTGGAATTGGTACTTAGTCACAAGATGTTTCTCATACGTCACAAACTTCCCTTGAAACATCTTTCCCCAGCTTTGACTTCTGAGTTAATGCAGCTGGGATACAGACATAATCCTACTGATAATCCTGCCTATAGGTTAACAACCACTTAATCTTAATGGGTGACTCAGTGTTGTGTGGCTGCAGGTTGTGGTGGTGTTTGCATAGTAGGGAGGAAGCAGGTACAGATATACAGTCACCAAAATAATTATAGAAAAATCTAATATGATTCTGGGTACAAGGAGCAGAGAAAAACTAGTATGCAGTAAACATTTTTCCATTCTTTTCCTCCCTTATCATATTTTATTTTATGCATATACTGCAGAGGTCAGGGTACTTTTTGTAGTAATCACCAACAGAAGTATGTAATTCCTACCACTCTCACATGAGTGAGGAAATTAGGTGTGACAGAGGAAGACACAGAGAACAGAGTGAGCTGGAAACAGATGATCTCCCGTGGCAACCCCTAAAGAGAACAGCCAAAAAAAGGATGTACACTACAACAACCTCTAACAGTGGGAAACACATAAAACAAGAAGCTAAGTTCTATGACTTCAGTGACATCATCAGTGCACAAACCTTTTTTTTTTTTTTTTTTTTTCATACTCTACTGCATGCTCTGTGTCATGCAGGAAATAGAGGTTCTTTCTGAGCCAATTCGCTCCTAGACTGTAGCGAAAATAGGAGCAATGCAATTACACTATTAGACCTAACTGGTTTACAAAGGCCAAACCCTCGAACACGGGGACTGGGCATGTTGTTTCCTATTAGTAGTGTTGACGTCTCAGGGTCTATTATGCTGCTCCCATGACAACCTTTTGCTTTTTGCTGCAAATTAAAATCTACTTCATAGCATGAATCAAGTTGTGTTGTTGTTCTCTGTTTAGGCTACAATGAATACAACTTGCATCACGCACAAATATTGATACATGTTTACACTAAGGTCCAAGATTTTGGAACAAACTAGGGCCTCACCTTATTATACTGGATCTGGCAGAACAAAACTGGATAAAGAGATCCTCAGTGGCACAGACAACATTTATGCAAAAATGCGCAGTATTTTTCAGGTGAAGCATGTTATAAAATCGGTTGTGTGTAATGATGCAGCTGCTGCTTTTGTCTCATCAGCTGAGAGAGATGTGAGATGCAGATAAAACTTAATCCACCTGAAATTATTTTGCATATGCTGGAGTCTAATTATGCTGTGCAAAAGAGGCCACATCATCAAAGCTACCTCTAACCCCGTTAAAATACTGATGGAGTAGTAATAATCCACCACAGTGCACGAGTATCTGTACACAGTGTAATGTCAGTGCATTCAGTTTCAGAGATATGTCAGACTGAACCAGCTTTGGATGGACAGTCCATTTCAATCAATATCATACCCAATAGTATATTTAAATTTAATTATGTGCTGTAAATCTCAAAAAGGAGAATCTTCAAATACTGTACTTGTCAGGCCAGTTCAGTAATCCATCCATCTGCACCTGAAGTGTCATCCAAAGCATATTATCCTAAAGTGAAGTATTTACATATGAGCATAATTCATTAGGATAACGCTGCTGTGAGAGCATGAATATAAATGACCTTTCATATAGAGTGCTTGTTAAAGTGTGTTATATGTTGACATCAAAGTCCGATCTGTATGACGCAGCTGTATGAGAGCAGCTTCTCTCTGAATATTCCTACCTGGGGTCATCAGGTAATGACAGCACCTTCCTTTACTAGCTCACAGATCTAACATTTCCCCTCCTGTTCCCTCGCTTTAATCTTTTCATCCTCTTCTCTCTTCTGCTCATCTGACTCTTATCTGCCTTGCTTATCTTACTCAGGGGGGGTCGCTGAGTGATAGGGCCTTTTTGCGGAAAGGACGGATATGAAGATAAAAGGCAAGTTTAAAATGCCAGTGACTCAGCCGAGGCGCCGTCAAAGAAATTGGGACGACACCTCCCTGGTCCCATCAGACACTACCTGCTTCATTTCAACTCCTGGATCAGATGAGTGAGCAACCACTAACGAAGGGGTGATGTTTCTTTCCCCAGAAATCTCGCACTGATTCGTCTAGTTTAATTCTCTTCCCTGCTTCCTCTCAGCCCCTCTCCTTTAATAAGCTCTCGTTGTAAGCGATTGCTTGTAATGTGCTTATGGCACTGAGAGGCCAGAGAGCCGACCCTCACGGAAAACCACAGATCTCCTCCCACCTCTGTCTGGAGCTTTCTAGGTGTGAGTGATGATCTCATATATCCAGTCTAACCCCTACGCTCACCTAAGAGGTTCAGTGTTTTATGATCCCTGCATACCATCATCACTATATGTCAGGTGCACATCTGGTATGTGTGTGGGTGTGGGTTATGCTTATGTACAGTAAGTATGGCTGTGTGGGTGGGCTAGACTGTGGAATCATAGTTTGTGTGTGTCTTGTTGCTGCGGTGCTGCTTCACCTTCTCAGACATGCTAGCTCTTTCCCGCAGCTGCTGACTGGTTGTTTACACTGACCTTGTCTGTGCCTCTCAGCTCACCTGGGCTGCATTTCCTGTCACATACAGGCACTGTATGTGTCTACATGTCACAGTACAACAGATGCACACACGGGTGGTTGTGTTTGGGAAGGAGTAGAAAACATACAAGACAATAGTTCTGCACATGCACGTATAAACTCTGCAACAAATCTATTGCAAGAAAAAAAAACACGCTATAAGAATAACATATGTTAATTTGCATTAAGTTACATCACAGCGGGCTGAGAGGGATTCAACATTTTGCTCAGTCAAATCACAGCAAAATCGTGCTGCCCATTGTAGAACTTAACAGTCACAGAGCTTCCTCTGAAGTCAAGTGGCTTTCTGACTTTCTCATAGCCCAACCTTATGAGAGACTTTCAGCTATACCCTGAGGAGCACTGTCACATTGTCCCATATAAACAGGGTGTCTCTGCCACAGGCCAAACTTTTCCTTGCTCTCTGAGAACTTTGTACCTCCCTGCTTCAGACATCACAGGCTTCTGACACTCACGGCTGCGGCTCTTATTTTGTCAGATGCTCCCAACAAGTAGGCTAGCGCCGATGTGGCAGTATCAACACTGACACACGAAAAACGGGAACTTCTGAGGTGAACCAGCTGGAGAAGGAGAGATGAAAAGAGCATTGGCAAAGTGTTACAGACAATGGAAAGGTTTTCAACAAATGCAAGTGGGGAAATAAATAAAAAAACACAGAAGAAAGCATGAGGCTCAAAAGCAGGAAGAAAACTGTGTTAAATAATTTCCTCCATGCCAACATTTTACAAGTCACACTTGACATCAATGTCTGGTCTCCGTTTTAGTGAGATGCACATGTTTATATAAAGACCTGAAACTTTTACACATATAAACAGGCACAAAGACAAATACATGCACTGTGCACACCAGGTTGTGTATGTTCAGGTTATAAAAGTAAAAAGAGTATGTTTGGTGGAGGGCCAAAGAGCAGTTATTGGTTCATTCAGAGCACAGAATGGCAGCTACAGCTTACAACTAGTCAAAAATGTGTGCGCACACAGACAGTCACACAAACACATGCACACACGTCTGCATGTGCACACGCTCACAGAAATGTGAAATTTAAGTCAGCTCTCAGCACCACACCTTGAGATTACGCAGCACTATACTCCCTGCCAGAGACCACGCTTAATGAGACTGCTAGGGACCACTAGCTGAAGACAGTTTACTTAGGGACAACACACACACACACACACACAGAGATACACAAACATGTATACGCAATTCCTCAGAACGGTGATTACTCGGGGCTGTATTCATATCACTATAGAAACATTTGCATATAAAACTGTACTACGATGTACCCTGCTGCAGAAATCCTACAGCAGCTGGTTACTATGCTACAAAACACCGGTTCACACTGTTGTTCCAGAGTTAAACCAACTAAACAAGAACATGAACCTGCACTCCCACACACAAATAAGTTTTATTCCCACATGAAGTGTATCGTGCTGTACAACTGTGTGACAATAGTAATTTGGTTATATTCCTGTTAGCAAGAGACTCTGGTTCCACTTGAATGTCTATAGTATATCTGTATTTACCATATGTACTGTATATGTATGCATATCTGCAGCATGTTTGCTATTACTTCAGATGGTGGTATCTTCCATTTTAGGTTATTTTAAAGGGTTGGGTTGCCTAAACTACTTGGTACTACTTTCTACAGAAGAAAGTGTTTTTCTTTAGTGGCTTATCAAGACTGATAGTACAGCTGTCTCTCCATGATTGGTTATTTAATTAAAAAGACAGGATCTTTCAAAGCAGGTAAGAGAAGCAAGAGAAAGAGGAAGTCAGTGGAGAAGAGAGGAAGGACAAGAGCAATACTGAGTTTGTCTAGTCTATGTCAAGCTCTCTCTCATTTGCTAAGCTTTTACTTTCAGCTTTTAAAGTCGTTCTTAAACTTTTGTAGAATTTTCCACAGTTACTGCCTCCACTGTTTCACCCTCGAACTACTGTTTCTTCACAGTAGTCTCAGTAAATGTGCTTTTCAGCCCTACATCTGCTTCATTTCCAGCTTTCCTCCACCCTCTCTCTGCAACTTTATATACTTATTGCCTCCTAACTGCCACCTGACATTAATTCATCCTCCCTTCCTCTTATGTCTCTGTCTATATCCTGGTATTTTAAATTCCAGACCCTGAAGTCATCTGGGTCTTGGGCAGTCAGCCAGGACAGTGAACAGTGTTTAAATCTATCTATTCCCTTCCTAAAGAAGTGGTCTTTTGGAGCTGCCCTACAGGCATAGAGACAAGACAGAGGGGTTTTGGGCAGGTATTACAAATAGCAACGAGTCAGAAAATTGATTTGTATACAGCCAGAATTATTTATAAAGTACTTAAGTTGTGTGGCTCTTGAATATTCATATGCCTGCAACTAAATCTGCAGCTTGGGAGCTTTTAAGAGGTCCTAAGTGCATGTTCTGTTGTAAAAGTAGAGATGCTGTGGAATAAATAAAGAACTACCGCTAAACTGATTTGAGCGTGTACCTACAGCACAGAGTCTACCTGCACATTCTTCATTATACACTGCTCAAGAAAAGGGAACATTAAATAACACACTGGATTCTGAAGGATTATTCAAGTTGAAAATCTTTACAAGTATATGTTGCATATTAGTTCTATTCACTGTATATTAATTTTAAAAAGACAACAGTCAATAGAAACCAAAATCATCAACCCGTGATGGGCTGTTTCATATTGGATATCAAAGTGAAAATAGGAAATAACATCATCTCAACGTCCGCGCATGCTCCTGATGAGTCAGAGATCTCCTGCCAGACCTGGATCAGTCTGTAGTGTTACAGCAGACAAATCCAACCTTGTTGCGACAGCACATAAGGATGTGCCGCCTTGGAGTAACTGGACTACCTGTGTGACCTGACTGTGACTGCAGGTACTGCCTGATGCTACCATTAGTGAGAAGGACACTAGCAAAGAAGACGTCCTGACTGAGAATAATTAGACAGGAAGGATGAGGACAGAGCACCTGTCGTGGCCACCACTTTTCCTCTTTTTGGCGGTGGTTCTTTGCCTCTCTATTTCACCTACTGTCACTTTCATTTGCACCAGAACAGGTGAACTGGATTCACAGTCACTTGATTTTATACTGTCTTCCCTTCATTTTTTGAGCAGTGTAGTTAAACCACCACGTAAGTTGCAGACGCATAGAGAGGTATTCTCATGCATACAGCTAAGCCAGGAGGCCGATTAGAACCAATAAGTCTCAAGTTTGATCGGCTCTCTGATGGGTATCCATGTCATTTTTCATTCTCTCGTTTCTCATTTTTGTGTTTTGTTTTTTTTTCTTACTGTGAGTTTGATGTGGCTTTTGGATCTTTGCTGCTATTGTGGTTCACACAGTACATGACCTGTACTAATATTTATCATGTTGTGGCTTCTGTCTCCGTTGCTCCCTCTCTTTTCTTTTGCCTTGATTAATGTGCAGTCCACTGTAACCCAACACCCATCTCCTCACTGCATATCTGAATAATAACCGTGCATTCAGCGGAACTGTAGACAGGTCACTGAGGCTGTGACCCGCTGTCTGTCCCAGGTCATGACCTCTGTGTGACTGCAACTTAACATCTAAACATAACTTGTGGTGGCGCCTTGGGGGAAAAAAAAAAAGAGGTTACTAGATTTGCTGTGGCATATCTTCAGACAGAGATAAAGAGTATCTGTAGTGTGTGGTATTTTTAGCTACAATGCCCCAAAAATAACTTACAAATCACTGCAACACAGAAGTTGAGCCTGACTACAAAAGCTGTTTGTGGCAACATCCTGAAACTTCTATGATGCGAAAAAGTGTTTCACTCTTTGAAGACCATAGTCTTAATAAAACATTCTACCATTTTTTTTCTCAGTGTAAAGATTAGGTTTCATTATCTTAAATCACTGTGTTGATAATGCTGCCTTTAACTCACTTGCCTCTTGTAAAAACTTAACAACTCCTTCTTTAAAGACTAACGTCTATCAGTCCTTCCTGTGCTGTGAGTAATGATGACCCAGGCTTCGAGTGTCTCCTTGGCTCCAGCCAGGTTGACCCCTGTGACATTATGGATGACGCCGTGTCAGTAACAGCTGCTGGTTTAGATATTTATTAGTAATATACTGAAATCAGAGCATTTCATTTCTATTTACTTATAATGAGAGATGTGTTCAAGGCCTGAGTGCAAGAAGAGCTCCAACTATTTGCTTTGTATCTGTCCTTGTTGATAAATTACTGAGCCCATGTCTCTTTTATCCATGTTTTTTGTCTTATTTATGATCATCTTTTCTGTAATTTCAATATTGGCATGCTCTGCTGCTTTCACAGAACTTTACATGAAGCCTTGTACACTGATCCAGCAGATCTGCCAAAGATCTCCAGCAAAAAAAAAAAAAAAGCTCATTAAGTTCATCAGTATATTGAGACAAAACATTTGCCTCAGCTCAACAAAATGTTAGTCGGCAAGATGCTGCAGTGGAAAATCAAATACATTACAGGTAGATTACTTTGTAACATCAGTGGAACATTTCTACTGTTAATCACAATAAAAGACAAGATGGTAGATGGTTGGTCTGGAGTGTTTCAGGAGAATTCCTGCATCTATTGTCTAATAGAAGACCTCAATGATGCTTCTTAATGAGCATCTAGTGAATACATGAGTGAATGAATATTCACTCTCCTTTTGGCTCTGTTTTAGTCTCCATTAACTGTTGAACAAGTGTTTAGGTCTGTTGAGCTGCTGAATGCACCACTGTGTTTACCAGACAGCTTCTTATTTCTCTCAGCCATTTGGTGCAAAACAGACAGTGTACAGCTATTTTTTCTTAGGAGCTTTCATCTTAGCAGCTGCTTGTTGTGGTTGAAGATGATACTACAAGAGCTACAAGACAGAATTGAAACAGTAAATTTATGGAAAATGAAAACAAAACAATGAGCACACTTTAAAGCTGAGTGGGTTTGTAGGTTTCACATAGTCATTTGACCCACTCTTGATATAAAAATATTGAGTAAAGCACCTTAATCCATATACTTATGGTATAAGTAAGTCTTGTAATTACGTTATGTGGGTTATTTTAGAAGACACTGATAAGTGGCATGTTTTGTTGTTTAGATATAGCGACCTGCTTTAAATACACATTAAACAAATGGGTGCATTTAAAAAGCAGAGCAAAGTTGGTGTCTTCCTGAACCTTTGTCTGCTGAGCAGTAGAAATGTGCAGTTATACACCATCTACATTTTCCAAGTTCACAGCATCTGAACCTAAAACCACCCGGATTAGACTCCAACTCCCTTTTTTTCCCTATGTTTTTCCATCAGCATTTTTACTGGAATACTCATTGAAGTAATTGTCTACAACTGTCAAATTCAATTGAACAAATTTACAAGGACTTATTGGAGCACATAATATAAACAGTGAACACCATGATCATTACCAGCTTTTACTCGACATTTACTTTTTCGTACTCCAGCTATTTAACAACCATGACGGTTTTATCACCATCCCTGCACTGTAATAGGCCTCTCATTGTGAAGCCATGTGGCCTTGGGCTAGTGGGGATGGTGGGCTGGTTTAAAGATGGATCTGGTCTACGTGTGCTGTTAATATAATCTAGTAATGTGTGTCTGTGAAAATGTCACCATGGCCTGGAGCTGCACTCTGTTCTCAGCCTCAGTTTGCTCTTGCAGGTAGGAGACATCACTAGCAGTAATTCAAACTATGCTTTGTGTATGCATGTAAAATTTAATAGAATCATCAGGAAATATCTGGAATGTGATTTATTAATGAATACATCAAAGATGTAGACTCTATAAGTCCCATTCACATTTAGTACTAAGCAGTTTACTATCCTTCAAAACGGTATGCAAAGGAAAACTAGAGTATGTGCTAACTAAATGTGTTCGTTGCCCTTGACAAACAGTGAGACATTTGTAGCAGCCTTTAAGGGCACAAGTATGACGACCCTTAAATCGATCTGTGCTGTTTTCTGCTAATGTGTCCATTGAAGCAAATGCTTGGAATAGTTCAGGTAGCTTGTCCTGAATAAAATACATTTCATCACCTTGTCCTCGCTGCAGTTATGTCTTATTTATGTCTACGGCAGAATATCTTTTTTTAAACTATGTCTCAGGTCAGTTCTCGTCAGTCAGTTCTCATTTTCTGCATGCAGCGTCTATTTTTTATTTCACTGTGAAGCAAATTTCCACAATGAGTGTATGTTTTTAATGGAAATCCAACAGACAAAACATTTAATTTGAAACTGTCGTTCCTAGAACTGAGATCTCTGGGGATAACAGAAATACCGGATGCAGCTAAGTGTGCAGTCAATGCCTCACGCAATGTCAAACGTTGGGTGATGCTGCTACTGTCCCATGAGAAAATGGACAGCTAACTCTTTGTGTGTAGGTGAATGAGCTGATGGTTGTAGTGTGAGGTCATGTGGGGCATAGGGTTGTGTGCAGCTTGCAGGAAAAAAAAAAACATACAGAAGCAATTTGACAAAGGCATGAACAGGGATGTTAAGGATACAATACTCAACTTCTAAAATGCAAAAGCAACCTCACAGTGTCTATTTGGGGTTCAGATTTTGTCTTGTAGATTCAAGATTTAGTATATTTCATCATAAATTCATCCACAAATATGATGTTTCTCCCACTGTGATACAACAGCTTTGTCTTGTGTTCTTGGCCCTAAGAGCATTACCACCAGCTGGCTTACCTGAAGGTGTGGGTGGGTGGGACTTGGCCGGAAAGTGTCCTTTTAGATGAATGGCTGCTCAGCCCAGCCAGATGATCTGCTTCTTTAAAGTTATAGAGGTTGCACTTTTTCACCCAGGTGTGACACTCAGGATTAGGATCGTGACATGGTGTCTCCAGTATTCTCATTTGTCTTCTTTGGGCACCATCCACTTGTCATATAAGTCCTTTAGGTGAGCCTGCAGCTCTTTGGGAGTGGATTCTTCTCCCAGCACTCTGGAACAGAATCTGACTTTCTAAGTCTCTGCACTGATTTCAAATATTTGCAGAACAGCACACTGTATGAAACACAAGCTTTACCAGTCAACACTAGAGCTAGAGCTAGAGCTAGAGCTAGAGCTAGAGCTAGAGCTAGAGCTAGAGCTAGAGCTAGAGCTAGAGCTAGAGCTAGA
>JAUYWH010000003.1:5686383-5710831 GCA_034779795.1 Ctenopoma multispine
GTGCAGTAAACTAAAGAAAACTCTACTCTTTAAAACTTAAATAAACCACATGTGCACATGGCTGCAATCTAATACTCTCATTTAAGCTACTGCCTAAATACCCTCTTCAATCTTGGATCAACCTGACTCTAGGTGAAACCATTTTCCTCACAGGTACACACACTTTTTCATCTAAAGTCAAGGAATTGATATTAGATTACTTTCAACAGTAAATATTCAGTACACCTCAGGATCCCACAAACCTCATTAGTTTAAATCTCAGTTGCATAACCATACAACTTAAAAAAATCAACTTTAATACAAATACACAACCCAGTTCCCTCCACACATTTGGTCTACCTCCTGACATCACTGATGATGTCACAGAGATTATAAAAAGAGGAAGTAGCTGGGTGCCTCCTCTTTTTGTCTCCTGAATGTATGGTGAGTATAATTAAGACTTAACTGACTTAGAAACTCAAAGCTACATCAACAAGCATCGAACTTGACCTGTCTGTATTTTTCATTAACCTAAAAATACTGATGTAATAATTACATAATATAATGTTTAACACCATCAAACCTGCAATAGTGTGTCTCCAAAGTAAGAAATAAAAACTACATTTCTGGCTAAATAAACATTTAACAATCATGGTTAAGTAATTAGTACAAATGGAGCGTTCTCACCTATTTGTGACATATCCAGCAAACAAGTAAATATCTGAATACAATATAATTAGCTTTTCTTAGTTTTCTCAGCAGGCAGAAACGCTTAACTCTGCTCAGAAATTTAGAATGCACCTACAAACAGAAATGTAAAATTAAAAGCGCTGGTTTCAAGTAGACCACCATTGTCTATTGTCAATTAACTCAAACTTAATTAAGAAAGAAGGGCAGGTCTTCTCTTGGTCTCACCTTCCGTTCTTCCCAAAAGTGTGTGCTATTGTACAGGGTGGGCCATTTATATGGATACACCTTAATAAAATGGGAATGGTTGGTGATAAGTCCTGTTTGTGGCACATTAGTATATGTGAGGGGGCAAACTCCTCAAGATGGGTGGTGACCATGGTGGCCATTTTGAAGTCGGCCATCTTGGATACAACTTTTGTTTTTTCAATAGGAAGAGGGCCATGTGACACATCTAACTTATAGGTAATGTCACAAGAAAAACAATGGTGTGCTTGGTTTTAACTATTGCTCCTAACAAGTAACACTTTTGCTTTTGGTCATGACTGGATGATGCTTTGTTTGAACTACTCAGTTTTTTCTCAACTCTCAGTAAAAAAATCAGAAATATCAAATCAATCAAAAGGTTAATATCACTTTAATATGGGAGTAAATCAAGTATCTTAAAGTTTCTCATAAAAATAGTGTAAACTGATCATTAGGATGTTAAAGTATTAACATTAACCTACCAGATTAGCTGTGTAGCTGGACGAAGGAGCAGTCGGTGAACAAAAAGCTTTTTTATGCTAGTACACTTATATTAAGTCTGATGTTTCTTAGCCAGGCAGAGCAAAGAGCGATGTTCTGATGTCAAACCAAAGAACTGAATAATCTTTGATCTGGGTATCCTGAAGCATTCCATATGGCTTAACATTCAGAGGGTATATTTACCTTTCCAAGAGAAGTGAAAAATGTCCTCATTAATAATAGTGGATTGTTTTGTCTTTGAGCTGTCTGCCTGGCGCTGCTTGCTGACCACACAGTAGTGCATCCTTCCAAATAGCCCACAACTGGCCGTTTGGTGGTACATTTAGCAGCACCGCTGGAGTATCAGATGCAAACATTCAGCTTGAATTGGCAGCAATATGAATTTTGCTTATATTTTCAAAGGGGTATGGGGGATTGAAATGGTATGTGTGTTAGTGTGTGAACAGCGTGCATATATGCATGCAGTACAAGTGTGTTTGCATATGTGTCTCACATGCATATTGGTTTCCTTGGACAGCTGAGGGGAGGGGGAGAGTTGCAGGGTTGAATTTCACCAGTGGAGCTTTGCAGTCATACTTTTTGGTGAATGAGGTAAATCACAGAGAGGTGAGTGCTTTCAGGAAGGTGACACTTTGAAGAGCACTCAAGGGTCACGAGGAGAAAGACGAGGCCTGTCTTTTTATATTGGTTGTTTTCTCAGTTGTTCCAAATAGTTTCTTTATTTTAAACTTAATGCTTGAGTCTTACTTTGATTAAAGTATATTTCTAAATGAGTGCAGCAGTAAGAGAAAAGGAGATACAAAGACCCGCCCTCTGATCTGTGTGCTGCAACAGAATCCCACTGCTTGATGCAGGCTTATAACAGTGGGAGGTGTTGGCTTATGACTTCCCCACATAGTTGTTAAACATTTTTCTTTTCATCTTCTAGCTACTAAGGTGATATGAGCAGACGCAGCAGCCTCTCTTGGTCCAGTGCAGTCGTCAGTCTTTACCAGACAATAAACACAATTCACGTGGTGATGCTGCAAACTGCAATCTTCTAAAAACTAGTAAAGTGGCTAAGACAAAATACCGAACAAAGAACTACTGTGCCTTTGTTTTCACTGATATATGGCTACACAACAGTATTTCAGATGCAGCCATTGAGCTGGATGGGCTAACTTGCTACTGATCCAGCAGAATCATTACCTTCCAGAAAGGCAACAAGGGATGTTGTGTTAAATGAAATAAATGCTACACCTAGATAAGATAAGTGGACTTCTGTCACTATAGTTACAGTAATAATGACTTGCTTAAAGTTAGGGAACAAATGTCATCACATTAATCTGCAGACAGTGTGGCTCCACAGCAATATTTCTTATATTTATACTTTGCACCCAATAATCCACTAGTGATCTTTGTCACTTGAATGCAAGAATGTGTTGTTATTTTGCACTGTAGAAGTGATCGATGCTGTTGTTTTTCTGGGGAGGACAGTCCTGTTTGAAAGGTGGCAGCCAGCTCCTTCGTAGAGGGTAGCAACTATACTGTATTCAGTGACAATGAATCATGGCACAAACATGTCAAAACATATCCTGATCTCTAGAGAAACTTTTTAAACTACTCCTGCAGAGTGCAGCTCTCCACTGTTCTCGATTTCCTGAGCTTTAAGAGGAAAAAGACTCTCACCAGTGCTACCTGTGCCATGATATAAGCTACAGGACATTTAGAGCCAGATTTCAATTAAATACAGTTAATGATCATTTGACACCAGAATCACAGATTAACTCCTGAAAAACTCAACTGAGAATGTGAACCTTATCGTCTGGTCCAGTTAGTTCCAGGGTTTGTAACCTTAAAATGTGGGATTTTGAAGTGTGAAGATAGAGAATTGAGATGTTATTTTAGTCAGTATTTTGTGTGTGTGTCTGTATGCGTGTGTGTCTCTGTATGCAGTCACAGTACAGTGGCCCTGAAAAGGAGAATGTCTGCTACAGTGGACCTGTCATAAGAAAGCAGAACTCAAGACACAACATGTCTACTCTCAGCACCCTTTGACGACCCAGTGCACACTAGAGCATAGATGTGTGTGTGTGTGTGTGTGTGACAATTTGTATGAATTGTTACTGTTACTTTATGTGCATTTGTGTGCTTGAATTGGAACTTTATTACAGTTCTCTGGGTACCCATTGGTTTCCTTTATCTGATTCCACCCCATGGGAGCACTTGTTGGTTTCTTACACAGACGCACACACACACACACTCTTGCAAATCATACAAGTTACCACACATACAGAGACACAGACACACTCATGCACACAGTTTTTTCTGTGTGGACCTGCCATCTGCCTTTTTCTCCAATCGACACTTGAAGAAAGGAATCCTAAGGGGCCTGAGTCAGTCTCCCTATTCATTCACCCCATGTCTGACATCGATAAAATGACCTGCGGCCACACAAACACCTTTCAGGCGCTTCCAATTTCCTGACTGCTTACTGATACATTGCAGATGAGAAGGAGTACTGTATCCACATGCTCTGTGCCTTACAAAATACTGTAGGATGAAAACAAGATCACCAACAAATTATTAGTTCATGGTTCTATAGGCGTCCGAAATCATAGTGTAGATCACCCTACGGAAAATTAGGTGGGCCTCTTCTATATATAGAAATAGGAGCCAAAAATCACACTATTATAGCCACACCAGCAAACAAAACAACAGTTTGTTATAAGGCTCAATAATTTGCAACATTATGAAAATATAAACCAATTAGGCTTCTCATTGATGATTATAACATGGGATGACAGGTCAGCCAATTCTTTTTCAAAGGAAAGCAGGGACTATGGCAGAGGTACAGTTGCATTGGTCATGAAATATGTGATCTGATCTTCAGCAGAGTCACAAATATCAACAACCACAACATTTCTAACCTAATGAAACAGACACAGTCATGAATCTTCATGTCTTTATTCAACTTACAAACTGATGGTGGAAAAAGTCCAATCAATGAAATGAGAATGAGGGCGTAGTTTAGAGCTCCCTTGATCCATAAAAAACACACACAGTTTCAGTGTGAAATTAACAAGCAGCATCAGCTGATGTGAGAGTTATTGATTTGCATGTAGCTGTAAAAAGTAACATCAGTCCACAGTTAAACTAATGATCTACAAACAGAGGTGCTGTGGAATGACGTGTGAAAAGAGCAATTTACACCAGTCATCCTAAGAATATGACTGAACTGAAGCATTTCTGTGAGACAGAATGGTTTAAAGTTCCTCCTGGACATTGTGCAGGTCTAATCCACAGCTACAGGAAGAGCTTACTTGAGGTTATTACTACCAAAGGTGGTTCAACCAGTTATTAAAACACTGTTTCACGTACTTTTTCCACCATCGGTGTGTATGTTTAATGGGTAAAACAGTTGTGCTGGATTTTGACCTTGAGGAGTACTTGACACTGTACGGTGAAGGATGTGTGCATCATATTTATTTTCTCTTATGTTACACATACTGTATCTTGGGAGATATTTTTGTATAACACACACTTGTACAAATGCTGAGGTCAATGTTCTACTGTAGGTCAGCTGCTGGCTGTGCTGTAATGACTGTGGCCATTTTAGCAACAACACCTTAAATCTCCAGTGAACTTCACGGATGACCGATAAATAACATTCAGTATTTATTTGCACTCAGCCTCTTGTCAGCTTTTGTTAGATCATCCCTCGTCCTCTGAAATGGGCTCCACAAACACGTAACTGTCTCAGCTTTTGCAAAACTGTCCGTTTTTGCTGCTATTACTTTTCAGAATTAAAGCTGAAACTGTTTTTGACGCTGTTCTTAAAATCTGTGTCTCACACTGTTCGCATGAACATGAGAATGTGTTTTCTTTAATATCAAAAGCTTAGCAACAAGTGGGAGCAGAGTGAGACATAACATAGGTTAATGTGTCACAGCGGGTTGAGTGTGGGAATCCTGGAAGTGTAAAGGCCTGAACCAGACTACCAGCTTTGGTTCTGATGTTCAGTAAATTCAGGTTACTAGTTAGGATAAATCAAAAGCAAAAATCAAAGCACTGTTTTGTAATATGCAACCAATGACTAATTTACATTTGTTTTCTCTTTTAGGTCTTGCATTTTCCACACTGAGCTGGCAGCGTTGGTTTATTTTATTCAGAAGATGTTTTGTGAGAACAGATGGAAAAGATGGAAAGAAGAGAGAGCGACAGAAAACGGAAAGAAAAAAGACTGCAGTAATATTGAAAGGTGTAATGCATCAGCATAAGTAGACTGCAATTTGTTGGAATTCATATAGGTAAGCAGATAGTGGCTCAGCTGCTGTCTGTCCTGACAAGGATGCACACTGAGACCCGGGCTGGGTTTGGCAGGTGCACAGAAGACACAGGGAGAGAGAGCTAAATAATAGTGAAAAGTGGGTTTTCTCTACCGACGGCGTTGCTAAAATTCATAACAGGAATCCAATTACGTTATCACTGTTTTATGACATCCACAACAGCATTACTGACAGGTGGGTAATCTCACAAAGCCTTCTGACAGTCCATCAAACCCCAAACACCAACCTTAGTCAGATCCTTCCGGCTTCATTTTGAATGTTATTCTGTTTTGATTTTAATCTGTTATATGAAATCCCCTACCATCACTACACATTCCACATCCACACTCAAACACACACATCCCCACTGTTCTGCCTCTGTCTTCTACTCCCTCCCAAGCATCTTTTCTCCTAGATTTTATTGCTCTCCTCCTCTGGCTGGGCCACATCATGATCTATTCTCAGTGTTTGTCCATCTCCTAGAGAAGTAATCACCTCAACTCTGCAATACCAGCACTGCTGTCATATGAATGACACAGGAGCAGTAACAAGAAAATCCACAGTGGCTTCATTATCCAGCAACTGAAGTAGAGGCCTTTCACCTCTACTGCTTCAGGCTTTTGAGATTTTATATATATGGGAACACTGACAAATCTCTCTTTGATTATTCGTAAATCTAAAACCAAAACATAACAACCCTGGCTTCTTGATGTTGAATGTGCTGGGCTACAGTTTCTCATGACAAGAATCCTCTTTAATCACAAAAATGAGGCAAGACTGCAAAACAAAGTCAACTTTGCTTTCTTGTTGGAATGCACCAACCCAATTTTCCTCTCCGTACCTGAGGTAACAACATGATAAATATGCTCTCTTTCATACACATTACGTTAACACATAGCTCTAACTTCTACTGTTTTAGTGGAGTAATACCTACTACTTCATTACATCTACTTCAAATACATGTGCTTCTGCACTATCGTCAGAAAACAGCAAAATGTTAGAAGAAAGCAAAAGAATGTGCCGTATGTCACAAAAATAAATAGAGAACTAATAAAAAAAAAAGCTGCAAATATTACTTAATCTTCATAATAAATGTTTTGACCCCTTAATAGGGTGGCCAAAACATTAGAAACAACTCTCAATATTAGTATAACTATACATATACTGAATATATGAACAAAGATATTATTTTACAAGATCTGATGGCATACATACATGTATGTTACATAATATCTTAATTGAAATTACTGCATTTAATGCAGTCAGCAGAGCTCAGATAGCTCAGTGCACCATAATTACTAGAAGTGAAATATAGACCTTCCTTTGCTAACTTGCTCCCATAAGCCTCTTTCTCATACTTTATTCTCACACATAAAAACACGTACTGCACACACACCCCAGACACCGCACCACCCACTCTCTCGTTTTAAGCATAGACTCTGTAAAGCTCTAAATAGCTCTCTCTTTCACTGGTCCATCACTTAAGGATGCGATGTGCACGAGGTCCAGTGAGCACACTGAATGATGGCATGTTCGCCTGTGTTTCTCTTTTCTCTGCCAGACTTTGAAGTGGCTGTCCTCCCCGGCCATGTTTGCATCTTCTCTGTTGTGGCCAAGGTAGATTAATCATTAATCAGTCCTCCCTCAGTCCCAGCCTCATGGGCTCATCCTCAACTGAAAAGACTAACCATCCCACCATTCTTCCACTCTTTGTTTTAGTTTCATGCTACAAACCACGTTTTAATCATCTCTGGATTGTGAACATTGTTGAATCAAGGGCAAAAAATGTTGCAGCATAAAGATCCATTTGCTTTACACTTTAGACTAGAAAAAGGAAGCACCACTACTTTACTGTAATCTAGTTTAAAAACATTTGAAAACTGTTTATTTCACAATGCGATTTAAGAAAACTCTTAAGCCAGGATTTACTGCAACAAAGTCTAATAATCTGAATGCTGTATCTATTTTTCACACGCTCAAATTTTATAAATTATTTTTTAAATTATTTTCTCTCCCATGTTTCTGGATCCCCTGACCTCTTCTGGACTCCATTACCCTACTCATTCTGCTGTACTACTTCCTGTCACTCTGGTTTGTTCTATTATTAACCCTCATCTCTGTATCTAGATTACACCGTACTTACCTGATTTAAGTATATGGACCAGCTCCTGTTTACCGTTTTCCATGGTCCCATGGTAAGTTGGCTTTAAATTTTTAGATACCAACATTTGATAACATCTTGGCACATGGAACAACAAAATCAGACTAATCAGCGTCTAATTACAGTTTTGTCATTAACTTTATTGTCGCTTTCTAGTTTCACCCATTAACCTTGTGGCGTTTGTCAAGTTAGTCCTTAGGGACCCTGCCCACTGTGGTAGCAGAGGACTGTGGCCCCACAGCTGCTTTCTCCATTATTTGGGAAAAGCAGCTTCTTATTTCTCTGACTGTTGACTTCATTTCCTGCAGGCTTTGCCCCAGGACACGTGTCTGCTTTTTCACTCTTCTGGTTTTCTATTCCTACTCTTGTGTTCCCCACGTTTTTCTGGTGTTGATTCTCTCTCTGTGTCCCTCTCTGAGTCTGCTTTTCTGACTTTTACTAGCTGTTGTTTTCACCTTTCTGCCTCAACCTCTCTCTGCTGTGACCTGATGGTGACCCACCTAAACTTTCCACAACTCTCTTCAAAAATATTCACTCACAGGCAAATTTATGAAAATTAAAACTGAATATTAATGAGTGTTTTATGATAACATCTCTGTAACCAAGCGTGGCAAATGACTTTTTGATTCAAATATGAACCACAGGCCTTGGAGCAAACAGGAGCTGATGTAAAGTGATGTCTTGAGACTTTTGAAGTGTGAGTTAATCTACTTTGATAATCTGCTTTTCATAAAGACATTTCTGTTGCTAGATTTCAACTTTTATTTGCTTCTGTTGGTGCCACCGAACTGTGAATAGCTGCAGAAGTATAGTAGTAAGGTGTTAAATATTAAACTCCTCATCTCACAGATGCATGTGTGGCCACTTATTAGCTATTTAAATTACTATTTTAAAAGCAAGTAATTTAGCAACCTCAAAGAGACACTGGGTGATTTATGGCATCTGCAGGAGGAAAAGATGAGGGAGGGGGGGCACATAACACCCCTTATAGAATGGGATGTTTTGGCAGCCTGCATGTTTGGTGCCCCTTCCATGACAAACTGTGTTGTCACTGTGTATAAATAAATAGCCCAAGGTGCTTTCAGGAACATGCACTGTGAAAGAAACCCAACATGAAAATGAAGACTCAACAGAGGCTGTATCCCACGTTTTGATGCCCCCACCCTTTTCTCTTCTCACGTACAATGGCAAAGTGTGAAATTCATTTCTGAAGTTTTTAATCACACAAGCAGCTAATTCAAAAACATACTTTCACAATGCACACCTACATCAACCTACACGTAAGAGGATGGAATTAGAACGACAGCCATGACTGACCAGTCACGCATGCTGTCCACCCTTACTACACTCGTGCATTTCATTCTTCCATCTAGGGCCTTCCTTTAATCACAGTCTTAAGTTTCTCTACATTTCCTTCTTTCTTTTCTCGCTCTTATACTCTAATTAAAGCCATACATCTGTCATGCCAGGCTCTATTACTTACTTGAGAAATTCAATGTGAAAATTGTAGCATTGGCTGAAGAGATCCCACAGCTGCCCCTGTACTTTCTATTCCTAGTTAAATATTTGAGATTTCAGTAAGGAAGAAGCGTTGTTAAAATTGTGTGTTAATTCTTCTAAACTAAAGAATAATTGTTAATATTTTGACATAAATAAAAAGGAATTTATACGTCACACCATCTAGCATTTAGATTCAAACTGAAGCCAGTTGCCCGCAGTAGTTAAAATTTAGCTGAGCTTGTTTTGCTTTATTTCACACAGATAAACACAGCTGCTCTGCAAAATGAGTAAGCAATTTACATATTTTCTCAAATTCAAAACCTGTTGATTCACATCAGGTTGAAATCATTTACCTAAAACACAATGAATATACCAGAGTATATTTAGAGCATAAATATTTACATTAATTTTGGTCTTTGCCCATGGTCCTGTTTACCCTGTATTTTTGTTTTCCTCTTTGGATGCTTCAGCTCAGTGCTTTTCCTATGGGTTTGGTGTTTGATGTGGAGTAAAAGGCTCCAGGAGTTTATGAATGAATATTTTAAAGGGATTCAGTGAGGCGGTAGGACATAAAATGGTTCCTCTGTCCGCTCTACAAGTCGGTCAGTCATCTTGCCACAAGCCCAACTCTGGTATATCATGAAAGCAAAGCTGCATCACTCTGCTGGGAAGGGGAGTTTAGTACAGGAAAAGGCCTGTGTGTGTTCAAGAGAGAGAGTGGCTTAAGAAGAGAGCTGACAGACAGAGAAAGTGAGACAGAAAATAGATGTACAGAGTGTGGGAAAAAGGGCAAAGGAAAATGTGTGGGCAAGAGTTTCTAAAATAGGAACCTGTGCCGTATGAACCTGTAGGTTATCACATCTATGTGTGAATCAGTGCAGAGCCATCAGATGGCTGCCAGGGACGCTGTTATAGAGATGCCTATCCACAAGGCTCTTCTTAGCTACATAAAGACGCAACTGCTTTTAGTCTTTCCAGTGGAATAAAGCTTTATTGGATATTTATTCAAGAGTTTTATGTATCATATCATTATGTGTCATATGCACCATAATGTATTTTCCAGGTCAGTTTGCTTTTCACTTTTTTAGCATTTCTGATGAGGTTTTTAATGCACAAACTGAACATGCACATACAAACAAGAGGACGGAAAAATACATATTGACGCAAAATGTTTGTAGCTATGTAAGATGGGTAAATTTTTTGGCAGTAACTTTTTCACACAGGTGATATGTTTGTTTATATTTAGCCATAAAACATGCATACATACATACATACACACTGGATGTAATATGTTTACAGGCATGTCTATATTTTATTACCTTCAAGTTTTTGAGTAACACTGATATAAAAAATTGTCAGTGGAATGTGCGAGACAACAAACAAACAATGACGTGAATGTGACGTAAACATTTTTCCTGTAAGCAATGCAAATAACAGGGTACACTGACTGACTTAATTGGGAAATCTACTGCTCAAAGTCTATGTTGTCTGTACTCCCTGGTGTGTAAGCACTTTGTACTGTGAGCCAATCCTGTGTAACCTTGCAGTCAGTGTGAGGCAAGTTTTAGTGTAAGCTCAAAAACTGCATGTGCATGCAATGTGAGCTCTGTTCTAGCCTCTGTTTTTTTGGCTGCAGTGCTAAATTTTTATTTTTTTCTTAGTTCTAGCCAGTAATTCTCTGTTTGCATGGAAGAAGAGTAAAGAAGAAGGTTGCATAAGTGCTTGTGTCTTCATCTTTTTTATGGTCTGGATGGCTATGGTGATAAAATCCAAATAAGGACTGTGGGATTCCCTGAGATAGACAACTGGTTTGGGTGTAGCAGTGAACAGTCATGATGACATTAACATCTGAATTTCTTTTTAATAACTGCAAAAAATATGAACATTTTCAATAACTTGGTCTTCAATAGGATATAGTTATAGTTTCTACACTAGATTAGAACAGTTGCTTATGTACTGCCCTTCACTGCTGGATCAGATGATCTTTGGGAAATCTCATCCCTCAGTTCATCTTGTCCTAAATGTTCTCAGGTTGAGTTGCGTCTGGGAATACTAACATCTCTGAACGCATCACCACAGACATCTCAGGAGAGGCTGTGGTGCTCAGATGGGGCAGGTGTGATAAACACACAGGAATCCTATTTTATCAGATAAAGTTCACTGGCTCTGTATCTTGATTTTGCTGTGATGCAATGAATTACACTTTTTTCTCCCTGAGATATATACCAACAGTGGTCTAACTAGGGTTAGTGGTTGTTAATGCCTCAAAAAGCTGCCTCGGCGCAGACACACATGAACATATGCAAACACAAATATTCACAATTTCAACAATTAATCCCCACATTTTTAAATTCAGGTTGTTATTGAATTAAAATGTTGAATCAGAAGATCCCATGCCCCAGTATAGTGGTGCACTACAAAACAAGTTGGACAAAATATGTTAATAAAATAGTCTTATAATAATAAATAGTCTTGTTGTGTTTATCATTCAATGCATAATATATTATCAGCTTTCTAATATTGAAATTAATAATAGAAAAAAAAGCCACCACTAAGCCGACATTTGCTCATGTGGTCATGTAGTCATTGTCTAGTAAGGTAGGAAAGCACTTCACAAATGCACTGTTCTTAATAAATGTGTATTAAACAGGAGAACAACAGTGTAATGCTCTGCATTCTCAGCAAAGAAAATTTAAACAAATTCTAAAACAACGTGTGCCTGGCTCCAACAAAACATATGGAAAGTGTAATATATGTTTGTTATCAGGTGGAATAATCTGCTTTCAACATTAACTCCAGTTAAATACTTCTTCTCAAATGTGATTTAATGCCAGATACCAAATGTATTGATAATTTAAGATATAAATTCTTAAATCCAATACTGAACATCATAATGTCACTTAGAATGAACCAGCAACTTACTGAACGTCTAAGGTAAAGTTTGTAAGAAATTGAATTACAATGATAAATTATGTCTTTATCAAATTCCAGCAACTGCGAAATTCACATCTGTTCACCAGAGTTCTTTTGAAAGACATACTAATCATGTCTAACTACACTAATTACAGTTGCATCATATTTAAAATGTATCTTCAAGAGTTTTCTTTTGAAAGCTAGAGATATGATTATCTCTGATACTGTGCAATTTCCCAAGTATTTTCTCCTGGTTTTCACTTGAAAGCAGCTGAGGTAGGTGGTGTTTTTCCTCTTTGTCTTTCTAATAAAGCCTTGTAAAGACCTGCTGAATTCCCTTAAATGTTTGTTGATTAAGAAAACAGGAAGGCAGGCATGCCTTGGTTCATTAGTTACATGGTGAACGAACTGCCCAGGAGCAACTCTCACTCCAAACATAAACAACTCAGTACTGTAAACACATTCTCACATACGTACTGCACCTAAAAGGAGCAGGAAAATACACACACATTTCATGCTTACGTCCATGCAGTAAAGAACGTGCACAAACTACAGATTCATTCACAAGCTTCGAGTACTTGTGTCTGTTTGGAAATGCAGAGTATTCCCAAACATACACAGGCCTACACACAGAGGTGTGATCTGCCAGGCAAGGTCATGAAATGCTGCTATGTGAGAAAACACCTCACAAAGCAAATAAAGCCTCACAAGGCAAGCACTTGTTCCAAGGCCAGAACCCAGGGCAGTGCTCCTCACATCTCTGTGAGAGGAGAGGAGAAAAAGGAGGCGAGGGAGCAGAGAGAAGAGCGAGTGATCAGTGGAAACCAGGCTACGAGAGGCATGAAAGACACAGTGAGGGAGCAAGACATACAGCAAGAATGAATGAAGTAGAAAATAACTATTTTTTAAATAGTTCAGAAATGCACACAATTCCAAAGTGTCCACTCACTTTTCTTTGCCATAGTAACTACATCTACATTCTCTCTCTCTCCCTGCCATCTCAAAACAAGGCAGCTTCCAGCACATCGTGGAGTCAATCAATTGCATTTCAAAAGCAGATAACATCAGCTTGCTAGCTGATAAAGTCTGCCACTGACAGTCGTCATTTTACCCAGAAATAAAACTGACACGAGAAATTAGAAGTCCATGTTGAAGAACCCACACAAATGATAAAGGATCCCGAGTGTTACATTTGCTGCTGTTTTTCAATGAAAATTGCTCATGTTCTATGAAAGAATGGAAACGTTGACGGGCTGACATCTTGCTACGCCTCCCACGCTGCTGTGTGTGTGTATTGGAGTAGATTGACACAACTGTGATGCGTTTTACAACGTGAACGGTCTAAAAAAAAAAAAGAAGTGGCTTAGTTAGACTGCTACAAGGCACTTTGTGTTTGTTTCAGTTTTAGTGTCACACTGGGTAGACTTGGATAACTGTAATGATCTCTCACTTCTTGTCTGCAGCCTTTTTCGTCATGTACATGCACTCTCGTAAAGAGCTGGTAAGTAGGCCAGTCGACAATTGCTAACCGTCTAAGAACCCAAGAGTTAGTGGTTCGTGTCCCGCTCCCTCCCTAGCGCCAGCCCCAAGCCCAGATAACATGGGAGGGTTGCATCAGGAAGGGCATCCAAATCAAATATGAGGAGGCAGAAGATTCGCTGTGGGGACAGAGCAGCCAAAAGAAAGATGCACTCTCAAAGTCAATTAGAAATCCAGTTAAGCGTATACACGGCAGAGAAAACTGAGCTCTCCAGGAGGAATCTACCTGGGGAAATTACAGAAACAAGCTTCCTATCTTACATGATATAATGAAAAAGAAAGACGACTGTAGCCATCAACTTAAGTGCATGTAAACACCACGAACGAGCCTTCAGCATCTAGCAGAATATTTTTCTCCTCCTATTTTTCCTCTTTCAAACACTTCAATTTTCCCCCAAGCAGAGACAGACTTTTGAGAAATGTGAGCTTGTTATGCTTTATGATCTGCAATCTGCTGTCTTATTGACACATTGCCTCCCATACCACAAGAGAACTCCTCAATAACATAAATCAACGTCCCATGCAGCCTCACACATAAAAGCCAAAAGGTTGGTTGAAACTGTGGATGTTTTTCCAAGCATGTCTGAAAAAAAAAACGGCTTCTTCCTCGCACTTAGCTCATCTGATGTCTGGCTTTTCCCTCTGTGGATGTGAATCCTGCTCTAAAATGTGTTCACAACTGATGCCAAACACTGTAATGACTGCTCTGGTGCCAGGGAAATCTGAACATGAATGGTTTCTCAGATGAAGCCAATCTTTTGTTTTTGTGACCAGAAAAATACCCAGACGTACAGTAATTACAATAATTCTCTGTTTGCTAATATTTGTTAAGTATTTTGTTTTTCATTAAGTTGCTCAATTTGCTGTTAAATTCCTTTTCCTAAAAAACTACACAAATTGTTTTGGACACTTTTTCCAGTCAGGAAATCTTTACTGATTGAATGTCAAGTTCCCTCATGACAAGTACTCTGTTTCTGCTCTGTTCAGCTGCCACATACAGGACATTTTTGGTTGCTGTGATGCCTGGCACTCAGATATAGGACTGGTTGTTTATGTTGGCTATGGGAGACCTGGCAACTTAAGGTCCTGGAGCCCAGCTGAAATGATTTGCCATACTGAATATTTCCCTTCAAAAAAGCAAAACAAAACCTACATCAGCAGCGCTTATTAAACATCTAGAGATCTTTCCTATGAGACGTAGATGTTTGTGTTACTGGTAACTCGAGCTGGAAAACACATCTCTCGCAGAGACATGTTTGTAATGTGTATTGTTGATGATGCACGTTAAACAGCCCGTGCCCTCGCATTTTGAAATGGCATCCAGTTGTTGGAGCCTCCTGTGTTCCCTATCTGTACTGTCTCTCTCTAAGCATCTGTTAACCATCAGCACGATACCACTTCAAAAGCAACACATTTGAAAACAAACCGCTGGATAAACTGTGATGAATAAATAGTAATCAATGAATAACACAGAGAAGCGTAAATTCCTTCTTAGCATCATGACAGTGTTTATAGAGTACATGACTTTTTCACTATCAAAATAATTAAAACACAGGGAAGTCATTAGTCTTGTTGTGAACACACAACATGTTGTATTTGCTACGTGTGATCATCAACGTCAACAACGTGTAATCAAGAACAGGAATTTGCGTGCATATTTTATGTAAAATGTTTTAAAAGTTAGCCGAAGGTTTCGACTTTTCAGACTAGAAAACTGTCAATCGGGGCCTGATGGCTGCTTTAGTGTATGTGTTGGTGCAAGTGTGTGTCCACGTGTACATTTCCACCTCTCACCACATGCACGTACAGGAAGTGTACGACTGAGGAACCGGAGCTAGACCTTCAGCTTCTGCAAAACACCCTACTCTCACTGAGATGCAAACGCACAGATTATCTCCGGCATTCCACATCTGGAAGCATTTGAGGACTGACGAGCCGCTTCTTCTGAGAAATCTACAAATGTAGGACAAAGTGCACGCGGACAGAGGGGATACATATGACTCCATGCTGCATGCATGCCACTGTATGTCACTGGAACCTGATGAGCTTTTAGGTTTGGGTTACAAATATTTATTGTAGTTTCCTCATCATTTCAGAAGCACTTTACAAACACATACATTTTGTTCTTCTCTGTGCGTTTAGTCAAGTTTATTATAATAATTTACACAGATGGTCTTATTTGCTTTCTTGCAGAGAGTTAGATTAGAAGATGGCTACTACTCTCATTAAGCTCTGCTGGTTGGAAATTAGGGGAAACAGCTAGCCTGGTCATAACATCTCCACGTTTCAACATATTTTTTCTGAGGTTCAGCTAGAATTGTGACACCTGTTCCTTTAACAACAGCAACATGGCACAGTATCACCTGACAGTTTGACCTGCATGACCACATGTACCTGAGCTGAACCATCAGCTGTAGGAGAGCCTGATGACCCAGGTTAAAACAACACCACAAAAAACCCTCTCCCAAGCATCAAAACCATTTCTTCTCATTAAACCTGTTTTACCTCTGTAATTGTAAACTTGAATAATAATCCACCCTCAGCTCAGTTGTTCCTTAATTTTGTGTGACTCTTGTACCGGAGACAAAGGGATTTAAGGAATCCAAACAAACAAAAAAAAACAACAACAAGATTTTGTAAAGTAAAGGGAGGAAACAAAATGTTCTGAGGGGATCCTCTGTGAACATAGTGAAATACATATTCATTCAAGACTCGCCTGCATAACCACACACACAGTGATGATGCTAATAGTCTAACATCTGTGGATTCATTAACACCCTCCTATACATGTGAAATGTCGTGCCACGTGCTGATGCTCTAGAGTCAGTCTCCAGTGACTGAAAGCATTTTTTTCCCCCATGTGAGATTTTTCATATGAGCACCCAGCATGGTAATCACCAGCGAGGTGCTGTGCATCAGTCAATTAAGGGGAACTGTCAAAGCCCCATAATGGTTTTAATATGCTGCTTCTTCCACTGGCCCACTGAATCAGCTGTGTAATTGCTACATAATTACTCAGGATCATCTTAGGTAGCTCTCTACCTGGTTAAGTCGACGCCTGAATATAAATGCATGGAAAGTTAGTCACAGATGACTTGTTTGAAAGCAAAGCACTTCTCAGGGGAGCTGCTGCTGCAATGCATAATAAAACTGAATTGATAAAGTGATGATTAGCATTACACCTGCTGGAGGGTGAGACTGACACCAAGATATGTTTTGTATTGTATGTGAAAGATCTGATTTGTGACTGACGAAGATGAGATGGAGGAAGCCTTCCGATCCTTAACTTAATAAGAAGAACACCATTAGAAATACATGTCATGAAAATGAGCTAAAATGTCAAATGTTAAAATGCGCATTGTCATGCAAAATATACTGAAACTGCTATGCAATCATATGTTCTATTGCAGGATTATTCTTGTTCATGCATTATTGAAGAAGCAGCATTGTCTTGTTTTGGTTGTAGACATTAAACATTTAAACATTTTTTTACAATGGTGAGAAAAGCAAATTAAAATAAAACAGAGCCCAAAGTGACAACTTCAAATTTCTTGCTGGTCCAAGTCCAACAGTACAACCCTCAGAGTTATTCAATTTCAAGAAGTTCTATTCTATTATTCTATTAGGTTGGGTCCTAATCCTAAGTTCTATTACTATAGTCTTCATATCAAAATATGTCCAAGTACTTCAACACAACACAAACTGTAAGCTAATAGAAATATGTTTGGTTGACAAAATCTCAAATCCTAATTAACATCATGGTAACACTGCATGCTGAAATATTCAGAACTAGTGAGTCACAGCCTTCATAATATGATGCTTTATGTGGAGGAATATATTACCACTCAATTCAATCATATTTGCCTTGCAAATGAGGCTATTGATGGTTTGAAATGTCACAACAGCCATAATCCAGCTGCGCCAGCTGGAAGTGACAATAGCGCGGTTTTCACTACAGAACAACAAGCAGGACTGAACCTTTGCTCAATCCTGTTATTCCATCTGCTTTATTTAATCTTTCTTCTTTTAACTTGTTA
This sequence comes from Ctenopoma multispine, assembly GCA_034779795.1. Classification (NCBI taxonomy): domain Eukaryota; kingdom Metazoa; phylum Chordata; class Actinopteri; order Anabantiformes; family Anabantidae; genus Ctenopoma; species Ctenopoma multispine. The sequence goes on from JAUYWH010000003.1 coordinate 5,704,254, forward strand.
ACAGATACGATTTATCAGGAGGGTGATGATTAAAACAAACAAACAAAAAAGTCACCTTTCATCATTTTATTTCCAGTAAATTTAGACCCAGGAAGTCCTTGTTAATGCTGTCTGGCCTTGTTTGGTTCTGACAGTGGTACTCACATTCAGGTCCTCTTTAGTCTCTGGGTTAATTAAAGTCATTCTTCAGTAATATTCTTAAATCAACTGTTTCCTCTTGCCTATTTGAGACCTAATTGGAAGCATGTGCACTCAACCCAAAGGACTGCTTTTAACCCCTGACGCTTCAAGAATGTGTCTGCTGCGGTCACTGATTCTACTTTGCTGTTTTTCTTCCTCTATTCTTGCAGCCTGGGTAAATGTGTGACCGTGAATGTTTGGATGTTTTGGGATTCAGATTGTATGTGTGTTGGTTATGTTAGCATATCTTCATCTCAGTCTGTGGGTCTCTGAACAGCAGATAAGTGCCCAGCTCCTCCGCTGACCCCATGCTTTATGTTAAGAGGGTTGAGTTTGGGTCATGACATCTGGTAAAGGGAGCATTATGTCCGACAAACAACACTGACAGAACAAATCTATTTAACCATCTGCATTACCCTCAGCAGATTTGCAGCAAAAATATTTTCTGAGATTTCACACCAGTTTCATCACTAAAATTCCCAATTCCCAAATTCTCTGATGGAGACATTTCACTTTGATTTGATGCTCCTTGTCTATAACTTTATTTTTTATATTACATACATTCTGAAATTTCATATAACATAGATTTTTGAGAACATTCAATCATCCATGTCTTTTTGTCTTTGTACACATGTATTCCTATAGCTGTGTGGACAAAGTTTGCTTTGATTAAGTTGAGGGGTTAAGGAATACTTTACATCAATGAGTGTCACAAGGAAAGAGGAGGTGTCAAATTAATGATCACGCTGTTTAGTTTTATTTTGATATATGTAAGTCTTTGTACACTCCATTTACATCAATGAGGTTAGGCTAAGTAATGAAACAACTTTCTGTGGAATGCAACGCAATTCAAAAGCAGCACAAACTGCAGACTCCAAAATGACTATGAAGTTTTTGTTGTTATATAAATGTTCTTATCTGTTTTAGACAAACTGTCTCCCACCTGACTTTTCCGGGTAACAACGCAGGCTGCTGCTTTGAGCCCATAACCAACAATGACAGTGCAGTTAGGAGTGGCCTTGCAAACCTGAGAGACTCAATATGCTCTTTTCTTTCCACAGTCCTGGACCCAACAAATGTTTTGTTTCTCCACCTGCTGCAGTGAACAATAGCTTTGGTGTTTATCTACAAATACTGGTCGTAGATGGGAACTTGCTTTTAATCATTAATGTCATTCCATTTGTGTGTTTCTTGGAGTTGTTACGAGATTTAAAATCCAGTCTTCTGCATTTTTTTGTGCTTCACAAAGAAAAGTAGAGAAACAGGTATAAAACACTATATGTATGTGAGATCATTTAAAAAACAAATGGTAGTAGTGATACTTTTCCAGCATCTCCTCTATTGGTTGAATGGAGCAAAGGCAGACACACACTGGAGCACCAGAGCTTGTAGGCAGTGGAAACAATCTGTGTAGAGAGGCTGGGAGGAAGATTGATTTCCTTGATGGTATTTCTGATCCATTAAGCTTTACCTATCCTTTTCACTCCTGATCAGTTTGCCCTCACACACCTGCTTCCTTACGGGACATTAGTTGTGTTCAGAGGGGAGATAAGACACACTGCCTCTCAACCTTTGTTGGTCAATACATCCATCTTGTGCCTACAATTCGAGAGCTATTGTACCTGTGAAAATTGCTGTTTATAGTTACACAGTCATAATTATTTTTGTTCACTGGTGTGTCTTCACTGTAACGCGAAAGCTACTGAAAGGACAGAGGAAAAGAAGAAGAAAGATCATTATGGCAAGTGAAAGCAAACACTGCACTGTAACATTTAACTAGCAACAACAGAATATGTTACACAAAAGTCTGAGTTTGTCAAAGAACAGTGGCGCTGTTACATTGCAGTCATAACCACCATGCTAGATGCTCAGGGTATAAGTCCATATAAATCTTCTAGTGTTTTATCCATCTTTTATTCTATTAACTAAATTGAATCCTCTGTTTTTCAGCTGTGTGCTATTTTTATGTCTGATTTGTGTCCTGTATTTAGTTTTTCTTGTTCTGTAAAGCACTTCTCGACTGTGTTTTGAAATGTGGTACCTAGACATATTCTATTATAATAATATATAAAAATACCCAGATTTCTGTGTGTAAAAAGTTACATTACATCTGCTCCATTATCTCTGAGCATGCAAATGTTTTTTTTATTTTAAATGACTACTGGATGTGATATGTTTACTAAGTTTCCACATTACACCTCAATAAAGGAAAATGCAATTTTGAACTGTTCCAGACAAAAGATCATTAAATGTGTTAGTATCTTTAGCTGTTGCTTAGAAATGGTTGTCCTATGTTGTGGTATTACCGAGTTTCAAACATGGCTACTGTCGTGGTCTTGCGACCAAAGACAGCCTTGTGTGACTTGCAGTAAACTTAAAATTAAGTTTCATCAGAACATGACTTCCAAACTACTCGTCGAGTCAGAAAAGCTTGCTCGTATGGACATATCTTAAAAAAGAAAAAAAACAGAATTCTATAGTGTCAAACTCGGGACATGCATCATTCTGCCTGACGGTCAAACAGTGAGATTAAAATACTGTTGACCCAAACAGACCACAACAAACACAGCAAACCAATTAATCAGCAGCTGTGTTCCAAAACTGCAACTTTATATAAGTCATTTTTCCTGCATACTACAGATTTCCTATGATCATCACACCTTATAAATATAAATTACCATCTGGTGCCCCTGAACAGGACATGCACAGGTTGATGGTGTAAAAGATTTAGTAGTAACAGCCCTGACACCTACAGCAACAGCATGGAAATCTACCTGGACGTGACGAGATTGAATAGTTCAACCAGGAGCAAACTGGGACTGACACTAGACACTTGCTAAACTAATTCCATCAACCTTTGTGCGGTTCTTCTACATTATCCATTCTCATAATGCCTAAAGAGGTCATTCCTTTTTTGCCCTTTTTGAACATGCTGTCAGGAGTTTCTGGCCTTTCCCAATTTTTTTTTTACAACTGCTGTAAAAGCAGTTTGTCTTGCATTTCAAATTCACTTTCAGAGTGAATCTATGTTAAGGAGAACAAACACTGCTACATGCTGTATTTATGTGTAGCTGTGTGTAACAGTGATTTTCTAGCAGTCATGATGAATTGCTGGTGTTGCTCCACTCACAGATGCAAAGCTATGTCAAGTGAAGCATAAGATTATGCAAATCAATCATTTTACGAAGGACATTTTACAGCCTCAAACATGACCATAATTCAAACCATCACCCTCAACTAGTGCCAGTCTCAAAAAATATATATTATATGCTTCACCAAATTGCCATCTACCGCTTTGGCTAAATTATAAGGTGTTTTAGCCATTTTGAGCGCCAGCATATTTACCAATTGCCATCAAACTGAGCTGAACTGTGAGAGAAAAAGTGCACTGACGTCAAACATCCTGTAAAGGTGCTTGGCCACAGTGGCCTCTGCTGGGTGGTAAGGGTACTGCGTGAATGGGTAGAGCTGCATAGAGGAAATGTGAAGAGGCATGCAGCCATGAGATTTATTCAGGAATAGACTGGTGATCGCTAATTAGTTTAATCCTGTATTAAACTATGTGCTCATGCTTACCTTAAGATAATGAATCACACTCAGCCAACTGTTGTGGGGGATTATAATTGACATGGAAGGATCCCAAGTGCTTCCTGGGAGAGACTGTGGGATGCATCTGTCCTTCCTTTGCACAGCTGCTTAAGAATGATGAAAGCAATGTTTGGCTTTTTAATTGAACTGAAATGTAGTGGTGTTTGTAATATTAAATCTGAAGTCAGTCATGGATGTAGCTCATCAAATTATATCTGAATTGTTTTTACATATGGGAATCGAATATACTCTCGCATGTAGTGTTATTATAGGGAGCAAAATCAAATGCATGATGTGACATTCAGCATTTCTGAGATAAAACACAGTGAGGATAGAAGCTGAGAGCAACACCAGAGCTTTCAGCAACAAATACAAAAAAGCAAAACAAACGAAGATCACACCCAGATGTGAATGTCTATTTAAAACTCTTGATGTTTGAAGGCAACCTTTATGACAATGTGGAAACAATTGTATATTAATTAATGTCAACCAGAGACACAAAGAGAACAACAACTGGTCTTAAAAATAAAACTCACACTACAGCTAACCCTTTTGTATGTGTAGACACAGATGCAGAGCATAGTGTGATGTTTTCCCACAAATTGCTCTCACAGACTTCACTAAAGCTATTTTCAGTATGTTTAAAAGAAGCCGAGCACTGATATAAATCAAGTAATTCCTAACAGAGTCCCATGATGTAATTTTAGCATTAAGCTCCAAAAAAGCAGAGATCGGCCATTAAAGTGGAATAAAGTGATACAATTTAATTCATCCCCATTGAGCAGCCTAATGCCTTCTTCAGTCAAGAATGTGTGGTGCCGTTTCATGTTTAAAGAAGCACATTTTACAGGGCAACTGAAAAGCTTTTATGTCACAAAGTGTTTGGGTCCAAAGCTAGTGCTGACAGATCAAGTCTGACTCTGACAGAGTATTATGCAGACAGGGCATTTCACAGAAAAGACAAAAAAAAAAAAAAAACATTATTTAAAAGCAACTTTAATCTTTGAGCCAAATCTTCCACAACAACCCACAGATAGACAGATAGACCGGGCTTATGTGTGATCATTACAGTTTTGTATTACTGTATTCTGACTGAAAATACTTGTACTTGAGAGTGGCAGTCAAATCAAGATGCCAGCGTGAAACAGATTTTGGTATGTCGACTTGTTACAGTTGCGTGTTAAATAGGATTAGACAGGAAAGTTTTTGCTTGGGGGACAGCTAAATCTGGAAAGAAATGAGAAAAAACAACATTATTCATTCTTCGAAATGTACTTTTCTGTGCTCTAAATCAAACTATGTCAGTCTGGGACAGCTTGATTCTGTCTTTCCTTCTGTCTCTGGTGGAATTTCCACTGAAAAAAGTACAACCTCTGAATAAATGGTGAAACTATTCCCATGAGACCAGATCAGGCTCAAGAACAGCCAAACCCGCCAACTAACCAGCAAACCAACATCAGCCTCCATCACTGCCATGTCATGACATCACCCTGCTTCCTCTCTACTGGTGTCCCTGTGGTCTGGACTCCTAATGCTCTGGCTCAAATACCAATGCACTCAAAAAAGGCTGAATGACTTAACCCAGCGCTGAGAGACAAGAAAATAATAGCACTCAACTTTCCTGAGGTCCCGTTGCTCTCTCTGTCTCTTTGCAGCATGTCTGTGTGAATATTCTCCTTTTGAAGAATGCCTTATACAACCTGACATTACCAGCTCCGATCCCACCCAAATTAGATAGAGCTAGTTTGCTTTGGCTGCTCTCGCCATTCTGCAGAAACCTGGACACTGTATAAACCTCCAGAAATGTCTCTAATGACAGACACATGGTACCAAAATGTGACCCGGAGCTAGAGATAATCACTGTCATTTAGTAGTAGAGCAAATCAGTGTGGGCTATTAACACCAAGACCGCTACACACCTACATCAGCAGTAATGGATCCGTTTGGGTAATGTGAATACAGTGTCAAGAATTTAGCCTATACACCTGGTTATAATTCTGGTTTTATTGACAGCTTAGGAATTGCAACATAGTACATACATGCTGTGTATATGATTGTTGGTTTGGTCATTGTTTCAGGTCTGTTATGACTGAGTTTTAGTTAGTCCAACTTTATTCAGCAGACAGAAGTTAAAAAGTTGTGAGCTGAAAGTGGATTGACTGATTAGTGAGTCAGCAGAAAATTAATCAGCAGCTATTAAAATAAGTTATCAAATATGCCAGACGTGTAATCAACAGAGAAAAAAAATAAAAACAATCTTTTGCTGCTTTTCTCTGGTTTCTCTCTGTAAAATTAATATATTTGGTTTGGGGCTATTTGTCAGAGAAAGCAAGACATCTAAAGATGTCATCTTGACTCTGAAAACTGGGTGGCACATTTTTTCACACTTTGACATGTCATAGATTATGCTATAAAAAATAAGAAAAATTATCCGATTAACTGATAATAAACATAATCATGACTGCACTCATTTTAATAAAATGTCTTTGTGCTTTGGACTGTTGGTCAAAAAAAAAAAAAAAAAGCCTGCAATTTGAAGAAGTCACCATGTTATGATGGATAATTTTCGTTATTTCCAGACCATTGATGGACCAAATGATCAACCTAGCAAATGAATGAAGAAAATATTTGGCGTATGAAAATAATTCTTGCTGACTTAGTAAAACTGTTATGCAAATTGTTACAATACATCACAGTTAGCAGACTGATCTACTCATTCAGCACAGACTGACTAGCGGGCCCGGCTCTACGCTGGGGCAAGAGGGGGCGTTGCCCCCTTAAACAAACGTCCTGCCCCCTTAAATCAAAAG